>CM039131.1:36829632-36962693 GCA_022036555.1 Microstegium vimineum
ATATATGCAGTTTGCTTGAGAAGCCTCAAGAGACAAATTCTCTGGAGCTGCTGATTGTCGATGAGGCTGCACAGCTCAAAGAGTGAGACTTTAATCCCTTTGCAGCTACCTGGCATACGGCAAGCAGTTCTGATTGGAGATGAATACCAGCTTCCTGCCTTTGTGAAAAGCAATGTAAGCTCCTTCAAATTATCATTCGAATTTTCTGATTGGAACTGCTGCATTTGACTTATAATGCTATTATTTTAGATATCTGAAAGTGCTAGCTTCGGGAGAAGTGTTTTCCAGAGGCTAAGTTCTCTGGGCTTCAGTAAGCATCTTCTTCCTGTACAGTACCGGATGCATCCTGAAATAAGCAATTTTCCAGTTGCTACATTTTACGATGGGAAGGTATCTGATGGCCCCAATGTCAGTCGTAAGGACTATACCAAGAGGTTTCTAAGTGGAAAGTTGTTTGGACCGTATTCATTTATCAATGTAGAAGGTGGAAATGAAACAACCGATAAGCATGGCCGAAGCCTGAAAAACACAATAGAAGTTGCTGCAGTTGTGCGGATAGTGCAAAGATTGTTCAAAGGTTAGGTTTGCCACACTGAACAGTGGTGTTTACTACAGCAATAACTATTTTCTTTGATGCATACTAAATCTGAAGTCTAAATCAAAGGGAAGTTAAGTAAGCTTAACTGTGTCTAATCCCCCCTCCCCACATTATTTGCAGAGGCGGTTTCCAAAGGAAGCAAAGTGTCTGTTGGCGTTGTATCCCCATACAATGCTCAAGTTAGAGCTATCCAGGAAAAGCTTGGGAAATCATATCCTATGTATGATGGTTTCTCTGTGAACGTAAAATCTGTGGATGGTTTCCAAGGTGCAGAGGAAGATATCATCATCATATCAACAGTAAGGAGTAACAAATTTGGTTCAGTCGGCTTTCTCACAAACTTACAGAGGACTAATGTGGCTCTGACAAGGGCAAAGTAAGTTTATTGCATGTTAGTTCCTACAGTATTATTTTGTGGCTTAAATTGCATGCACAATGAGGTTAAATGATACAGTATCATTTGAGTTTTTTTTTTCTTTTACACAGGCATTGCTTATGGATAGTTGGAAACGGGACAACTTTGTCCATCAGCAATTCTGTTTGGCAAAAGATGATCAAGAATGCGCATGATCGAGGGCTCTTCTTTGATGTCAATGATGACAAAGATTTGTCAAATGCAGTAGCCAAGGCTGTTATTGAGCTCGATGATGCTGAGAATTCTATGGAATCACTGCATATAAGTAGGCCGAGGTTCCAGGTATTTCAAATTGTCCCCCAAATCTCGTCTTGCAGGGAGATTAAAACTAAAGATGACAAATTTGGCTATGCAAATACTATGGACCCACTAGTTGACAAAAAATGCTGACAAAAACATGAGTTGCTTGGCATTAATTAACATACATATATTTTGGTTTATAACTTGCAGACCAGGCCGAAATACCGTCCATGAGAGATTTGGAGCTAGCTCCCAAGGTGTAATATCTTCTGCATGGTACTTGGATTTGTTATCCGGACTTGGATGAATTTTCATTTATGTTGTGAGCACAATAGTTTGTTGGAGCTGGAGAGCACGTTTCCCCAAACCCTTAAATCCTGAATGGCCTGTCGGTCTTTATCATAGTACTAGTATTGTCAATGTAATGGTATGCTATGGTACATTTAGGATGCGTTTGGTTGGAGGACCAAGTTGTATGGGATGTAATGATTCATGAATACAGGGATCAGGATATCCATGATGCATGTTTGGTTGGATGAATGAGACCAATCATTTTTTTTGTTTGGTTGGAAGAATATCCGTTGGATCGGAGGAACGGGAGGGTGAGATGAAGCACGAGGCTTCGCTAGTCACGGACGGGCGGGCGCGTGGAGCAGCTGGTCCTTAATATTTTAGGGGGCCAACAAATACAACATCTTCACAGCATATTTCTTTTTGGTATCATTCAATTCCATCCGGTCCTTCAACCAAAGACTACTCATCCATGAATGATCCCATCCAATCTCATTCAATTCAGCAAACCAAACACACCATTAGTTAAGAATGCTGTATGACCTGGTTATACTTGGTTGGATCATGATGATAATCTTAACAACGCACAGTAATTTGGTTGGGCTGATTTAGCACGCAATAGGATCCGCTGCGTTTCTTCGAGAATGCCAGTAGTGACAAGTCTAGATCACATGCGCAGGGACGTATAAGACATGGTTATCTTATTGCTGTGCAACTGCTCGTATAATCTCCTTTTAAAATTCACAGAACTACAGACGCAAAGCTAAAAAGAACTCTTGGTCAGGGACCGCGGCGGTGGTCACTTGTCAGCCTGACGGTGGGCTTGCTTGGTGCCTTGGTGGGCAGTGAGCGAGGCAAGGGCGCCGCTGAACAGGGAGCAGAGGACATCCGATTGGCGGGGCTAGGTGAAGAATGTGTTGTCATCCGATTCCGGTAGCACGACTTCGCGCCTATTTAGTTCTCATCTTCTAAACTTTAGTGGACTAAAATATTTTAGTCACCTTTTAGTACCTCTTAAGTGACTAGTAGAACTAAAGTAGTCTACTAAAGTTTATAGGAGTTAGGAGCCAAACACGGTCTTCATTGGCCAAGGGTGGTGGGCTGGTGGCACAGGTTATCTACGGCGGATGGGAGAGGCGGATGGGAGAGGTGCGGCTTAAGGTTAGGGCGTCAATGATAATAGCTAGTACTAACTAATAGTCAGTTAATGTGAAGGTGAAAGACAATAAAAAAGAGTAATATATACTACTGAACTCACGTGTTTCTCCCACATAGTCTTGAGCTACGTGAAATAGATAGTCTATTTGCTCGTCGCTAGTGACTATTCTCTCTCCTAGTTTTTTCTTGCCATGTCACATCTAGCTAGCCAAATAGCTAACCATTACGGACGTCATTAGCTGTATTCGTATGAATCCACTGTGTTGAGGTAGAGTGTAGTGAAACTTGAACTAAGCTTCACTCTAATCCACTAAAAAACATAGATTGAAGGCAATCCAACAACATCCAAGCAAAACTTAAGAAGGAAGAAGAATAGAAAAAGAAAGACCGCGTGTTTATCTAATATAGATTCAACTTCGTCTAGGCGCTAGCAAGTCGCTTGTATATAGATTTGACTATGGCACTTTAACTCATCCACAAACGACGATGTATGGAACTCATTGGGCTCATTGGAAGGAAAACAAAGGCTACATTGATTTACCAATTATCTCCGACTAGTAGGATTAAAGTGGATAGTTAAATTGTAAAAATATCTCACTGTAATATGACCTGTTTGGATCTTACAATGTATTTGGTAATTATCTAGATTCTTCTAAAAACATTTTGAATCTGAATTCTGTCATGAAATGTTTCCAAATTACTTTATAAATTCATTTGACTGTTAGGCTATATTTTAGTTCCCAAATACATATTTTTATTAAAGACATATACATAAAAAAATTGAATAAAAATGTTTTATTTTTTTGTGACTGAAGAACAACCTAAATATAACCAATTTTAACTTCTTGCACTAAAACTAATTTACTGAAGAAAAAACATTTGCTAGCACAGAGAGGGGAGGCATGAAACAAATCCATCAAACCGTTTGGCAGCGATTCTATAGCTATCTGTTAGCTTTAAAGTCCTTTGACGGAATTACTCGCGTGGAGTAGCATAGTAGCACAGGTCATTACTCGCGTGTCTTCATGGGGAAGTGGAACAGTCTTTTGAGGGAAACGAAGGAGGCAACGTCTCATTAATGGCTTCTCTGCCTCGTCCACCATTTAAAGGCTTTGCATCCTTTGTATCTCGACTTCAGTAGCTTGAACGAAATGGCATTTCTGAACAAAGAGAGGAGCAAGAAGATTGATGAGGAGCACAAGGCTAGTGCTCGTAAGGTGCGGAGAAGGAAAGTGAAAGTGGATGGAATACAATGCGTGATGAATTATTTGTCAAAGGTGATGAAAGTTGACAAGAAGCTCAGCAGGTTTAATCTCAGCTATCTAGAGAATCAAGTGTTCTCTTGGTCTGTCAATGACATCTTCAACAGGGACCTCTTCCGGGAGAAGGTAACGACCAATTCTTGATAATCTTGTGCCTCCTCTTTCTCCTTTGCATGTTACTTCTGGTTGACAATACCTAATTCTAATTACTCATTAGTAACAGCTTACAAATCGTGGATATTTGTTAGGTTAAGAGAATTCCAGAGACATTTGCATCATCCAAGACTTACTTCGGCTCATTTTCCTACCCTTTGATTGAAGAAGTGCATGCCGATTTGTTCTCATCGTTGGATGATTATGCTCATCAGAACTTTATACAAGTAACCCGAATGAGGGAGCTGCATATCGCTGACAAAATATTATTGTGCTTTAAGGTTGCTAAGCCAGCCAATGATGAGAGATCCAGGGAAACTTATGCACCCAGCGAGGATGATATACTAGTTTTGTCCTCACAAAAGCCTAAACAAGTGTCTGATTTGACTCGAAATATGAAATCTTATATCTTAGCTAAAATTGTTAAGGGTGGTGAGGATGATGATGATTTTCCACCTGACTGCTTCATTGCCATACTGTCATCTGCACTTACTGTAGAAGCTGATCCTGTAACAAGAATACCAAAGGGACAATTGTTTGCAGTAGTTCTGGTAAACATGAAGACATACAACCGCATTTGGACTTGTCTTGACATGGGAAAGATTCGTCAGAAGAAAGTACCTCCTTCAATAAATGAGAACCAAAATGTCTCACATGTGACTGACACTGTTGATATAGTATGGCAGTACAAGTCCAAGGTATACTCTTTCTCTTCTAGATGTGCAGTAGGTTCTATGAATAGCACCTGTATTAATTTAAGATAGTGAGTAGTTTCAGTAAAATTGGAATGTGCTTGCGCTCTTGCATATACTCCCCCCTATCATATTTAGAAGTCGTTTTGAACAAGCTTTGAGTCAAACATTGGAAATATAAATTATCAATAAGTTATTGAGATTGCAAATTTGAAAATTATATGAATAGATTTGCCTTGAAAAATATTTTAATAAAAATATACATATCATTATTCTATAAATATTTTTATAAAAACAAGAGGTTAAAATTGTTTGGGAGACCGTGTCGCTGTTCTAAACGACTTCTAAACATGATACAAAAGGAGTATGTTTGCTAAACTATATGTATAACAGTGAGATTTGCGAACACATGGTTGTTATATGTTCATGATGTTCAGTTTTGTGATGGGTGATTGATCAACACTTGAGTGTTTCAATTTGAGCGGTTATCACTAATCCTTTGTGAAAACAAATGTGTGCCTGTCTATCGGTTTGTGGTGTGCAGGTATGGTCAATGGCGTGGAGAAGGTCGAGTAGAGACTTGTCGTGCCGATGGACTGAGAGCGGTGAAGGGCGGAAGCGGGGCTCGGATTGAGGGGTCATGGGCGCCGGCGGACTAGCTGTGGTGGCTAGTGTCTGACACCGGCGCGAGTGCGAGAAGACATGGAGGTAGACCGAGTCGACCGAGTCAAGACGGTGGACTAGCGGGTCGAGCGGGAGGTTCTGAGGACCGGAGTCCGACCGGCGAGGACAAGTGGCTCGAGTGAGCGGTTGGTGTTGGCCGCAAAACCAGAGGACGTTCCGAGTTTGCGCCTCAATCGGGTTCGTGTTGAGCGAAAGCTACGGTGGCGGGTTCGCGGGTTTGGGCCTCAAAACCCGGGCGGAGCTTCCGAGGAAGCGGGGATGGAACGTGGCGGAATCCTGGAGCTTGCGTCGAGGCGACGGTAACTCCCGGCAGGAAGCGGGGCCGTCCATTCAAACGAGTGGCTGGGAGTTATCGACTTGGATTACAATGTCTTAGGGCTAGGTAATTCGGTCATGTATCTAGGGGGTCTTTGGGAAATAGCCAAAGCCCTGTTAAATAGGGGATGAAGGGGTATCCTCATTCCATCTCTTGAACCCTAATCATTTTTCCCCAACTCTCTCTCTACCCTCTCTCTAGTTCATGAGATCCCTAGGTTGATTTCACCAACCTCTGTAAGAACTTGAGTTTGTTGCGAGAAATCGGAGGAGGCCGTAACCTTCGTAAGCCATGGTGGCTTCGATTTCGTGATTGTGTCCCCGTTTTGCTTGTGTTCTTCGCGTTTTGCTTTTTGCTCTCTCTTTTTCCCGAGATGATTTCTCTTTGTTGGGAGTAGCTTTGCTAAATCCGTTTGAACCAAGTTGTTCGTGCTTGCCAGGAGTATATTTGCACCGAAGGATTTATCCTAAAACCTTGTGAGCACACAGATTGAGCGATTTCTTTGTGGTGTTCTTCGTTCTTAAGGTTTTCCCCAAATCTCTTCTCCTCCCTTTGCTCTAAGCCAAATTGAGCGATGATTTCTTTGGGATAGCTCCCCAACTGCACTAGGATCATGCCTACAAAGTTTGGTTGCAGTTGGTGATCATTTGGTTGAGTTTTGGGAAGATTTGACGGAGAGAAATCCGTTTTCGCGAAGAACAATTTTCTGCTCGTGAGCGTCGGACCACTTTCCCCTAAGCTCCGGACCATAGCAAGTGGTCCGGTGGTCTTGACTTTTCTCGTGTCAAGCAGCAAGGGGCGTCGGACCACCCTCCGGACCATAGGCGAATGGTCCGGTGGTTCTGCTGAGGGAAACTACCACGCGTCGGACCTCTCTCCTTAGTCCGACGGGGTAGTCCGGTGGTCTGGTCCGGAGGCAGGGTGTTCACTGCTCAGTTTCGACAGTGGGCAGGAGTGAGCACCGGACCACCTTCCTTGGTCCGGAGGTGGCGTCGGACTGGTCCGGAGCAGGTCGTCCGGAGATCAGGTGCTCCCTGCGTTGGTTTGTCTCGGCGGGTGAAGGCGTCGGACCTTAGCACCGGACTACTCGCTATAGTCCGGTGGCTCTGTCTCAGCTGGTCCGACGGTTGCTGTTTTCGTGAGTTTTGCTTAGGGTTTTGCCTCTTTTCCCTAGGGGTCGAGAACCTACGTTTTGGGGTTTCCGGTGAGTCTTCCTCCACTGCCGGTGAGCTCTCAATTTTCCGATTTCGTCTGAATCCCCGCTCGTGTTGCTCGGGGGAGGTTGAGCACCCAGCAACTGGGTTTGGTTTTTGGGAAGAGTGGCCCGAATATTTCGAGAGAAATTTGAGGCTCCCATTCACCCCCCCTCTGGTCGCCGTTCTCGGTCCTTCAAGATTACAATGTTAAGTATGGATGTAGGATGTAGACAATTTGTTCATTTACTGCACATTAAGAAACTAAGCATAAATTGTGTATAGTGATTTTTCTTTTTGATGAAACAAAGGGGTTTTCCTGACCAGTTGTGTATAGTGAATTTTTGAACTGCATTTGAAACATGGAGGAGAATTTTCATTAGATATGTGAAAGGATTTTGCCCTAAAAAGAAGTCTGAAGACTTGTAGTCATCTTAAAGTATACTACGTATATATATACAAAAGAAATGTTATTTTGTCATTAGTGAATGGTATTCCTGATGACTGACCTGTTACTGTATCTTTGCGAAGGCGGTGGAATGGAATATGTCGAAAAACTCCCAATCATCTCGGTGCTTCCCAGATCGATCTATTGATGATCTCGGCCTTGAGAACTTCATGCTTAACACGTCACAATTGAATGCTATTTCAGATTGTGTTCCCGTTACAGGAAAGTTCTCTTCTTCCGTCAAACTAATATGGGAACCCCCTGGGACAGGAAAAACTCAAACTATTGGCACTCTACTCTGGGCAATGCTGCTTTCAGGATATCGGACGCTTGCCTGTGCTCCTACAAACACTGCAGTACTAGAGGTTGCGTCTCGAATTGTCAAGATTGTCCATGAGTCATCTGGTAGCAGAGACATACACCTAAGTGACATTGTTTTGTTTGGAAACAAAAAGAGGATGAAGATAGATGAGGATCATGATCTTTCCACGGTATTCCTCAGCTCTCGCACTAGGCGTCTGTCAAAATGCTTTGCAAAGAAACCTTGGGGCCTCTACTTGTCGTCACTGCTACATTTTCTTGAAAAATCTGTAGCAGAACAACACCAGTTGTATACTGAAAGAATTCTTGAGGAAATGAAGGAAGCAGAGAGAAAGAACCGTGAGAAGAACAAAACTGTAGATTGTACGGTTACTTCTTGCACTGAAGGTAAAGACCAAGATGATGATGAGGACTATGATAATGAAGAAGAATGGGAAGATGAAGAAGAGTGCTATGAGAGTGAAGGAGTCGAATCTGACGATGTGGATGATGGGTGTGATCCAGAACCTGCAGAACAAACGTTAGTAATATTGCCACTGAAAGAATACGTGAGAGCCACTTACAATGAACTAGCTGCAGATTTATTCAATTGCATGGAGGTACTGCAAATGGACTTTCCATGAAACCCAAGCATGGGCCAAAGCTTTCAATGCATGAATGATGTGGCTGAATTGTTGAACATTCTTCATACATTTATAAACTCAGACGATGATGATGTATGGTTAGATGGGCTGCTTGAAGGACAGATAAAGCAAGACAGTGATCCTGCTAAGTGGCCGGATCTGCTAGCATCAGTGCACACAGAAGAGTGCTTAAAGTCGAAGTTTAGGAAGGCAAGGTCACTCTGCATTCAAGAATTGCAGTACCTGAGTAAACACTTGGAGCTTCCCATTTGGGCCAACTGCTTTTATTACTCAAATTATGACTACGAGCGAGATATCCGAATGTACCTGCTGCAAAGAGCCAGCTGCATTCTTTGTACTGTTTCTAGCTCTTTTTCCTTGTACAAAGTGCCTGTGGACAAGGACACCTCTCGGTTGCAAATGTTGATTGTCGATGAAGCTGCCCAGCTGAAGGAATGTGAGACCTTAATTCCTATGCTGTTACCTGACATAAGGCAGGCTGTTTTTATCGGAGATGAATGCCAGTTACCGGCTCTGGTAAAAAGCAAAGTATGTCTCATGTCAATACTTTCTCCTATTTTGTTTCCTTTGTTGTAAATCGTAATACTATAACTGAAAATGCTGCCTACTCTTTCAGATATCTGAGAATGCATACTTTGGAAGGAGTGTTTTTGAGAGGTTAAGTTCCCTGAGCTACAATAAACATCTTCTCAGTGTTCAGTATAGGATGCACCCAGAGATAAGCAAGTTTCCTGTTGCCAATTTTTATGACAGCAAGGTGTCTGATGGTCCAAATGTTGTTTGCAAGAACTATGAGAGGAAATTCTTACCAGGAAAAATGTTTGGGCCATATTCATTTATAAGTGTAGAAGGTGGGCATGAAACGACTGAAAAACATCGCCAGAGCCTGAAAAATACTATAGAAGTCGCTGCTGTGCTGTGGATAGTAAACTTTAAAGCGATTATTCGAAGGTATGATCTCATGCATTTCTGTAGCTTTGATGCTTAGATTATTACTATTAGGAGTTTATAGTATAAAAGTGAGTATCAACGTTCATATTCAAAGAATCTGAATTGCTTATACCATGGTTGACCATGTGTTTCATCCTTTTTCTTTTTTTTTGAACGATTCATTGCAGAGTCAGTATTTACAGGAACCAAGCTCTCTGTCGGTATTGTGTCACCATACAATGCACAAGTTAGAGCTATCCAAGAAAAACTTGGGGAATCCTGTGACATGTATGACGGCTTCTCTGTGAAAGTGAAATCAGTGGATGGTTTCCAAGGTGCAGAGGAAGATATAATCATCATGTCGACAGTAAGAAGTAATGGAGCTGGTTCGGTTGGGTTTCTCACTAATCTGCAGCGGTCAAATGTGGCTTTAACAAGGGAGAAGTATGTTTAATGGTTTCCAGAATTTCTAAGAATATCCTTTCTCCAGATCTTGTCAGTACTGATATAAATGACCTGTGTTTTTCCTTCTCGTTTGCAGGCATTGCTTTTGGATTGTTGGAAATGCAACTACTTTGGCCCAAAGCAGGTCTGTTTGGCAGAAGATTGTAAAAGATGCATTGGCTCGAGGGTGCCTTTTTGATGCTAGTGACAACAAAGACCTGTCTAATGAACTAGTAAATGCTATCATTGAGCTTGATGACTCCGATAATTTGGCAAGAATGGACTGCTTGCAGATAAGGATGCCAATGGTTCAGGTATTGCAAAAATAGTTCCTTCCGAAATCATGTCATATCGTTATTACCTCGTGATACTATTAGCTTTATATGATGTTTTTCCTCATTTTATTTTGCAGAGGCCTGGACGGAGATACCGTTGAAGCGTTGACGAAAGATTGCCACATTCCCATGCATCATGTTTCGTCACCAAGACTACTGAAGGATGACAAATTGAAGGTTCAGTGTTGCTGACATTGGGGTGCACCTATTTTGTTCAACAATATGAGCTCGATCAATTCTGTTGCTTGTACACTCCTTTTTTTCTTCTATTATTAATATATTTAAACCAATAAGGAGAGGGAGAACAGCTGGATGGATGAACAGATGTTGCGCAAGCTCAATCTTCTTTTATTCATTTACTATGTCACTCTTCTTTTACTTGCTACTCGCTAGTTATTGCCATACAGTTATTAGAATTTCAACAAACTAAAGTTATATTTACTAGGTTATTGAATTATACTTTCAGTACAGTTGCCAGTGGACTCGGTTCCACCTCCACTCGAGCACGAGCAGTCTCAGGTAACGCCGCCTTAGGCCGTGCAGACCGGAAAACATCCCGTCCGACTGGTCGGACGGGAATCACCCGCCGACCCCCTGCTCTCGCTCGCAATGACTCCGCATGCAAATTAAGACGGCCCATAGGAGCGTCCTGGCCCAAATCGAGGCCCGCGCAGAGCGCCGTGTTGTACTGCTCGCTGTTGCCGCGCGTAATAAACGTCGTACATGCCTAGCCGCATTCTCTCGCTGTTTGTCTTGTTTCTTCCCCGCACGTTTCTTTCCTTTTCTTTTTCTTTTAATAGCTTTTTTTCTCCTTTTTATTTTTTATTTTTCTTTTTCCTTTGAACGGGTTTTTTCATTTCTTTTTTCTTTCATTCATCCATCCGTTTCTTTTCATTTTTTCATTTTTACTATTCATCCATCCATTTCTTTTCATTTTTTCTTTTTTACTATATGTCAGCTTTTATTTTTCTTTTCAATTTTTTATATTTATCTTTATTCTTATTTATTCACGTTTTTGTTCTTTTTTCCTTCTTATGGGTTTCATTCTCTTTTCTTTCCCTTGTATTCTTTTGTCGGACATTTGAGTTCTGTGTTAGAATCTGGTCTTGTACTATTTTCTTTTTTTTACTATAACTAATTACTTCATTATTTTCTATTATTGTATTTTTATTATACTTGTGATGTTCACTTAATATATATATATATATGATGTTCTATGAAATATATTGTGATGTTGGTGTCGATATCATTTTTTCTTCTTTTTATTTAGTATGATTAATTACTTCACTAATTTTATTATCTATTTATTTTTATATTTTATATTTTATTATATATGTGGTGTTCACATAGTATAAGTATAATGTTTCATGCTATTTTTTGTTATGTTCATGCACTGTTAATGTGATGTTCGACGATTATCTGTAAATGCATATTCAATATGAGATAAATGTTCGTAATTTTTTTATCGAAATATATCTCCGTGTAGACCGCCTTAGGAGCTGATGTGCCCCAGTTACTTTTTGAGAAAATTAGTTTCTTGACCCTAAAAAAGTTGTGCTTGGTTTCTCGATAGTTTCTTGATTAAACTTGCTTATTTGTCCCTACAACAATTTTTGTTTTAGTTCTTGACCCTTTCGTTAGTTTGACAAGGTAACGGTGTTATGCTATTATCAGCATTTCAGGATCTAGGAAGTGTATAAACACATTCACATATTAGAAATTGCCAAACATGCAGTACACACGCATTCACATATTAGAAACCGCTATAAATGCAGTTCAGACGCATTCACATTATTAAGAAACTGCAATATAAACTTCATTCACATGACACATGATAAATAACAGCAGTAAAATATGACAGATAAACTGGAATGACAGTTTTCACATGCAGTACGCATTCACATTCAGAAACTGCAGTAGAAACTGGAACTAAGAAAGATAACTGCACCCATGGCAAAAGATGACAGATAAATTCTCACAAGTAGACTGGCAGTAGACAAGTGCACCCTGCAGATTGAGATGACGATGAGCATTCAAACATCTTTACTTACATAAATTCTCACTGGCAGTAGACAAAGTTCAGAACTTAGCTTAGTCAGAAGACAATTTTTCTTCAATTTTACGTGGTGCTTTATCTTGGTTAGCCTTTTGAAGTTCAAACATTTGATTTGTATCTTGATTTAGCAGGGAATTATAAACCTCAAACATATTTGCTTTCTTTTGCTCCTTTGCAGCTTTGAGATTTGCATTTGATAGACCCCAAAATTTTCACATAATCAGCTATTTGCACGGACCGAAATCAACTGGTTACCATGAACCAGATAGATGTACAAGTGCACATTCTCACTATATATAATTCTCAGTGCACATAACTAAGATAGATAACCCTACAGATAGATAACTGAACTAGATAACCCTGCATTTCTAATAGAAATTTATATGGAGACGCAGCATATCCAAATTCATACCACAGAAAATGCATACAACAAAAATGGACGAATCTCTTGCCTACATCTCATTGGTATTTTCAGGTTATACTCAAAGAACAAGTAGCTACATGAGTTGGTCATGGTAAAATAAAGATGAAACCACCAACAAGACTCGGATCTAGAATTTGTGCGTACTCACCATGGATCTTGGTATAGATGGACATCGGGCCGTGCCGGGCCGGCTCGGCCCGATGGCCACCGGGCCAAGCAAGCGGACCGAGCCGGCCTCACAGGCCTGTAGGCTTGGCCTTCAGCCCAGGCACGGGCTCGTGGGGCAATTTTCATGTTGGGTCAGCCCATAACTCATTTGACCTGTTTTTATGTTTTTTTTCTACAAATGTGGCTCATTTTGATGTTGGGCTGCAATGTGACATAGATGTATGTTTAGATTTAGAACTAATATATATTGGAATTTCATATACTAGCGGGCCTCTGTCGGGCCTGAAGCTTTTAGCGGGCTATCATGCCAGCCCACGGGCCTGGGGTGCGGCCTAGGCACGCCCTGCACACCGGGCCAGGCCAATCTGGGCTCGCACAATATCGGGCTCGTGTCGGGCCAAAATACCGGGCCTCGTGCTGGGCTTACCGGCAGGGGCGACACCATGTATATTTTCCCTGGTGCACGGGCATCAGGGTAAAATGATTTTTGTCCTTTAATAGTCTTATTTTTACCATGTATTTCAATATAATTGTGCAAGTTACTGAAGCAGTGCACTAGGGTTAATTTGCGAGTAGCTTCGCCACTGCTTACCGGGCCGGGCTGCATGCCCAAGTATAGATCTTGGGGAAAGTTTTGTTTGGGTCCCCATCCTACTACTTTAGGTGGTCGTGGTGCCATAGGACGTGGTGGCGGTGTGGACGAGTTTGTCAGCAAGATAGGGCAGAAATCGATGGCGGCACTGGGAAGGAAGTCAACATTGGCGGAACTGATGGCGACACTAGTGACGAAGCTGGCTGTGCACTTTCCCTCCTTTGCCGCATACACATCGCCCGGAGCCCGCAGCTAGTGCTGGATCCATGCCGGGAGATGAATAATGGTGGTCCACCCCAACTGATCTCCGTCCACGCACACTAAGAAGAAGAATGGTAGGAGAGCAAGGAGGATTGGGCGTGGGGTGTGAGGGGGTGGGATGGATCGGGACGGAAGCACGCACACATATAGATGGACATCGGGTCGTGCCGGCCTGGCCTGGCCCAATGGCCACCGAGCCGAGGGAGGCTCGTCGTGCCCTGTGGGCCTGGCCTTCGGTCCAGGCACATGCCCGTGGGTCGAAAAAACGGGTCATGCCAACCCATAGCTCATTTGACCCATTTTTATGTTTTTTCATGCTAATTTGGCCCATTTTGATTTTTTTTATAAATTTGGCTCATTTTGATGTTGGGTTGCAATGTGAGATAGATGTATGTTTGAATTTAGAACTATTATATATTGTAATTCCATATACTAGCGAGCCTTTGTCGGGCCTAAAGGTTTTAGCGGGCCGTGTCGTGCTGGACCACGGGCCTAGTGTTTGGCTCAAGCATGGCCCGCACACCGGGTCGGGCCAGCCCGGGGCCGAAAAATATCGGGCTCGTGCCGTGCCAAAATGATGGGCTTTGGGTCGGGCCGCCGGGCTCAGGCTGCATGCCCAGCTATACGCACACAGGATAGACCATGATGAAATCTTTCCCCTCAATGCGAGTGTTGTGTGGTTTCCAATGAGTTGGAAACGCTGCAGCCTGCAGACTCGTTTTGTTCCGATCAAACATTTCCTTTCTCTCTCCTCAAAATATGTAAAGATTCTTTTTTATGTGTCATCCTATTTAGGCCTTGTTCGTTTGTGGAGGATTCAATCCAGGAGCTAATGCATTCCAGGCCAAGAATGAGTAAATCCGTCTGTCATTCATTCCAGCCGATGATTAATTCCAGATGGTAGAAGGTCCGGATTCATTCCGGGTCATGTAGACAATAAAAACAGAAACAAATTTTTGTTCCGACCGGTTTTCATTCCGGGCCGACATAAATAAACCCAGATTGAAAACGGGCCGCAACAATCCACCCGGAATATCACCTGTAATGGGTCAATCCGACGAAAACGAACAATGCCTTAATGTGTATGAAATTCTAATGAAATATCCATTAAAACTGAACTTATCATACTTTTCATTAAGATTTAATGGAGAGGTCTTAAAATATAAAATCCTAGGTGACATAGGGATTTATACGTAGACTATGATAAATAAGACCATGCTAATTTTGAAGAAAGCTTGAAAAAAAATGCAATTGACTCATTATCCACCCGGTAGCAGTACTTAGTTTTCTCAAGCCATAGCAAGGGCTATCTCAAAATGTAAATTTCTATTAAGATTTAAGAGGTACTCCCTCTATTTCAAATTGTAAGTCATTCCAAGAATATTGGAGAGTCAAAACAGATTATAGAGAGAAACATAAAGATTTATGCCATCAAATAGGTATAATATGAAAATATAACTAATAAAGAATCTAATGATACTTAGTTGATATCAAATATGTTATTATTATATTATATAAATTTGGTCAAACTTTATAAACTTTGACTCTCCAAGATTAGAATGACGGTTGGCCGTTCGGTAAAGGTGACCAATTGATCATGCTCGCTGCATTTATCATGCGCGTGCTCTGTGCTACCGTGGGGAAGTGCAACAGTTTTTCTAGAGCAATGAAGCGCTTGTTACCCCATTACTACTAGCTGCCCTGCCCATCAATGATCAATCCATCATCGAGACTAAACAAAACGAAACCCAACGGCCTCATACACCATCGCCTCCCTTTCCTCCTACCTTGTTCATCATCTGGTAGGGCGAGTTGTATACCTCCAAAGAGCAAAAGCGAGGAGGAAGATGAGTGGTGGTGAGAGCTCGGGGAGGAAGAAGCTGCGAAGGGAAGCGGACAGGTTTGAGTACTGGACGTGGGCGAGGTTGAACAACAACGGCAAGTCTGCTCTCAGCTACCTTGATGAGGTGGTACTCTCTTGGTCTCTCAGGGACATCTTCAACAGGGATCTCTTAAAAAACAAGGTGCCCATTATTTCTTGATTGCCTTGCACGGTTGTACCTTCATTTTTCTGTACCTCTGGCTGGACTTTGGTCCTCTGCTGCAGAGACTCGTCGTCTCCATGCATGGACAATGAACTCACATTGATTTTCGACAGATACTTTTAGCAGCTTACTTATATTATACTCTCGATTCTCATGCTTCAACATATATCGGTTGCTTTGGAACAGTTTACTGTGTGTTTCAGTGGCCACCAGCAACCGTTTGTTGGAACGTACTAAAACAGATCAATATCTAATCCTTGGAGATTTGATTGCTTCTTTCGATCCAAATCCACCGAATCAAAATCCAAAAGTCTAGCTAGATTTGTTTAATATGCTATATATACTGTACTGTTCAATTTTTTCCCTTCCATTTTGCTAATGGGCTGTATGAGTATGGGCCGGGACAACAATACGGCATCCCTGTTGCGTAGCATATACTCCGTATTAAGTATTTTTTTTATCTCCGTATTAAGTAGTTTTAGTATTTGCTTGCACTGCTGCGCAAATTTTTTTTCCTTAGGTAAATGAATAATTCCTAGCTTCATGAGTCCCTTGTGTATAATTGTTTCATTCCACCACTACAATTTATCGATTTAGTGATTAGCGAATACATATTTCATCTATGGTTCCAGTAATATTTTGTATGTTTTCTGTACTTTCTTATCGATGGAATTTATTAACTCTAGCTCCATTCATAAAATCGCTGAGTTTACCTGCATTTCTCTCTAAACGCTGAACTAAAAAGCGATCTGGATATTCACTGAAGGTCAAGAGGATACCGGATACATTCACGTCATTAGAGAGTTACTTGAATTCCTTTACTTGGCCTCTGATTGAAGAAGTACATGCTGATATATTCTCATCCCTGATGATTATGCTCAGGCAAACTTTATAGAAGTAACAAAGGTGAGAAATCTTGATGCTAAGAAGCCAATACTTGGTTTTCAAGTTGCAAAACCAGTGAAGGATGAGAAGTCAACGGAGACATATGTTCCTGCGGAGCATGATATAATACTCATGACCTCACAGAAACCATGGCACATATCTGATTTGACACAAAACAATGCATCATTTGTGTTAGGTTCGGTTCTCAAAAGTGGAGAAGAAGATGGGTGCCCTCCTGGATGGTGTATTGTTCAATTGTCATCCACCATACCTGTTGAGGAAGATTGTCATACAAAAATTCCTGAAGGGCCAATTTTTTTTGTGTTCCTTATAAATATGAAGACATACAATCGCATATGGAGATGCATTCTTTTGTGCCAAAAAAATGCTAATCTTGACGAGCTTCAAAACAGTAATAGTAGTGGCCCCATGAATGAGGTCTGGCAGTTCAAACCAAGGTTGCGTTGGTCATATGCAAGCAAAGTAAGTAGCACACCCTGTTATTTTGAATCATTCATTTTCCTAATTTCAGCATTTATATTTGGCCTACAAATTTTAGCATCACAATGCATGTCTAAATTGCTGTCCCATAAAGCTTCAGGCCTTCAGTCACCTACTGACTTTCCTTGAAGGATTTTCCTCAAGAGCACACCCTTTTTTGCTAATATTTCTTTCATATCTATTCAGTAAGCCTTGGGCTGGTATGGACTTGCCTTGTAAACCAGCGGATAAACTCCTCTTCAATGCCTCAACCATCGTGACAGTTGGGGACGGCACGAAAGCACAGTTCTGGCAGCATAGTTGGCTGGACGGTGAAGCTCCCAGAAACCTTGCGCCACTCCTCTTCGAACTTGTTAAGAGAAAAAACAGAACAGTCCAACAAGAGCTCCATAATAATAGTTGGATTCGCTTACTCAGCGGCAGGATCACATCAGCCACCCACTTAGAGGAATTTGTCTCACTGTGGCTTAGGGTACAGAACATCCAGCTGCAACCTGGAATACGGGACTCCATTGTTTGGAAGTGGTCACCAGATGGCATTTACTCAACCCGATCGGCATACCGCATACAATTTCAAGGATCATACCGCAGCTAAGAAACTGGTCACACCAAGACCATTGTGTGTTGTGCAACGGACCATTGGAAACGACACTTCACTTGTGCCTGTTGTGCCCTCTAGCTATAGAAATTTGGCGCATTGTGCTGGGGTGGGAAAACTTTGATGTGGACTTAATTTGACCTCAGATGCAGCCATCTAACATAAGGGAGTGGTGGGAAGAGGGGGCAGCGAAGGTCCCAAGGCAGAGACGAAGATACTTCAATGGGGTGATCATCTACACAATGTGGAACATATGGAAGGAAAGAAACCGAAGGATTTTCCAAAATTTGGTGATAGATGCCCAACAGGTGGCCTCTAAAACCAAAAAGGACATCGACCTACGCTCTAGGGTCTTTAACAACATGACTTAGACCTTGTAGATTATCCTCCAGAACGTGTGCAATGTGTGCTTTACTTTAATCTACACGTCTTTTGTAGGGTTCTTGTGCCAATGACACTCTCTGTACATAAACTCTCTTTCCTTCCTTAATTGAGAGGCAGAGCTCCTGCCAAGTTCTTTAAAAAAATCATGTTTCTATTCATATGAAGTTAGATAACCCACCCTTTTTCTTTCACAATCCATTCTATGTATCAAATCACCTATGGCTGATTTGATTGTTTTTCCATGAAGGCAGTGGAAGCTGATAGGTCGTCATGCTTCAAAGTATCTCATTTTTTCAATCGTATATTGGTTGATGGTCTTGGTCTTGAGAAATTCAATCTAAATGATTCACAGCTGAATGCAGTAGCAGACTGTGTCTCTACAATGGATAACGAATCTTCGTCCATAAAGCTATTATGGGGGCCTCCTGGAACAGGTAAAACAAAGACCATCAGCTCTATCTTGTGGGCCATGCTCATCAAGGGCCGAAGGACACTAGCCTGTGCACCCACCAATAGTGCTGTGTTAGAGATTGTGGCTCGAATTGCCAAGCTCACTGTGGAATCTTCAGATGGGTCCGTCTTCTTGAATGACATTATTCTGTTTGGAAACAAAAATAAGCTGAAGATAGATGATGGAAATTATCTTTCAAAGGTGTATCTTAACTATCGTGCTAAGCGCTTGTTGCCATGCTTTATGTCCAAGTCAAACACAGGTTGGAGGCATTGTTTATGCTCACTTATAGATCTTCTTGTGAATTCTGTGACCATGTACCAGTTGAACAATGAGGGTAAAACATTCATGAAGCAGTGTTTGAAACATGATTACAATAAACTTTCTCGCAATTGCGAACACATGATGGATAAGTACCTATGTATGTTCAGTTTTGTGATGAGTGATTGCCCAACACTTGAGCGTTTCAGTTTGAGTGACTTACTACTAATCTTTGCGAAAGCAAATGTGTGCCTGTCTATCGGCTTGTGGTGTGCAGGTACTATGCCTAGTGACAGTGGTCAATGGCGTGGAGAAGGTCGAGTAGAGGCTTGCCGTGCCGATGGACTGAGAGCGGTGAAGGGCGGAAGCGGGGCTCGGACTGAGGGACCATGGGCGCCGGCGGACTAGCTGTGGTGGCTAGTACTTGGCACCGGCGAGTGCGAGAAGACATGGAGGTAGACCGAGTTGACCAAGTCAAGACGGTGGACGCGCGAGTCGAGCGGAGGCTCAGGGGACTCGGAGTCCGACCGGGCGAAGACAAGGTGGCTCGCGTCGAGTGGTTTGGTGGTTTGGGCCTCAAAACCATCCGCGTCGGTTTCCGAGTTTGGGCCGCAAAACTCGGGGTTCGGTAGTTGAGCTGAAAGCTACCGGTGGCGGGTTTCGCGGGTTTGGGTCTCAAAACCCGAGCGGAGCTTCCGAGGAAGAGGGGATGACACGTGGCGGAATCCTGGAGGTTGCGTCGAGGCAACGGCAACTCCTGGTAGGAAGCGGGGCCGCCCATTCAAATCGAGGGAGATATTTATCGGAGCTTGGACTGCGATGCTTAGGCTAGGTAGTCCACTCAATGTATCTAGGGGGGTCTTTGGGAAATAGCCAAAGCCTCTGATAAATAGGGGATGAAGGGGTATCCTCATCCCATCTCTCTTGAACCCTAATCATTTGCCCCAACTCTCTCTCTCTACCCTCTCTCTAGTTCATGAGATCCCTAGGTTGATTTCACCAACCTCTCTAAGAACTTGAGTTTGTTGCGAGGAATCGGAGGCCGTAACCTCCGTAAGCCATGGTGGCTTCGCTTTCTTGATCGTGTCCCCGTTTTGCTTGTGTTCTTCGCGTTTTGCTTTTGCTCCCTCTTTTTCCCGAGATGATTTCTCTTTGTGGGGAGTAGCTCATGCAAATCCGTTTGAACCAAGTTGTTCGTATTCGTGAGGAGCATCTTTGCACCGAAGGAATTTTCCTCAAACCTCACGAGTGCGTAGATCGGGCGATTTCTTTGCAGCGTTCTTCGTTTTGCTCTCTTCTCCCCCAAATCCGAGTGTTTCCATTTATCCTCTCCAAATTGAGCGATGATTTCCTCGGGATAGCTCCCCAACTGTACAAGGATCATGCCTACAAAGTTTGGTTGCAGTTGGAGTTCATTTGGTTGAGTTTTGGGAAGATTAGGCGGAGTGAACTCGGTTTTCGCGGGTTTTCTGCGCTCTATTCGTGAGCGTCGGACCAAGCGTCGGACCACTTTGCACAGGCTCCGGACCATAGCCCATTGGTCCGGTGGTCTGCCCAAATTCCAGCAGAAAAGCCCTTAGCACCGGACCATAGCACGGGACCATAGCGAGTGATCCTGTGGTCTAGTCGAAAATTTGCAGGGAAGCACTTAGCACCGGATCATACCACCGTGAAAGGATCAAGATGCCCAAGAGGGGGGGGGTGAATTGGGCTTGTTTTAAATTTCTAAAGCAAATATGAAAACCTATCAAATGCCAATCACCCCCTAGTGCCTACGATCCGTGTGTCCTAACTAGAAAGCGGTAGCAGTTCATAGGAATTAAAAGCAACCTAAGCAATTCTAGTAGATAATGTAAAAACAAGACGGAAAGTAATGCTGAAATGTAAAGAGCTAGGGAAAAGAAATTCTCAGTGACGCAGTGATTTTTTCCCGAGGTATCGAGGTGTCGACACACCCCCCTAGTCCTCGTTGGAGCACCTCGCAAGGTATCACTCCCCCTCTACCCGCGCAAGGGTAGAGTGCTCTCTACGGGCTGATTCTTCGCCACTCTGGCTCGGTGAATCGCCCACAACCGATCACAAGAGCTTGGAGAAGAGCCGCCAACAATCTCCCGGCGGTCACTTCCTCCGAACACCACCAAACCGTCTAGGTGCTGTCGAACACCAAGAGTAACAAGCACAAGACCTTCATTTGACCCACTCAAGGCTAGGAAGGTGGATGGATGCACACAAGTCACTCCTAATCACTCTAGGAGGGAAGAACAAGATGAACTCTCTCTAATCTCTCCCTCACTAGCCTCTTGGCTCTCCAAAGAATTTCTCAAGGTGTCACCAGCTGAAACAATGGCCAAGAAGCGCTCTAAGGACGAAGGGGGCAACTATAAATAGTCCCCACCTCCAAAACTAGCCGTTTTTTACTTTTTCTTCTCTCTGCGAAGCCACCGGACTAGTCCGGAGCTCATACCACCGGACCATGCACACTGGTCCGGAGCTCACTCTGATTTCAAACTCAGGCACCGTCGGACTACTCTGCTTGGTCCGACGCACTGGTCCGGAGCCTCGGTGCTCTTTGAGTGAAAACCTTTCTCTCTTTTACGAAGCACCGGACCACTCTCCTTGGTCCGGTGCCCTGGTCCGACGCTCTGGTCCGGAGCCAGGGAGCTCTCTGCAAGAACTCAACTTCCTGCCTTGAAGCGTCGGACTAGCCGTCGGACTAGTCCGGAGCCTTCTCTATCTCTGAACCAAGCCACCGGACCACTCTCCAATGGTCCGACGCTTTCCAGACAGGTGGTCCGGAGCTCCTCGAGCTGGAATTCTGCCTAAGTCAGGGACCATCGGACCACTCTCCTTGGTCCGACGTCCACTTAGCAGAGTGGTCCGGAGCCTCTTTCTCCCTCTATATCAACTGTTTTCGCTGAGGTTTCTCAAGGGATTTTGCTCCTACCATTTCTAGGGTTTATCAAGGGCTGAAAGCAAGGTCTCTAGGACTAGTTGTGACAAGTGTGCATATACCCACTTTCCTAAACTCTCCTAGGTCAAGCTACTAACCTCATACCCCCCTTTATAGTACGGTCAAAGGAAAAACAAAACCCTAGCTATACTTAGTGCCCTTCTCAACCTTGTGGCACTAAGAACTAGCCTAGTCTTCGACGTGTATCTTCATCCTTTGCAACCGAAGCGATTTCCATCTTGGGGGCATGAATATCCATTAAGCCCATTCAAATTGCATCACTAATGACCTAACATCAAAGACTTTGCCTCTGCAAAACACACGTTAGTCATAGTGATCTAGTATTGTCGTTAATCGCCTAAACACAAGGGTCCATGATTCTACACACCGGACCATAGCACCGGACCATAGCGAGTGGTCCTGTGGTCAGGCCGAAAATCTGCAGGGAAGCACTTAGCACCGGACCATACCACCGGACCACTCTGCATAGTCCTGTGGTACCTCCGGACCAGACCACCGGACCATAGCGAGTGGTCCTGTGGTCTGGCCGAAAATTTGCAGGGAAGCACTTAGCACCGGACCATAGCACCGAACCATAGCGAGTGGTCCTGTGGTTAGGCCAAAAATCTGCAGGGAAGCACTTAGCACCGGACCATACCACCGGACCACTCTGCATAGTCCTGTGGTACCTCCGGACCATACCACCGGACCACTCTGCATGGTCCTGTGGTCACTGACTGAAGTAGTCCTGTGCTCGTTTCTCTCTCGTCCGAACTCCGAATCAAGTTCCGTTTGTTGCGTTGGATTCGTATTCACGTAAGGAACATGATTAGGTACTTTTGAGACTAGTTCTCATAAGTATTTTTGGGTGTGCTCTTGCCTCTTCTCTCTAGGGGTTGAGAGTACCGCTCTCGGTGTATCGGTTTCGAGTTCGTGACTTCGATCGTTCTCCATCTTCTCCGACCGCTCCGCTGCACCTTTAGGGGTCTTCCTAAGGTGTCCACCTACTTGTTAGGTCGTGTGCGAATCGGTTCTTCCGAGGTCAAGTTTTGGGTGTAATTTTGGGACAAGGGCCAAGTCTTTGAGTTGTTTTTTATTTGGCTCCCATTCACCCCCCCTCTGGTCGCCGTTCTCGGTCCTTCAATTGGTATCAGAGCCGGTTAAGGATCTTTCCACCTTACACGATTCTTGATCCGCGAAGGCGGCATGGAGCGAGGTGCTGGCAAACCTCCGTTCTTCGATGGAACAAATTTCGCCTATTGGAAGGTGCGCATGTCCGCTTACCTTCAAGGGCTTGATTCGAAGATTTGGGAGATTTGTGAGAATGAGGACTACGTGGTTCTTGGCGCTCGGATCACTGAACTCCAAGTTACGCAACATGCTTCAAACGCAAGAGCCCGTAGCATCCTCTTCTCGAGTTTGTCTCTTCCTGAGTTTGAGCGGGTTTCGAGTCTCACTACGACACGAGAGATCTGGTAAACACTTGTGCGATATCATGAGGGCAACCCTCAGATCAAGTCCAGACTCTTCGACACGTACCGTAGGGAGTACGAGAACTTCGTTTAGTTGGCCGGCAAATCTGTTGACGGGATGTTTACTCGCTTCCAATCTATCGTCAACAAGATGCGTGCTAATCGAGCCAACTTGCCTTATGATGATCATGAGATGGCTATCAAGCTTTTGCATGCTCTTGATCGGAAGGTGTGGGAGATGAAGGTGGCTGCCATCTAGGAGTCACCGGGCTATGACGCCCTGACCGTAGACGAGCTATTCAGCAAGCTCAAGTCCTCGGAGATTGACCACCAGACCCGGGCCAAGCTTGAGAACCCGTCGAACCCATCCATGGCGTTGGTTTCCGGCCCCGGCGGTGTGTCTTCTTCTTCCTCTAACCCTTCACACTCTTCGTTCGCTTTGTTTTTGATGTCTGTGATAGAGGAACAAGTGGAGGCGCTTGGAGACGATGAGCTGGCCTTGGTCATCACTAAGTTCTCATGGTTTCACAACAACCGTTTGAACCGACGACGTGGTGGCTCAGCCAAGGGGTGCTACCGTTGCGGTGATGAGGATCACTTCATCGCAAACTGCCCCAAGAAAGCTGCGGGTGACTTCACCAAGCGCAAGGACAAGCGCGAGCACCGCTTCGAGGACAAGCACAAGGCCAAGGGCATGGGTTAGTGATAAGAAAGACAAGTACATGCCTAACCATTCAAGCCATGACAAGCACAAAAGATATGAATTGAGCATAGTACTTGATTTCAAAAAGGATATGCTATAGCCAAAAGATCAGAGATTAGCGTGGAAGCAATATAGCATAACCAAGTGACATGATATATATAGATGAAAGGCCACACATGTCACACAACAATCAAGTCTCAACCAACACACATATCATACAATGCATAAAGACGGTAAACGTGATGCATGATGCAATAGAGTTTATACACATCAAAAGAACGAGTCCTACTAGCTCCCCCTGAAGCTAGCCCATCTACTCGACTCTCCCTCTCCCCCTTTGGCGTCGAAGCACCAAAACTAGGCGTCTGGAGGCGGAGTGGAAGCAGCCGTGGAGCGGTCGAGCACCCTGAAAGCTGCCAGATATGTCTCATCATCTGAATCCTCCCCCTGAGTATCTGTCGCTAGTAACGAAGCGGTCTGGGGGTCGGTAGCTGACATGCCTGCTGCGGTCGAAGACTCCGGAGCAGTAGCTGAAGGAGTAGAAGTAGGATCGTGAACCGGTGCCAGGGTCTCTGCGGGAGCCTCAGGAGCGGCGGTGTCCGGTGGTGCCTCATGCACTGACTCGTCTGGAGTCTGAAGAACCGGAGACTGCTGAGGCTGGACTAGAGTGGAAGTAACAACTGTAGCATTGGTATCAACTGTAGTTGTAGGTGGCGTAGACACGGCTGGAGCCCGACTATCGTGTGTAGCCTCGGAGGAAGCTACTGAGGAGCGGTGCTGATCGGCTGTCGGTGCAACTAGCTCGACCTCAACCTCTGCTGCTATTTGAGGACTAGTGGGGGATGGCTGCCCGGTAATGTCGCTGAACGACGCAGAAAGATCTCTAGCAGTAGCACCCATCGTAGTAGTAAGCGGAGTGAAACCAGTAGTGAGAGGGGTGAACTGCTGAGTGGGGCCAAAGGTGTCCAACCACTGTGTCATCTGAGTCGCCGGTGACTGGAACGGGGTGGTCAATCCGGCACCCTGAAGTCCACTGGACTGTACGGCTGGGGTGGGAGTGACTGTCTGACCGGCGGAGCTCGTAGGGGCCACTGAAGGGCCAACTGAGGGTCCAACTGAGAACTGGGGGCCCCCTATCTGCCCAACTGACTGAGAGGGCTGTGAGGTGCTCATCATCTGTATCTGAGGAGCTGCAGGAAACTCAAGAGGAGGAGCGCCAGTCCACTTCATCATATGGGCCATAAAGGCCATGTTCTGCTGCTGCAGCTGCTGAGAATGTAACTGAAGGCGCTGTGACTCTAGCTGCATAGCTAGCATCTGTCGCTGCATCTCGAAGTGGCGCTCCTCAGACTGTCGCTGCATCTCATCCTGTCGCTGCTAGACCTGGGTATCTGCAGTGACCAAGGAACTCTGCTGCTCATTCATTCGGTCAAGAAGCTTGAGCATCATGGTCTCGGTGGTAGAGGCAGAGCCGCCAGCCTCAGTGTCGTGAGCCCGTGGGGGCATCTGTGGAACTGGCTGGAAGTCTGCATCAGAGCTATCTGAAGTAGTGTCCTCAGGAGTCACATCAGCTCCAGTGTCTAGACCATGGAGCTCCTGTTGCTCAACACTGCGTATAGCCTCATCCTAAGCATCAACCTCAGCTCTGTCAGCTAGAGCAGTCCTCTCTCTGACAAGACGAAGGACCCGGTTTCCAAACCGGCTGTCAAACGAACCCAGTACTCGGTAAGCTAGGAAAGAAGTCGGCGACTGGTCTAGCAGGGCGCGGAGTCCAGGGTTTGCTCCCTCAAGCTCAATAGCTATGATCGATGATATCCAATGAGCATAGGGAAACTGACGACGGGCCCTCATGCCATCTACTATCACATCCTCTATCTCTGACACAAGAAAGTCTGCGACGTCGAACGGTGTCTGAGATACTAGGGCCTGAAGGAGTAGCTGCTGCATATTTGTCAGTCCTTCCTTGTAACCCGTGCGAGGAAGCAGAGTACGACGGAGTACCTCGTTCAACCTGTGAACGGTGGGTCTGAGCTCTGCTGGGCTACGTCTGGAGCCCTCTGAGAAAGGTGGCTTGAAGAGAGGAGCCACCTCCTGAACTGACAGTGTACGACCACCTTGAGCTCTGCGAGGCACTGAAGCTCCTCTGTAGCACTCATAGTGTAAATCAAGCTCGCCACCCTGCTGACGGAAGCGAAAGATCTCTCTGAGTCTAGTCAAGTAGAGCCTGTATCGCTCGCCTCTGAAAGTATACTGCACAAACTTGTGCTCTGGATCCACCCATACTGAAGCATAGAACTCTCTGACCCATCTCTCTATGTAGTTTCCGGAACGACCAAGTAAATCGGCGAGTCCCGGAAAGTAAGTCAGGAATGGCCTGATCTCCTCACCAGCTAGCTCAACGATGCTCTCTAAGGAGCAAACCCTGTGCGGTCGAATCTAAATGCTGGTCAGCTGAGCTGCTCTATAGAAATCCTCCATGAGAGGTGTATGCCATCCTGGTGAGGCTCTGGGGTCTCGCTGATCCGGGCACCACTTCTCAAGAGCAACGAATCGAAGCTTCTTCACCTGCTTTGCTGTAAGATTCCTCAGATCGAGGTGAACTGAAGCTGAAGTTGCTGTGGGAGCTGCGGACTGAGGTGACTGAGCAGACTGGGAGCGAGTGGAACGCCCCCAGGAACTAGGTGCCAACGGTGTCCCCAGAGCTTCAGTGACAAGCTCTGGCTCCTCTGGAGTATCCTCGGTATGTGACCCAGCTGGAGGAGTAGAGGGAAGATCCCGCGGAGGGGTGCCTAGTCTCACTGTGCCTTGGCGACCGCCTCGCTTTGCGCGGTCTATTGCATCAGCCACTGCTTTGGCTTTCTCAGCCTCTGTGAGCTTACGCTTCTTCTTCTTTGTTTTCTCAACAACTGGCTTCTTGCCCTTGTCTCTGGAAAGACGTGGAGGAGGAGGAGCATCATCACCTGACCCAGCGGCGCGAGCACGAGTACTGCGAGTCATACTGAATCAAACAAAGAACCACTACTCACTATCAAACACTAGAGCCACTGCCAACTGTCAGAACCACTGCCACAAGAACCACTGATCTCTGTAAGAACAACTGCCCACTGATCAAATCACAAGCACAACTGTCAGAGGGGCCTGCAAGCCACTGGACTGAACCTCTGAGGCTTTGCCTCAATCCTTACTCGCGAGCTTTGCCCCGAGTTCAAACTGCCACTGACTGCTGCTGGAAGGAATAGACAGGGTATACATAAGCATATATAAAATCTAGAGATAAGAAACTGTATAGAAGCAAGCATCTAGATAAGTGATAGAATGAAATCTGACATGATACCTGAGGTAAGAAAGCGCGGCTATTCAGAGCAATGTCAAGTACCAAAGCACACTCCGAACGAGATTTACCAGCTGCGAATTACAATTGGCAATTGATTTAACGAATTGGATTGAATATGGATAAAGGATTTTCAAGGAATAATACTAAGGCATGACACTATCTACGACTCGACAAAATGCGACGTCGAAGATTGAAACCATACCCTAGCGACGAAGAGGCGAAGGCGACGGCGACGAAGTCGACGATGACGAATCGAGAACGGTTGGAGACGAACGCGTCGAGATCCTTCTAGGGTTAGGGCAAACCCTAGCTTCTTCTGTTGAAGTGGCAATGAAGAGAGGGGGGTAAACCCTAAGTGGCTTGCGCTTGGCCAGGAGGTGGAGCTTGGTCGAAGAGCTGAGCTGTTCACCGGCGGTGAGGTGGAGGACGGCGGTGGACGGCAGCGCGGCGGCGATTGAGAGTGGAGGCGGCTGCGCGGTGGTGGGCGGCGCTGCGGCGATGAGGAAGAGAGGAACGGCGGCGGAGCAGGTGGAGGGGTTCACCGGCGGCTCGAAGGGCGCAGGAGAGATGGCGGCGGAGCTAGGGCGGCGGTGAGACGGCGGCGTACGGACGGTGAAAGAGAACGCACTGCTAAAACAGAGCCGCACGCGGGGGGTTATCCGCAAATTTTCAAAGCGTCGGACCACTCCGCTTAGTCCGGAGCCTGGTCCGACGGGTAGTCCGACGGTACCAGAGAAGAGAAAACAGAGAGCACCCGACCACCGGACCAGCGCATCGGACGACGCACCGGACTGGTCCGACGGTGCACCAGACTGGTCCGACGGTGCATGGATAGAAATGACAGAGGCACCGGACAACTTGACATTGGTCCGGTGGAGCGTCGGACACTGGTCCGACGGATTTTGAGTCTGAAAAAGTTTTATGCAGTGAGGGACAGGGCGTCGAACCACTGCGTCGGACCATTGCAGAGTGGTCCGGAGGGTGGTCCGGTGCTTAAAATTGCTCTGAATTTTCCTATTTTTCTCTCCAATCTTTTCTCTTAGCCAAGTACCAACACAAAAGAGCAAAGAGGAGCACTTGTTGGACTTAACATAAGAACCATCTCTCAAACCCTCAATTTTAGAAGTAGTTTGCCATAGGCTAGGGTTAGTTTTCATAAGAAAATAGTTCAATAAAGCTCCAAGGGTCACCATAGGGGCACTAGAGGGGTATTAGCTAAAGCTAGAGCGTTGAATTGCTCCCCCTAAGTGTTAAACCTACTGATGACCAAAAAACTTAACCGAAAAGAAACGAAGAAGCAACACTCATGCATATGAAATGCAAAACGGAATTTGAATCTAGGTTGCTTGCAAGTTTAAACCATGGTTAAGCTTTGTCACACGCTTTGAGGGCGGTTATCTTAACCGCGTTAGCCAAGCCTATGTGCATTACCAAATTAAACAGGTTATATTACAAATGAATGCATGGTTCACACAAGCTCATCTTTTAGTGAAGTTAGAGTGATCAAGCACATTCAACTCGCTTCTCAACCTACAAAAGGTTGTTTCATCAAGTGGTTTAGTGAAGATATCCGCCAATTGATCTTCGCTCTTAACTCCAACTAGTGTGATGTCTTTCCTAGCCACATGATCTCTAAGAAAGTGATGGCGAATATCAATGTGCTTGGTGTGAGAGTGTTGAACCGGGTTGTTAGCAAGCTTTACGGCGCTTTCATTATCACACAAAAGTGGAACTTCTTTTAAAAACACGCCGTAATCAAAGAGTGTTTGGGTCATGTATAAGATTTGTGCACAACTTGCTCCCATGGCAATGTATTCCGCCTCGGCGGTTGACAATGCCACACTGTTTTGCTTCTTTGAGGACCAAGAAACAAGTGATCTTCCTAGCATGTGGCACCCGTCGGAGGTGCTCTTCCTATCAACCTTACACCCGGCATAATCCAAATCGGAATAGCCAACTATTTGGAAGGGAGCTCCTTTGGGATACCAAAGACCCATGCTAGGGGTGTGCCTTATGTACCTAAGGATTCTTTTAACCGTACAAAGATGCGACTCCTTAGGGTTTTCTTGAAACCTAGCACACATACACACACTAAACATGATATCCGATCTAGATGCAGTGAGGTAAAGTAAACTACCGATCATAGAGCGATAAAGAGTTTGGTCAATCGGTTTACCTCCCTCATCGAGATCGAGATGCCCATTAGTTGGCATTGGGGTCTTGATTGGCTTACAATCCTCCATCTTGAACTTCTTAAGTAGATCATAAGTGTACTTTTATTGAGAGATGAAGGTCCCTTCTCTCATTTGCTTCACTTGAAAGCCAAGGAAGAAGGTTAGCTCGCCAATCATTGACATCTCGAACTCCTTGGACATCAAGTCACCAAACTCCTTGCAATGGTCTTGGTTTGTTGACCCAAATATAATGTCATCGACATATACTTGGCAAACAAAGATCTCTCCATTAAGCTTCTTGGTGAATAGTGTAGTGTCGACGATCCCGATCTTGAAGCCCTTCTTGATTAGGAAGTCCCTTAGCCTCTCATACCAAGCTCTTGGAGCTTGCTTCAATCCGTAGAGTGCCTTGGACAACCTATACACATGATTAGGCAAGTTTGGGTCTTCAAACCCGGGAGGTTGTGAGACATAGACAAGTTCATTAATGAAACCATTTAAGAAGGCGCTCTTCACATCTATTTGAAAGAGTTTCATTTTGTGATGTGAAGCATACGCCAAAAGGATACGAATGGCTTCAAGTCTTGCAACCGAAGCAAAGGTCTCTCCAAAATCGAGTCCTTCTACTTGAGAGAACCCCTTTGCCACCAATCTTGCTTTGTTCCTCACAACCACGCCTTGATCATCTTGCTTGTTCCTAAACACCCACTTGGTGCCAATGATTCTTGCATCCTTTGGCTTCTCTTCAAGTGTCCACACTTGGTTCCGAGTGAAGTTTTTGAGTTCTTCATGCATGGCATTCACCCAATCCGGATCTGCAAGTGCTTCTTCTACACTAGTAGGCTCAACAAAGGAAACAAACGAGTGATGTTCAACATAAGATGCAAGTCTAGAGCGAGTCATTACTCCCTTTGATGGACTCCCTATGATTTGATCATGGGGGTGAGCTTGAAGGATAGATGTTGATCTTCTATTTGTCTCTTGAGGAGGAGGATGCGGTGCTTCAACATTGCTTGCTTCGGCCTCGGCTTGATCTTGAGGAATGTGAGTGTCTTCTTGAGTAAGTAATTCATTTGCTACCACTAGTGTGCCATGATCACTTTTCACTTTTCACTTTAGCAAGTTAAACCTTGTGAGGAGCTCTTGGGATGACCTCTCAAGCTTATCATGTTTCTCATTTGCTTGCTTAAGAGAGGCTTTGAGCTCCCTAGTGCTAGATGTGAGAGAGTTAATCTCAAGCTTCAAATCATCATTAGCACTAGACAAGTTGTCAAGCTTATCATGCAAGTTTTCCTTGATTTCAAGAAGTTCTTCATTTTTACTTTTGTACTTCCTTATGATGCTAGCATACTTGTTGCAAATTTTAATTAGCTCATCATAGGAAGGTGCTTCTTCATCATCACTATCATCACTAGAGAGGTCATCACCATCATCCTCTTTTTGTACCTTCTTGTCACCTTTAGCCATAAGCCATAGGTGTGTAGAGGATGAGCCCGACGATGAAGGAGGAGGTGGCGGTGGAATAGACGAACCAATCACCAATGCGTACACCTTCTCTTCTTCACTCTCATCATCGGAGGAGTCACTTGAATCATCAATGTCGGGGAGCCAATCACCCACAATGTAAGCCTTGCCATCCTTCTTCTTGTGGAAGTTGAAGTTCTTCTTCTTCTTGTATGGCTTGTTTTGCTTCTTGTCATCATCACTTGAGTCATCATTGTCGCTCTTGTTCTTCTTGAAGTTCTTGAACTTGTCTTTCTTCTCTTCGGGACATGCATGAGCTAGATGACCAAGAGTGCCGCAATTGTAGCACTTCATTTGGGAGATTGGCTTCCTTGAAGAGCTTGTGAAGAATTTATTCTTCTTTGAGTCAAACTTGACTCCATTCTTGTTTAGCCTCTTCAACATCTTGGCGGTCTTCTTCACCATGAGAGCGATGTTGTCTTCATCATCATCATCACTTGTACTCTCAACGACATATTGAATCTTGCACTTCTCCTTGGAAGATGCCTTGAGAGCCAAGTCCTTCTTCTCCTCCTTCTCTTTCTTCTTGGAGGATGATGAAGTTCCATCATTGATCTTCATATACATCTCATGAGCATTGATCTTGCCCAACACTTGCGTTGGTGTAGTTGTGGAGAGATCGCCTTGATGAAGAACTGTGACGATGTGGCTATACTTGTCTATTGGAAGGACACAAAGTATCTTGCGCACCACATCGGCCGGTGTCATTTGAGAGAGCCCAAGGCCATTCAACTCCTCTACAAGCACATTCAAGCGAGAATACATTTCATTAGCATTTTCATGAGATAGCATAGTGAAAGCATTTAACTTAGCAATGATGAGGTGATAACGCTCTTCTCTTTCACATTTAGTGCCCTCGTGAAGAGCACAAATGTTTGTCCAAATCTCATGCGTGGTTTTGCAATTCCACACACGGTTGAACACATCCTTGCAAATGCCATGGAAAAGAATATTCTTTGCCTTAGCATTGTTCTTCTCAAAGTATGGATCCTCGGCGAACACCGATCCACCTTAGGTGGCGGCTTTGTGAACGCCGACGTCCACGGCCTCAAGGTAGGCCTCCATCCGCACTTTCCAATAAGGAAAGTCATCCCCATCGAACATGGGTGGCGGTCCATCCCCATGGGACATCTTGCTCTAGGCGGTGAAGCCTAATTTAGAGCAACCAGGCTCTGATACCAATTGAAAGGATCAAGATGCCCAAGAGGGGGGGGGTGAATTGGGCTTGTTTTAAATTTCTAAAGCAAATATGAAAACCTATCAAATGCCAATCACCCCCTAGTGCCTACGATCCGTGTGTCCTAACTAGAAAGCGGTAGCAGTTCATAGGAATTAAAAGCAACCTAAGCAATTCTAGTAGATAATGTAAAAACAAGACGGAAAGTAATGCTGAAATGTAAAGAGCTAGGGAAAAGAAATTCTCAGTGACGCAGTGATTTTTTCCCGAGGTATCGAGGTGTCGACACACCCCCCTAGTCCTCGTTGGAGCACCTCGCAAGGTATCACTCCCCCTCTACCCGCGCAAGGGTAGAGTGCTCTCTACGGGCTGATTCTTCGCCACTCTGGCTCGGTGAATCGCCCACAACCGATCACAAGAGCTTGGAGAAGAGCCGCCAACAATCTCCCGGCGGTCACTTCCTCCGAACACCACCAAACCGTCTAGGTGCTGTCGAACACCAAGAGTAACAAGCACAAGACCTTCATTTGACCCACTCAAGGCTAGGAAGGTGGATGGATGCACACAAGTCACTCCTAATCACTCTAGGAGGGAAGAACAAGATGAACTCTCTCTAATCTCTCCCTCACTAGCCTCTTGGCTCTCCAAAGAATTTCTCAAGGTGTCACCAGCTGAAACAATGGCCAAGAAGCGCTCTAAGGACGAAGGGGGCAACTATAAATAGTCCCCACCTCCAAAACTAGCCGTTTTTTACTTTTTCTTCTCTCTGCGAAGCCACCGGACTAGTCCGGAGCTCATACCACCGGACCATGCACACTGGTCCGGAGCTCACTCTGATTTCAAACTCAGGCACCGTCGGACTACTCTGCTTGGTCCGACGCACTGGTCCGGAGCCTCGGTGCTCTTTGAGTGAAAACCTTTCTCTCTTTTACGAAGCACCGGACCACTCTCCTTGGTCCGGTGCCCTGGTCCGACGCTCTGGTCCGGAGCCAGGGAGCTCTCTGCAAGAACTCAACTTCCTGCCTTGAAGCGTCGGACTAGCCGTCGGACTAGTCCGGAGCCTTCTCTATCTCTGAACCAAGCCACCGGACCACTCTCCAATGGTCCGACGCTTTCCAGACAGGTGGTCCGGAGCTCCTCGAGCTGGAATTCTGCCTAAGTCAGGGACCATCGGACCACTCTCCTTGGTCCGACGTCCACTTAGCAGAGTGGTCCGGAGCCTCTTTCTCCCTCTATATCAACTGTTTTCGCTGAGGTTTCTCAAGGGATTTTGCTCCTACCATTTCTAGGGTTTATCAAGGGCTGAAAGCAAGGTCTCTAGGACTAGTTGTGACAAGTGTGCATATACCCACTTTCCTAAACTCTCCTAGGTCAAGCTACTAACCTCATACCCCCCTTTATAGTACGGTCAAAGGAAAAACAAAACCCTAGCTATACTTAGTGCCCTTCTCAACCTTGTGGCACTAAGAACTAGCCTAGTCTTCGACGTGTATCTTCATCCTTTGCAACCGAAGCGATTTCCATCTTGGGGGCATGAATATCCATTAAGCCCATTCAAATTGCATCACTAATGACCTAACATCAAAGACTTTGCCTCTGCAAAACACACGTTAGTCATAGTGATCTAGTATTGTCGTTAATCGCCTAAACACAAGGGTCCATGATTCTACACACCGGACCATAGCGAGTGGTCCTGTGGTCAGGCCGAAAATCTGCAGGGAAGCACTTAGCACCGGACCATACCACCGGACCACTCTGCATAGTCCTGTGGTACCTCCGGACCAGACCACCGGACCATAGCGAGTGGTCCTGTGGTCTGGCCGAAAATTTGCAGGGAAGCACTTAGCACCGGACCATAGCACCGAACCATAGCGAGTGGTCCTGTGGTTAGGCCAAAAATCTGCAGGGAAGCACTTAGCACCGGACCATACCACCGGACCACTCTGCATAGTCCTGTGGTACCTCCGGACCATACCACCGGACCACTCTGCATGGTCCTGTGGTCACTGACTGAAGTAGTCCTGTGCTCGTTTCTCTCTCGTCCGAACTCCGAATCAAGTTCCGTTTGTTGCGTTGGATTCGTATTCATGTAAGGAACATGATTAGGTACTTTTGAGACTAGTTCTCATAAGTATTTTTGGGTGTGCTCTTGCCTCTTCTCTCTAGGGGTTGAGAGTACCGCTCTCGGTGTATCGGTTTCGAGTTCGTGACTTCGATCGTTCTCCATCTTCTCCGACCGCTCCGCTGCACCTTTAGGGGTCTTCCTAAGGTGTCCACCTACTTGTTAGGTCGTGTGCGAATCGGTTCTTCCGAGGTCAAGTTTTGGGTGTAATTTTGGGACAAGGGCCAAGTCTTTGAGTTGTTTTTTATTTGGCTCCCATTCACCCCCCCTCTGGTCGCCGTTCTCGGTCCTTCAATTGGTATCAGAGCCGGTTAAGGATCTTTCCACCTTACACGATTCTTGATCCGCGAAGGCGGCATGGAGCGAGGTGCTGGCAAACCTCCGTTCTTCGATGGAACAAATTTCGCCTATTGGAAGGTGCGCATGTCCGCTTACCTTCAAGGGCTTGATTCGAAGATTTGAGAGATTTGTGAGAATGAGGACTACGTGGTTCTTGGCGTTCGGATCACTGAACTCCAAGTTACGCAACATGCTTCAAACGCAAGAGCCCGTAGCATCCTCTTCTCGAGTTTGTCTCTTCCTGAGTTTGAGCGGGTTTCGAGTCTCACTACGACACGAGAGATCTGGTAAACACTTGTGCGATATCATGAGGGCAACCCTCAGATCAAGTCCAGACTCTTCGACACGTACCGTAGGGAGTACGAGAACTTCGTTTAGTTGGCCGGCAAATCTGTTGACGGGATGTTTACTCGCTTCCAATCTATCGTCAACAAGATGCGTGCTAATCGAGCCAACTTGCCTTATGATGATCATGAGATGGCTATCAAGCTTTTGCATGCTCTTGATCGGAAGGTGTGGGAGATGAAGGTGGCTGCCATCTAGGAGTCACCGGGCTATGACGCCCTGACCGTAGACGAGCTATTCAGCAAGCTCAAGTCCTCGGAGATTGACCACCAGACCCGGGCCAAGCTTGAGAACCCGTCGAACCCATCCATGGCGTTGGTTTCCGGCCCCGGCGGTGTGTCTTCTTCTTCCTCTAACCCTTCACACTCTTCGTTCGCTTTGTTTTTGATGTCTGTGACAGAGGAACAAGTGGAGGCGCTTGGAGACGATGAGCTGGCCTTGGTCATCACTAAGTTCTCGGTCCTTCAGCAATTTATGTAGTTATATAACTATGCTGTACAATGATCATCCAAGAAACCTGGAAACAGGACAGAGCTTTCAATGTATGCTGGATATTCTTGAATTGATCAAAATTCTTCATGCTTTGATAAATGCCGGTAATGGTGGTGATTTATGGTCCAATGAACTGCTCGAAAGTACTATAGAAGAGGAGGTCAACCCTGAGCTCTGGCCTTCACAGCTAGCCAGCATACGGATCAACTCATGCAATAAATCCAAGGTTGTGGCTGCCAGATCTTTGTGTGTGCAAGAATTAATATATCTTCGTACAAACTTGGAGCTACCAGATTGTAATAATACACGGGATGTTCAACTATACCTACTATCACAAACTAGATGCATTATCTGTACAGTTTGTAGCTCATTCAGGTTGTACGATGTACCTATGATTCCTTTGGAGTTGCTGATCATTGATGAGGCTGCACAGCTCAAAGAGTGTGAAACCTTAGTTCCTTTGCAGCTGCCTGGCATAAGGCATGCTGTTTTCATTGGTGACGAATATCAATTACCCGCCCTTGTGAAGAGCAAAGTAAGCTCCTTCAATTCAGGATTCTTCTTTTGACTCCATGCTTTGTATTGACATCTAATATGATTATATGCAGATATCTGATAGTGCTAATTTTGGACGAAGTATTTTTGAGAGGTTAAGTTCTCTAGGCTATTGTAAGCACCTTCTCAATATCCAGTACAGGATGCATCCAGAAATAAGCAAGTTTCCAGTTGGTACATTCTATAATGGCAAGATATATAATGGCCCCAATGTCAATCATAAGGACTGCAACAAGAATCATTTAGCAGGAAAATTGTTTAGGTCATATTCATTTATAAATATTGATGGCGGCCATGAAACAATTGAAAAACATAGCCGGAGCCTGAAAAACTAGGTAGAAGTTGATGCGATTGTGCTGTTGGTGCAGACATTATTCAAAGGTAAAGGCCAGCCATAATGCACATTGTTGTAGTTGTGTGCTGTATTTATTTCTCTGATTATTATGACAACATCATTTGATACATTCAATCTAGCCATTTAGCTGGGTTACAGTGATTTCCCCCCTTTTATCTATTGCAGAGACGGTTTATACAGGAAGTAAGCTCTCTGTTGGTGTTGTGTCCCCATATAATGCTCAAGTTAGAGCTATCCAGGAAAAAGTTGAGAAAATCTACAATAATTGCGATGGTTTCTCAGTCAAAGTAAAATCAGTGGATGGTTTCCAAGGGGCGGAGGAAGATATCATTATCATATCAACAGTCAGGAGCAACAAAGCTGGTTCAGTTGGGTTTCTGGAAAACTTACAGAGGACACATGTGGCTCTGACAAGGGCAAAGTAAGTTTTGCTACAAGCTTTTACATTTCAAGTGCTTCCTGATCTTCTGTATTGTCCAGCTTTATACTATCGAGTGCATGCAGGATGAAAAAAATATGTACATATTTTTTTTATTGCAGGCATTGCTTATGGATAGTGGGGAATGGAACCACTTTGTCCAATAGCGATTCTATTTGGCAGAATATTGTTGAGGACACATGGAATCGGGGTTGTTTTTTCAATGTCAAAGATGACAAAGAGTTGTTGAATGCAGTTTTCAAGCATGAATACTCTACAGTAGCATACTCCTTATATGATCTGTTTGATACCTCTATTGTTTAACATGAAATCCATGTTCAAGAGAGATGTTGGCTACTTGAAATGAGATAACAGAAGAACTGGCTAAGGTGGAACCTCTGCCAAGCAACAAGATCAGCCCCTTCTAGCCTTCTCCCTTAGTATTGCTTAACTGATTTTAGATTTAAACATAGTCTCAGTGCCAGTTTCTTTAGCAGGCCAGTTAGTACTCTTTCGTATCTGTTGTTTATGTTTTTCAGTGAGACTGTCAGTATTTATGGGGTTGGCTGAAACTAGCCTTTTTATGCTGTATTTGTACTGGTCATATTAATTTTATGAGAAGGAAGGTTTCCTCTGCTTTATATTCATAAAGCATAAACGGTTCACAGCATACATAGTTTGCGGCAACAAGCCAGCGAAAACAGGCCTAAGGCCGAGCCAAAACAAGACTCAGACAAAACATTAAAATGTCAGAAAACAACATCCTCGTGATGAGCCAGAAGCGCATTTGTATCCCAATGCCGAACAGCCGATTGCATCAACTCTGATGACGAGCTTATCTCCTCCGTCCTCCGTCCTCCACATGATCTGAGGTGGTAAGCTTGCGTGGATCTCCAAGCGTCTTGCAAATCCTTCCACTTGACTTCCTATCTCCTGTTTGAAAATTGGAGTCCAACGCCTCAACATTCTGACAATCCTCAGCATCACTCTTGCCATCCCAGTCCATTTTGCACCCTGAAAATATATTTTTTTTCGTGACTTCCACACTGACCATAAGACTGCGCAGACACCACATTTGTTAAAGCATGCTTTTTTAGCAAGCCAAATCTTTCCACTGACTCAAAATCATATCCTAAACTGAACCCCAACAGTTCTGAAACTATCAGCCAAACATTCCTAGTAATACAACAGTTAAAGAAAAGATGAACAAGTACTGGTCATATTATAACTGCTTGCGTGACAACATTTAGAAATTTGAGTGTTGTTTAGCAAGTTAATTATCATGTGGTTGTGGTGCAAGGCTTGACAATGCAATGGTCTGTACTACCTCTGTCCTCTCTTTCTTCTCCCATTAAACTGCCCTACGGAACTTCAGCTAGGTTCTTGATTCTTGATGTTGCTGATACTGTATCTATGGATGATATGCTTGATCATGGGGCAGTTTAACAAGAGTGCCTCATCAAGATACAAATTAAATCCCTCGCGTGGCTGCCCGTTCGGTAAAGGTGCGTACACCGTGTTCGGCTCGCTGCATTTATCACGCGCGTGCTCGGTTCTACCATGGGGAAGCGCAACAGTTTTTCGAGAGCGATGAAGCGCTGATACTGCCCTGCGCACCATCAACCAAACAAACCCAACGGTCTCAATCCTCATGCTACCATTTTCATCGCCTCCCGTTCCTCCTCCTACCTTGTTCATCATCTGGTAGGACGATTCCAAATCCAAAGAGCAAAAGAGAGGAGGAAGATGAGTGACGATGGATATGGTAAGCGTTCGGGGAAGAAGCGGCGAAGGGAAGCGGAGGGTTTCGAGGCTGTGGCAATGTACTGGGCGAGGGCGAAGAGGGACGGCAAGTTTGATCTCAGCTACCTTGATAATCAGATGTTCTCTTGGTCTGTCAGGGATATCTTCAACAGGGATCTCCTCAGGAACAAGGTGCCCGTGCCCATTGCCTCGCACCTTCATTTTTTCTGTATTTTGTCTCCATTTTTACTTGCCAAGTGTTGCAGTAGTTTTGCGCATGTTTAGTTCTCCATCTCTAGTCCTCTGATGCGGAAAGCCAGAAACTCGTCTCCTCGCATGGACAATCAACTGGTCTTGATTTTGAAGTTTTCAACAGATGTTTTTTTTATCATGGAAGGATTCTCCATTTGGCGTCGGTTTATGAGCAGATTTTTTATCAGCGTTTACTCTCATGCTTCAAGATTAGTTGTGTGTTTTATTATCGGGAGATATGTGTCGAAAGTTTTGTGTATATTGGCCCGAACTAGATTGCAGCCCAGGTCCATTTAGGGCTCATCAACTGTGGCCCAGCTAATTCTCAAAAAAAAGAAAAACTGTAGCCCAGCTAGGCCCATCCCAATCTCCACGCCTTCGTCCTCCGCAGCGGCTACTTTCTCATCGCCGCTGGTACCGGCGGCCGCTCGCCGGCCGAAAACAGAATCCTTGGATTGATCCACGAGATGGCGTGCGTGGCTGCAACGACGATGGAGTCTGGTAGCCGCGTCGGTCCCGTGCCTGCTCCGGGGCCATCTACAGCCTCCAGTCCACCGAGTGCTCCCACTGGCCACCTCCCTACCCATCCTAGCAGTACTCCTGTGGCCTTCGCCGAAAGTTATATGCTCGCCGCATTCTATGCCCGTGTTCAGAAATGTGGCCTGCGAATGGGCTTGAAATAGTGGAATACAACGGATTTAGGATTCCAGCTGTTTTCTTGTTTTCTGTTTATCAGTTCACAGGATCTGATTCGAACCGAAGAGAAACACAGTTTCCATTGCCGATTGTTGGCAGCCCCATTTGCTTGTTATACTGGTGTTTGCGGTTCATACTTTGCCATGCCGTAAAATCGGTTGGTTCTCTTTCTTTTAAGGCAACAATCGGTTGGTTCTCTGACAGGATTCTAACAAGATTTTTCCTGATACAGTGATACGTATGTTTGTGCTTGATACGTTGACTCATAAAATCTAGTTGGATTTTCTTGAGGATAGGTTTCAATTGTTCGAACAAGGTTTTTGTTCTGAAGTTCCTTCGGATGGTGGATTGATGTCAGTCGTCTTAGTTATAGATTCTATTGCACATAAATACCAAATATAAGTTGCATCATCGACATCACCTTTGTTGTACACAAGCTGTCTTGAACCCTTGTTATTTTCATGGACCATGTTGGTCTACACGAGTGGATCCTGATGTTAGTTAAATCAATAATTCATCGCACCGAATACTTGTTTCATTCTAACACTGTAATTAATTAGGGAATGGCAATGTCATCTATAGTTCCAGTAAAAATGTTCTAGTGTCTTGTCTATTGTATCACTGACGGAATTTTTTAACTGATCTATATTGTTAAGATCACTGTTTTTTCCTGCATTTCTCTCTTAACTCTGAACTAAAAGGCCATCTGGACACTCATTGCAGGTCAAGCGGATACCAGATACTTTCATGTCATTTGGGAGTTACTTGAATTCCTTTACTTGGCCGCTGATTGAAGAAGTACACGCTGATATATTCTCATCGCTAGATGGTTGTTCTCAGGCAAACTTTATAGAAGTAACCCAGGTGGGAAATCTTGAACCTAGCAAGTCAATATTTGGTTTTCAAGATGCAGAACCAGTGAAGGATGAGAAGTCAAGGGAGACATATGTACCAGCAGAGAATGATATAATAGTATTGTCCTCACACAAACCAAAGCACGTGTCTGATTTGACACAATACACAGATTCGTTTGTGTTAGGTTCAGTTCTTAAAACTGGAGACGATGGGTTCCTTCCGGGCTGGTGTGTTGTTCACTTGTCATCTGCTATTCCTGTTGAGGCAGACTCTTATACAAAGATTCCAAGAAGGCCATTGTTTCTTGTGTTTCTTATAAATATGAAGACATACAATCGCATATGGAGATGCCTTCTTTTGGGACAAAATTGTAATGATCACGTTGAGCTTCAGAACAAAAAGAGTAGTGGCCCCGTAACTATGGCGTGGCAGTTCAAGCCAAAGGTGTGTTGGTCACCTTGTACCTCTTATGTATAGATTATCGTAATATCAGCATTTATATATGGCCTAGAAATTTTAATATCACAATCCATGTCTAAATTGCTGTCTTGTCAAGGTTTGGCCACCTGCTTGTTTTCCATGAAGAACTTTCTCAAGAGTATATCAGTTTTTTTGCTAATATATTTCCTGCATATTGAATTTGTTAATAATGGTAATTTTTTATGCATTTGAAGTTAGATAACCCTCCCTTGTTCTTTTACAATTCACTGTATGTATCAGACATTACTTATGATGGCTGACTCGATCGTTTCCCTTGAAGGCAGTGGAAACTGGTAGCTCTCAATGCTCCCAATCATCTCAGTTTTTTTATGGTAGGTTGATTGATCGTCTTGGCCTTGAGAAATTCGGTCTAAATGATTCACAGTTGAATGCAGTAGCAGATTGTGTCTCATTAATGTATAGCAACTCTTCATCCATAAAGCTATTATGGGGTCCCCCTGGAACAGGTAAAACTAAAACTATCAGCTCTATATTGTGGGCTATGCTCATCAAGGGCCAAAGGACACTTGCCTGTGCTCCTACGAATACTGCTGTGTTAGAGATTGCAGCTCGGATCGTCAAGCTCACTGTGGAATCTTCAGATGGCACCGTCTTCTTGAATGACATTGTTCTGTTTGGTAACAAAAAGAAGATGAAGATAGATAAGGAGTATTATCTTTCAAAGGTGTATCTTAACTCTCGTGCTGAGCGTTTGTTGCCATGCTTTAAGTCAAACACAGGCTGGAGGCATCATTTATGCTCACTGATAGATCTCCTTGTGAATTCTGTGACCAAGTACCAGTTGAACAATAAGGGTAAAACATTCAAGCAGTATGTGAAAGATGATTACAATAAACTTTCTCGGAATTTACATAGTTACATAACTATACTATACAATGATCATCCAAGAAACCTGGAAACTGGACAGAGCTTTCAATGTATGCTGGAGGTCCTTGAATTGATCAAAACTCTTCATGCTTTGATAAATGCTGGTAATGGTGTTGATTTATGGTCCAATGAACTGCTCGAAAGTACTATAGAAGAGGAGGTCAACCCTGAGCTCTGGCCTTCACAGCTAGCCAGCATACGGATCAACTCATGCAATAAATTCAAGTTTGTGGCTGCCAGGTCTTTGTGTGTGAAAGAATTAATATATCTCCGTATGAACTTGGTGCTCCCAAATTGTTACAGTGCACGAGATGTTCAACTGTACCTGCTGTCAAGAATTAGATGCATTATCTGTACAGTTTGTAGCTCATTCAAGTTGTACAATGTACCTATGAGAAATTCTTCTCCAGGTATACATCAGCTGCTAAAGAAACCTGGAAACATGAGTCCTCTGGAGTTGCTTATAATTGATGAGGCGGCACAGCTCAAAGAGTGTGAAGCCTTAATTCCTCTGCAGCTTCCTGGCATAAGGCATGCTGTTCTCATCGGTGATGACTGATGAGTATCAATTACCTGCCCTTGTGAAGAGCAAAGTAAGCTCCTTAAATATGTTCTTTGTATTCACATGTAATATGGTTCTGCAGATATCTGATAGTGCTAACTTTGGGCGAAGTGTTTTTGAGAGGTTGAGTTCCCTAGGCTATAGTAAGCACCTTCTCAATATCCAGTACAGGATGCATCTGGAAATAAGCAAGTTTCCAGTTGGTACATTTTATGATGGCAAGCTATATGATGGCCCCAATGTCAGTCATAAGGACTATAATAAGATGTTTTTAGCAGGAAAACTGTTTAGGACATTCATTTAGAAATATTGATGGCAGCCATGAAACAAATGAAAAGCATGGTCGGAGCCTTAAAAACTCAGCAGAAGTTGATGCAATTGTGTTGATCGTGCAGAGATTGTTAAAAGGTAAGGGCCATCCATAATATACAGTGCTGCAGTTGTATCCTGCATTTCTTTCTCTAATAAGTACGATATCATTTGATGTACATTCAAGATCAAGTCAGTTAATGTTTGGGCAGGTTACAAATTTACAATGATTTTTTTCCTTTTTTATCTATTGTAGAGACAGTGTCTACAAGAAGCAAGCTCTCTGTTGGTGTTGTGTGCCCATACAATGCTCAAGTAAGAGCTATCCAGGAAAAAATTGGGAAAACTTGCAGTAGGTATAATGGTTTCTCAGTGAAAATAAAATCTGTGGATGGTTTCCAAGGTGCAGAGGAAGATATCATTATCATATCAACAGTCAGGAGCAATGGAGCCGGTTCAGTTGGATTTCTCTCAAACTTACAGAGGACTAATGTGGCTCTAACAAGGGCCAAGTAAGGTCTGAACCTAGCATTTAAATTTAAATTCAATTACTTCCTATTCTTGTCTGGTGCATGATAAAGGGCGTACCCAGTGCCATAGGTTCCCGCACTGCGGGGTCTGGGGAAGGGAAATAGCCCGCAGCCTTTCCCGCACAAATGTGCAGAGGCTGGGGCTCGAACCCTGGACCTCTTGGTCACAGGCGGTAAAGCTCTACCGCTTGCGGGGTCTGGTGCATGATGAAAAAAAAAATATTAAATTTTTAATCTTCTCTTGCAGGCATTGCTTATGGATAGTGGGGAATGGAACTCTGTTCAACAGCAACTCCGTTTGGCAGAAGATTGTCAAGGACACATGGGATAGAGGTTGTTTTTTCAATGCCACTGATGAGAAAGAGTTGATGAGTGCAATTTTCAAGCCTGCTGTTGAGTATCCTCATGCTGATAATTTAGCTAAACATGAACCACAAGGACAGACTATATCTGACTTATCAGTCACTGACACAATTCGACAACTTGCTTGTCGGTTTTTCCCTGGAAGTGATCTCCCACCAAAGTTCTCTATCACGCTCAATGTCGATTATACTACAAATAAAAGCAGTTCATCAAGCACTCTGCTTAACAGCTCTCCTTCTTTGCAACTCACAGCAACAGCTGTGTCAAACGCAGAACCAGCATATGTCATCACGCTTCAGCTACTGAAGCAGTTGAATTGCCTGAAACTGAATATGGGCGCTTGGATGATAGGGAAATCTCCTTTCAGAATACTGCGAGGAGCCCTTTGATCAGCATTGACGGTAATACTAGGCTTGCATTTGACATTTGACCTTCCTACCACGCTTCTTCTTAGATTGCAGACGGGTAGGAGGTGTTGCTTGCTCCTGTTACCACTGGGGGTTCGAAATGCAGCATCAGACTCAATGAACAGGAGCAAGCAGCACCTTCTGCTCGGGTGCAATCTAAGAAGCGTGTTAGAAAGGTCAAAGCTGTTGCTCCAGTTACCACAGGGGGTTCGAAGTGTAGCATCGGACTCAATGAACAGGAGCAAGCAGCACCTGCTACCCGGCTGCAATCTAAGAAGAAGCGTGTTAGAAAGGTCAAATCTCCTGCTCCAGTTAGCCCAGGGGTGTCCAAATGTAGACTCAATGAAATAGCTACCCACCAGCAAGCAGCACCTCCTACTCCGGAGCAAGCTAAGAAACGTGGTAGAAAGGCCGAACCTCTTCCTGAAGTTATCACAGAGGGGTTGAGACGCAGCAGCAGACTTAATGAAAAAGGCAAGCACCAGCAAGTAGCACCTCTTCAGGAGCAAGCCAAGAAGCATGGTAGAAAGGCCAAAACTCTTACTCCAGTTACCACAGAGGACTTGAGACGCAGCAGCAGACTGAATGAAAAAGGCACGCACCAGCAAGTAGCACCTTCTATTCCAGAGCAAGCTAAGAAGTGTGGTAGAAAGGACAAAAGGCTTCCCCAGTTACCATAGAGGGTTTGCGACGGAGCAACAGACTGAGTGGAAACAAAAAGTGAAGAATTGGCTGATGTGAATGGCAAGCCATGTGGGTGCTACCACAAAAAAGGCCTTCTAATTCCATTGGTGAGCTCTAGATGATCAGGACTAATTCACCTGTTTTTTTTTTTGATATCTTGAATGATCGCACTGATACTTATCTTTGTCAACCTGAAACCCTGTTCATGAACTACAGAAAATGGCAAGGGCGAGACGCCTAGCTGCCGACTACATCAAAGAAGGTTACAGCAGAACTGTTCAGGTTGGAAGGTTGGAACCTGTTTGTCCCAAGAAACATGATCAACCCTTCTCAGCTACTACTAGTTTTTATTTATTTATTTAAGCATATCTCGTGAGTGCTTGTTGCTAGTTGGTACTCTTGTAGCTGTGGTTACGTTTCTAATCTAATTATATATGGTTGGTACGTTCTAAACTTCTAAAGGTCACAGAATGTTTTGTCACGTAGTCCTCTATTTCCATCTCTAAATGCATGCGCTTCTAGAAATCTTAGGGCAATTTAAGCAATTGTGAAGTGCATCATGCTCCTGGAACTATTCCTGTTTGGATTAAATGATGGCCAACTTTGGTGCTCATCCATGCGATTTTTTTTTCGAGATCGTGCACTGCACGTTTTTCATTAAAAGAAGATAAGAGTTTGATACAGGCCTAGAAAACCTTGGCGAGGTGCCAAAGGTACATAGGGGACACGATAATCCATGCCTTGATTAATCCTGGATTTGCAGACCAAAGAAATCCCCGTGGATATTTCCTGGTATATTTATAAATTGTACCTGTATATTAAGTTTGCTGGACAAACAAATCCCTGGTGGGTTGCCTTGCCATCGTCTGTAGTGTTGTGAAATTTCTAGATGCAACAAAGATCAACAGGGCAACAAGGCCGTTATTCATTATACAAACATGTATATATAATATCATAATTAATTCATAGTGTCGACGGACTGCCGGTAGGATAGTTTGGGTCGACGATCAGCAGTCGATGTGGATACTGTGCCAGCCGAAGTTGCCGCAGGCCTGGGTGTCCTCGAACACCTGGTACGGCGTGCCGGCGCACCCGGGCTCCGTGTAGAGCGTGGCTGTCTCGCCGCGGAAGTTGAACTCATGGCCGCCGTGGAACCGGACGTGGTTGCAGCCGCACGACCCCGCGCTCGCGATGTGCCCCTTCCCCGACGTGCACCCTGGCCCGCCCCACGAAGTCAGGTAGCTCCTGGGGCCCGACCCATCCGAGACTGCCTCACCCGTCGTCGTCGCTGCGGCGATGACTATCATCACAGCGAACATCGTGGCGGCCCGCTTTGAGGCCATGTTGATCACCCGGCCTTGTCTTTCCCTTTTGATCTCTTTAATTCCGTATGATATGGTATATATTGCAATGCATCGAACGTCTACCGTGTTCGAGGATTTATATAGGACAGGACAGAGGAGGCGTGGTCGAGTCCCTAGTACTTGACGGCTGCCTCGGATTGGCATGCATCGTGGGTATCGAGCGCTGATTATATATTGTTGAGGTCAGCACTCACATACGTGCTTGTGTAATCAGTAGGATCAGGGTGCGCTATTAAACATACTTTCTCTCTGTATATAGTTTGAGTTCATTCATTGAGAACTATTTGCAGCCTTTGTTGATTAGGAAAAGTAATTAATTATGTTTAAGGTCTGTTTAGTGTACTTTTTGTACTATACACCCAACGCACGACGACACCCGCATCCAGCACCCTGTGCCGTGAGGCGGTGCAGCCGCCCTCATGCATGGCCCTGCCTACTAGCATTTAGCATGACACTGGGGACTCAGGGCTGCCTAACACGTCATTCATCTTGGAGTGGAGTTGGGTGACCTTGAGTTTCCATTGTCTCCTACAATAGCGCAAAGAAGTTCACAAGATCAGAAAATAACACATGGATAGCAAGCACACACATAAGCAGTTGCACACACAACAGATGGACCCACAGATGCAAGCACAAATTCGTTAGATGAACCAAAGCATGTCTCTCAGGATTAATCGATGGCCAAACAACAATACAAAATAGTAATACAAAGTCCTCTCTATGACAATAGAGTATTGAAGAAACGAATCAATGATAATGGTTTCTTCCTCCTAGCTATCGGTACTCCAAGATGCTAGTTCACATGCATTGCCAATGGAATCAGCGAACCCTACACTCACGATAACAACCCAGTGAAGGCCTTTGTCGTCTTAAATGACCGAAGCCCATGTCACGGCCCCGGTCAGCTAGCTAGAGGCGGTGCGGGGGTTGGGCCCTAGTGTGATGACATGGTCATTGAGGACTGACTTAGAGCCTCCGCTACCTTCAGCTAGAGAGCCTATGAATGGTGGAGCATGTCGACTATGGATGACGTCTGGTACGTGTGGACGAGGCACGTGAGCTTGAGTTGGCGCAAAGGAGAAGAAGGCACGGCTGCCGCAAGCAGATCCACACAACCTAAGTGGACATAGTGCGGTGGCAGATCACAATTGATGGGGCTGGTGGCGGGCGTCACGAAGCAAATGTTTAAGGGAGGGTAGGCTCAAGGGGCGTTGGCTGGCTTGAGGTGGGTGGCACAACAAGGTGTTGGTAGCCACCGACTACGGGTGGTGGAAGCTAGTAGGGTGAGGGTGTGCAGGGGCAAGGACGAGGATGATGCCAATGCGGTCATGCACTCCTCAACGCACAACTCGTCACACATTTTCTTTTGTTCAAACAACTATTAATGTTTTATTTAGTTGTATAGCACACATACGTATTACGAACCAAACAACCTTTAATGTTTCTTTCTGTTGTGTTGCGTACGCACACACACACATATGAAAGCACACATACACAGGTATGCGCACATACAACACATGCACATACACACCTGCAAGCACACATTTGGTAGATCAACCAAAACATATCTCAAGATTGATCCAAGCCCAAATAATAGTACAAAGCAGCAAAATAGTAATACCAAATCCTCTCCACGACAATAACGTATCGAAGAAATGAATCAACAATAATCGTTTCTTCTTCCTCTTAGTTACCGGTGCTCCAATATGTTGGTTCACATGGATTGTTAATGGAATTAGCGAATTTGCACTCACGATGACTGCCTGGTAAAGGACTTTGCCAACCTAAACATATGGAGCCACCGTCACGGCCTTGGTGGTTCAGAGATGTGAGTGTGGCTTGGGCCGAGCTACATAACAACACGATCATCGAGGATTGATAAAGTGCCTCTACTACCTCTAGCTAGAGCACCTGCGACCGGTGGAGCATGTCGACTATGGATGACGCCTAGTAGGTGTAGATGAGGCACGTGAGCTTGACTTGGAATGAAGGAGAAGGCTCGTCTATTATGAGCATATCCACGTGGCCTTAAGGGCACTGCCTTCCAGGGCGATGGGAGATGACAGTTAGGCAGAGCTAGTAGCGGGCATCGCCTTGAGGTGCTTGGCACAACAAGGTGGTAGGAGTTAAGCTGTAGGTTCCAGGTGGTGCAAGCCAGGGGCAGGGGTGGGGACGCGTTCGAGAACAACAACGATAAGGTCGGGCGCTCCTCAAATGCGCAACCATTCATGCATTGACTTTGTTCAAGTAACTATAAATCTTTTATTTAATTATCGCATGCATGTGTATTATGACCCAAATGACCTTTAATGCTTCTTTCTATTGTGTTGTGTATGCACACACACATATGCACACACACAGGCTGACCACATGCACATACACACATGCAAGGACAAATTTGGTATATGAACCAAAACCTGTCTCAGGATTAATCCATGACCGAACAATACTACAAAGTAGCAAAATAGTAATACCAAATCCTCTCTACGATAATAGGATATCGAAGAAATGAATCAATGGTAATAGTTTCTTCTTCCTCTTAGTTACCAGTGCTCCAATATGGTTGCTCACATGCAATGTTAATGGAATCAATGCACTCATGATGACTACCTGGTGAAGGACTTTGCCAGCCTAAACATAAGGAGCCACCATCATGGCCCCGATGGATCGGAGGTGTGGGTGAGGGTTTAGCTAGGGTATGTAACAACACGATCATCAAGGATTGATCTAGTCCTCTACTACCTCTAGCTAGAGCACCTGTGACCGGTGGAGCATGTCGACTATGGACGACGTCTAGTAGGTGTAGATGAGGCACGTGAGCTAGACTTGGGGCGAAGGAGAAGGCTCGTCCATCATGAGCATATCCATGTGGCCTTAAGGGAACCGCCTGTTAGGGTGATGGGAGATGACAATTAGGTAGGATTGGTAGCGGGCATCGTGATGCAAATGATTAGGGGATGGAATTCTGAGGGGCATGACGAGGTGGTAGGAGCTGAGCTACAGGTTGCCGGTGGTGCAAGGCAGGGGCATGGGTGTGGACGCGTTTGAGAATAACAACGATAAGGTTTGGCGCTCCTCAAATGCGCAACCATTCATGCATTGACTTTGTTCAAAAAACTATTAATGCTTTATTTAGTTGTCGCACCCATGTGTATTACGACCCAAACAATCTTTAATGTTTCTTCCTACTGTGTTGTGTACACACACGCACATATGCACACACACAGGCAGGCCACATGCACATACACACATGCAAGGACAAATTTGGTATATGAACCAAACCTATCTCAGGATTAATCCATGACCAAACAATACTACAAAGCAGCAAAATAGTAATCAATCACTCTGATAATAGCATATCAAGAATGAATCAATGAATTGTTCTTCTTCTCTTGGTTACAGTGCTCAAATATGTGTTCACATGCATGTTAATGGAATCAGCGAACTGCACTCATGATGACTACTTTGAAGGACTTTGCCAGCCTAAATTATAGATCCACAATCACAACCCAATGGCTCGAGTGTGCGTACAGTTGGTCGGGCTACGTAACAACACGATCATCAAGGATAGATGTCCTACTACTCTAGATAGTGCACCTATATAGATTGGTGGAGCATGTCGACTATGGACACGCCTTAGTAGGTGTAGTACAGGCACGTGAGCTCGACTGGGTGATGAGGATAAGACTCATATAACGTGAACCTATCCACGTGACCTTATGGACGACGCCTAGTAGGCGTAGACGAGGCATGTGAGCTCAACTTGGGGTAAAGTATAAGGCTCATATATCATGATCATATCCACATGGCCTTAAGGGCACCACCTACCAGAGCGATGGGAGATGACAGTTAGGCGGGCTAGTGGCGGGCATGCGACGCATATGATTAAGGGAGGGCATTCTCAGGGGCACTGGCTTGAGGTGCTTGGCACAACTAGGTGGTAGGAGCTGAGCTATAGGTTGTCGGTGGTGCAATCCGGGGCAGAGGTGGGGACATGTTCAAGAACAACAATGATGAGGTCAGGCTCTTCTCAAATGCACAAGCATTCATGCATTGACGTTGTTCAAACAACTATTAATGTTTTATTTAGTTGTGGCACGCATGTGTATTATGACCCAAACAACCTTTAATGTTTCTTTCTAGCATGTGGTGTATGCACACCCACATATGATTACACAGAGGTAGGGCACATGCACATAAACACATGCAAGGACAAATTTGGTATATGAACCAAAACCTGTCTCAGGATAAATCCATGACCAAACAATACTACAAAGCAGCAAAATAATAATATCAAATCCTCTACGACATAGCGTATCGAAGAGATGAATCAATGCTAATCGTTACTTCTTACTCTTGGTTACCAGTGCTCCAATATGTTGGTTCATATGCATTGTTAATGGAATCAACAAACCTGCACTCACGGTGACTACTTGGTGAAGGACTTTGCCGGCCTAAACATATAGATCCACAATCACAGCCCCAGTGGCTCGGAGGTGTGCATACGGGTTGGGCCGGGCTACGTAACAACACGATCATCAAGGATCGATACAGTCCTCTACTACATCTAGATAGTGCACCTATATATGACTGGTGGAGCATGTCGACTATGGACTGCACCTAGTAGGTGTAGACGAGGCACGTGAGCTCGACTTGGGGTGAAGCATAAGACTCATATAACATGAGCATATCCACATGGCCTTATGGACGACGCCTAGTAGGTGTAGACGAGGCATGTGAGTTCGAGTTGGGGTGAAGTATAAGGCTCATATATCATGAGCATATCCACATGGCCTTAAAGGCACCACCTACCAGAGCGATGGGAGATGACAGTTAGGCGGGCTAGTGGCGGGCATGCGACGCATATGATTAAGGGAGGGCATTCTCAGGGGGCACTGGCTTGAGGTGCTTGGCACAACTAGGTGGTAGGAGCTGAGCTATAGGTTGCTGGTGGTGCAATCTGGGGGCAGAGGTGGGGACATGTTCGAGAACAACAATGATGAGGTCAGCGCTTCTTTAAATGCACAACCGTTCATGCATTGACGTTGTTCAAACAACTATTAATGTTTTATTTTGTTGTCGCACACATGTGTATTACGACCCAAACAACCTTTAAAGTGATTGTGTTGTGTACGCACACCCACATATGATTACACACAGGTAGGCCACATGCACATACACACATGCAAGGACAAATTTGGTATATGAACCAAAACCTGTCTCAGGATTAAATCCATGACCAAACAATACTACAAAACAGAAAAATAGTAATATCAAATCCTCTATGATAATAGCATATCGAAGAAATGAATCAATGGTAATCGTTTCTTCTTCCTCTTGGTTACCAGTGCTCCAATATGTTGGTTCACATGCATTGTTAATGAATCAATGAACCTGTACTCATGATGACTACTTGGTGAAGGACTTTGCTAGCCTAAAGATATGGAGCCACCATCACGGCCCCGGTGGCTCGGAGTTGTGGTATGGTTTGGGCTAGGCTATGTAACAACACGATCATCAAGGATCGATACAGTCCTCTACTACCTCTAGATAGAGCACCTATGACTGGTGGAACATGTTGACTATGGACGACTCATAGTAGGTGTAGACAAGGCATGTGAGCTCGACTTGGGGTGAAGGATAAGGCTCATATATTATGAGCATATCTACGTGGCCTTAAGGGCACCACCTACCAGAGCGATGGGAGATGACAGTTAGGCGGGCTACTAGCGAGCACTGTGCCGCAGATGATTAGGGAGGGCATTCTCAGGGGCACAAGCTTGAGGTGCTTGGCACAACTAGGTGGTTGGAGCTGAGGTATAGGTTGTTGGTGGTGCAATCCGGGGGCAGAGGTGGGGACACGTTCGAGAACAACAACGATGAGGCCAGGCGCTTCTCAAATTCACAACCATTCATGCATTGACTTTGTTCAAACAACTATTGAGTTAGGGTTCTTAAATGCACAACCGTCATGCATTGAGTGTTCAAAAACAAACTATTAATGTTTTATTTTTATGTTTGTACGCACACATATTACGACCCACATTATGATTTACACACACATAGATACCACAGGTAGGCCACATGCACATACACACATGCAAGGACAAATTTGGTATATGAACCAAAACTGTATCAGGATTAATCCATGACCAAACAATACTACAAAACAAAAAATAGTAATACAAATCCTCTATGATAATAGCATATCGAAGAAATGAATCAATGGTAATCGTTTCTTCTTCCTCTTGGTTACCAGTGCTCCAATATGTTGGTTCACATGCATTGTTAATGAATCAACGAACCTACTCAGATGACTACTTGGTGAAGGACTTTGTAGCCTAAAGATATGGAGCACCATCACGGCCCCGTGGCTCGGAGTTGTGGGTATGGTTGGGCCTAGGTATGTAACAACACGATCATCAAAGGGTCGATACAGTCCTCTACTACCTCTAGATAGAGCACCTATGACTGGTGGAACATGTTCGACTATGGACGACTCATAGTAGGTGTAGAAAGGCATGCTGAGCTCGACTTGGGGTGAAGGATAAGGCTATTCTATGTGAGCATATCTCGTGGCCTTAAGGGCACCACCTCCAAGCGATGGGAGATGACAATTAGGGGGCTATAGGAGCATGTGCCGCAGATGATTAGGGGAGGACATTCTTAGGGGCACAAGCTTGAAGGTGCTTGGCACAACTAGGTGGTAGGAGCTGAGGTATCAGGTTGTGGTGGTGCAACCGGGGGCAGAGGTGGGGACAGCGTTCGAGAACAACAACGATGAGGCAGGCGCTTCTCAAATCACAACCATTCATGCATTGACTTTGTTCAAACAACTATTAATGTTTTATTTATTGTCACATGCATGTGTATTACGAACCAAACAACTTTAATGTTTCTTTCTATAGTGTTGTGTACGCACACCACATATGATTACACACAGGTAGGCTACATGCACATACACAATGCAAGGACAAATTTGGTATATGAACCAAAACATGTATCAGGATTAATCATGACCAAACATACTACAAAACACAAAATAGTAATACCAAATCCTCTCTATGATAACGCTATCGAAGAAATGAATCAATGGTAATCGTTTCTTCTTCCTCTTGGTTACAGTGCTCCAATATGTTGGTTCACATGCATTGTTAATGAATCACGAACCTGCACTCACGATGACTACTTGGTGAAGGACTTTGGTAGCCTAAAATATGGACCACCATCACGGCCCCAGTGGCTCGGAGGTGTGGGTACGGGTTGGGCCAGGATATGTAACAACACGATCTCAAAGATCGATAAGTCCTCTACTACCTCTAGACTAGAGCACCTATGACTGGTGGAGCATGTCGACTATGGACGACTCCTAGTAAGGTGTAGATGAGGCACGCGAGCTCGACTTGGGGTGAAGGAGAAGGTCTTCTATGGTGAGCATATCCTGGCCTTAAGGGACCGCTTGCCAGGTGATGGAGATGACAATTAGGTGGGCTAGTGGAGGCAGTGACATGCAATGATTAGGGAGGACATTCTAGGGGCACTGGCTTAGGTGCTTGGCACAACTAGGTGGTAGGAGCTGGCATAGGTTGCTTATGGTGCAAGCCGAGGGCAGTGGTGCAGACGCGTTCGAGATACACAATGATGAGGATAGGCGCTCCTCAAATGGCAACCATTCATGCATTGACTTTGTTCAAACAACATATTAATGTTTTATTTAGTTGTCGCCATGGATGTGTATTACGAACCAAACAACCTTTAATGTTTCTTTCTATTGTGTTGTGTACCACAACACACATATGCATTACACAAAAGGTAGGCCACATGCACATACACTATGCAAGGACAAATTTGGTATATGAACCAAAACCTGTCTCAGGATTAAATAATCATGGACCAAACCATATACCAGAGCGCAAATTAGTAATGCCAATGCTCTTATGTAACAACACGTCATCGAAGAGAATGAATCAATGGTAATCGTTCTTCATCCTATCTGTAAGTGACTAGTGTCACAATATGTTAGGTTAACATGCATGTATCATTGAAGATAAGCAAACTTAGCTACTCACATGCCTTATGGTGCAAGGACTTTGCGAGCCTAAACATATGGACCACCATCACGGCCTCGGTGGCTCGGAGGTGTGGGTGCGGGTTGGGCCGGTCTATGTAACAACATGATCATCAAGTATCGATATAGTCCTCTACTACATCTAGCTAGAGCACCTATGACTGGTGGAGCATGTCGACTATGGACGACGCCTAGTAAGTGTAGATGAGGCACGTGAGCTCGACTTGGGGTGAAGGAGAAGTCTCATCTATCATGAGCATATCCATATGGCCTTAAGGGAACCGCTTGCCAGGTCGATGGTAGATGACAGTTAGGTGGGCTAGTGGCGGGCATTCCGACACAAATGATTAGGCAAGGCATTCTCAGGGGGCACTGGCTCGAGGTGCTTGGCACAACTAGGTGGTAGGAGTTGGGCAATAGGTTGTTAGTGGTGCAAGACAGGGCAGGGGTGGAGACGCATTCAAGAATAACAACGATGAGGATAGGCGCTCCTCAAATGTGCAACCATTCATGTATTGACTTTGTTCAAACAAATATTAATGTTTTATTTAGTTGTCGCACACATGTGTATTATGACATAAACAACCTTTAATGTTTCTTTCTATTGTGTTGTGTACGCACACACACATATGCACACAAATAGGGAGGCCACATACACACATGCAATGACAAATTTGGTATATGAACCAAAACCTGTCTCAGGATTAACCAATAGATATGGAGCCACCATCATGGCCCCGGTGGCTCGAAGGTGTGGGTACGGGTTGGGCCATGCTATGTAACAACACGATCATCAAGGATCGATACAGTCCTCTACTACCTCTAGATAGAGCACCTATGACTGGTGGAACATGTTGACTATGGACGACTCATAGTAGGTGTAGACGAGGCATGTGAGCTCGACTTGGGGTGAAGGATAAGGCACATATATTATGAGCATATCCACATGGCCTTAAGGGCACCACCTACCAGAGCGATGAGAGATGCCTGTTAGGCAGGCTACTGGCGGCCATTGCGACGCAGATGATTAGGGGAGGGCATTCTCACGGGGCACTAGCTTGAGGTGCTTGGCAAACCTAGGTGGTTGGAGCTGAGCTATAGGTTGTCGGTGGTGCAATCCGGGGGCAGAGGTGGGGACACGTTCGAGAACAACAACGATGAGGTCAGGTGCTTCTCAAATGCACAACCATTCATGCATTGACTTTGTTCAAACAACTATTAATGTCTTATTTAGTTGTCGCACGCATGTATATTACGAACCAAACAAACTTTAATGTTTCTATCTATAATGTTGTGTACGCACACCCACATATGATTACACACAGGTAGGCCACATGCACATACACACATGCAAGGACAAACTTGGTATATGAACCAAAACCTATCCCAATATGTTGGTTCACATGCATTGTTAATTGAATCAGCGAACCTGCACTCACGATGACTACTTGGTGAAGGACTTTGCGAGCCTAAACATATGGACCACCGTCACGGCCCCGGTGGCTCGGAAGTGTGGGTGCGTGTTGGGCCGGCCTACGTAACAACATGATCATCAAGTATCGATATAGTCCTCTACTACCTCTATCTAGAGCACCTATGACTGGTGGAGCATGTCGACTATGGACGATGCCTAGTAAGTGTAGATGAGGCACATGAGCTCAACTTGGCACGAAGGAGAACGCTCGTCTACCGTGTGCATATCCACATGGCCTTAAGGGAACCACCTGCTAGGATGATAGGAGATGATAGTTGGGAAGGATCGGTGGTGGGCATCGTGATGTAGAGGGTAGGCTCAAGGGGTATCGGCTTGAGGTGCTTGGAACTACGAGGTGGCCTACGGGTTACAGGTGGTGCAAGCCGAGGTAGGGACAGGGACAAGGACGCATTTGAGGACAATAACGATGAGGTCGGGTGCTCCTCAAATGAGCAACCATTCATGCATTAACTTTATTCAAACGACTATTACTGTTTTACTTAGTTGTGTCACACACATACGTATTATGATCCAAACAACCTTTAATGTTTCTTTCTATGTGTTATGTACGCACACACACATATATGCACACACAAGCAGGCCACAGGCACATACACACATGCAAGCACAAATTTGGTAGATGAACCAAAACATGTATTAGCATTAATCCATGGCCCAACAATAGTACAAAAGCAGCAAAATAGTAATACCAAATACTCTCTATGACAATAGTGTATCAAAGAAACAAATCAATGGTAATCGTTTCTTCTTCCTCTTTGTTACAAGTGCTCCTATATGTTGGTTCACATGCATTGTTAATGGAATCAATATATTTACACTCACGATGATGATCATTGGGGGTCGGTTTAGTGCCTCTGCTACCTCTAGCTAGAGCACCTGCGAATGATGGAGCATGTCAACTATGGACGATGCCTAGTAGATTAGACGAGGTATGTGAACTCAACTTGGTGTGAAGGAGAAGGCTCGTCTACAGTGAGCATATCCTGGTGGCCTTAAGGGCATCGCATCCAAGGGCGATGGGAGGTGACAGTTGGGCAGGGTTGGTGGCAGCCTTCATGATGCAGATGATTAGGGGAGGGCATGCTCAAGGGACACGAGCTTGAGGTTGTTGGCACAACAAGGTGGTAGGAGCTTAGCTATGGGTGGGAGGTGGTGCAAGCCGAGGCGAGGCGGGGCCTCATTCGAGGACAACAACAATGAGGTCGAGCGCTCCTCAAACACGCAACCATTCATGCATTAAATTTTTTCAAACAACTATTAATGTTTTATTTAGTTGTGTCACACATATACATATTAAGACCCCAAACAACTTTTAATGTTTCTTTCTATTCTTTTGTATACGCACACGCACATATGCACACACACACACAGGCAGGCCACATACACACAGGCAGGCCACACGCACACACGCACACACACAGCCGCGGGGACCTTCTGAGATGACGGTATGGCAGAGCCAAAGTCAGGCTCAGCGAGGTACCCACCCCGACCCGCAAGCATGGATCAAACAGACTCCCGAAGGGAGGAACTGTGTCACCAGCCGGGGCCGGGGAGATGGTGTAACACCCCGGGTGTTAATAACTTAATTAAAAACTGATCATGTCATCATATGCATTAAGCATCATTCATTTGTTTGAAAACCTGGATATGCATTTAACTAAAATGAGTTTACTTGTTTGTGTTTGATCAATTGTTTGAATGCAGGTCATCTTTTCAAATTCTCAAATTAAAATTTGGAATCCAAACCCTATTTCCCAGAGGGGGTGGATTAAACCCTAAACATGATTTTCAAAATCTATAAAGTTTTTGCTTATGGTTGTTTAAGCAAAGTTGTAGATCATGAAATTTTGAGCATCTTTCGTGTTCAAAGTTTTTCTTGAAAACCCCTGGAAGCTTGAGCGTTTTGCAAAATAGCCACAGGGTCACTTCTGTCTTTTCTTCAAGCAGTTGCATGGCGGGGTTGAACTTGACACCGACACCTGTCCGGACACCTGTCGACACCACTGTGTGATGCCTGTCCATGGACTCACGTCTTGTCGTGTACGTGGTGACCTCACGGAACCGTTGCCGTCTTCAAAACGGGACACCGTCCACTCTGTCTCCCTTTCCACGCCACTACTCTACTCTACTCTGCTCTGCTCTGCTCCGCCGAGCGCTCCACCTTCATTGACGAGCTCGCCTGAGCTTGTTAGCCACTTCCAACCACTCAATCCACTGCCATTGTCTTCACCTTGACCTCGCGCATCCTCGGGTCGTGTTTGTTAAAGCCATCGAGCCTGCATTCGTTCAGCGCGGCTCCGTCTTCCTCAGCTCCGACGAGAGCGCCGTCGCTCTGGCCAGTCCTCGACCGGGCTACGCATGAGCCACTTTGTCTTTTTTTTTGTGTTCTTGCTCCTTGTTCATCCCTGATTCTTGTCGGTTTCTCCGTTTTACAAATGGTGGACCATACTCCGGGAACATCTTCGTTGCCGCGCAGTTCTTCATCTCTGCCGGCACATTCTCCATCGACAGTCGTCTCTGCTTCATCTCCGGCCACGCTTGCTAGCGCTTCGTGACCACGGTGAGCTCCTCGACCTCTCCGCTCTGCTCGTTTATCCTTGAATCGAGCCTTCGAGCTCTGTCCTCGAGCGCCGTCGCGGTTTATGTTCAGCGCGGTGGTGTGTTCGTCGTCTAGTCGTTGTAGTTGATCTTTTTGTGATCCAAGTCTTGCGCTAGCTTCGCCTAGCCGTCCTGAGTCTGTTTCGAGGGGTGGTTGCCCTCGAGCGCGTGCATGTTTTCTCTGGCGCACGTCGCGCAGATCCCCACCGACCGCCATGGCCGTCGATGAGGGTGTTGCGTTTAGCTCTGTGTTCGTTTGGCTTGCGCTTCGCGTTGTTTGGGGGCCGCTAAGCTTGCTAGAGTTGTTGGTTGAGCAGATCGAGGCCTGTGTTCGCCGGCATATGTGCGATCGAGCTCGGGTCGACACCATTGCCGTCGACGAGGTCTCCTGGGTAAGTTTTAACCTCGTTTCTATTGGGCGTTTTGCTCACGGTTGTCCTCTGAGTCGTTATCGAGGCCTAGCTTCATCGATCGAGGCCTAGCTTCATCGATCGAGGCCTAGCTTCTTCGATCGAGGCCTAGCTTCTTCGATCGAGGCCTAGTCTCTCCGATCGAGGTTGTGCTCGACGGCGCGCGATCGGTCCAGCTCCGGCCGACCGCCATCACCGTCGATGAGGTGTCTCTGAGGGTTTGTTTGGGTCGCGGCGCACCTCGTTGGGTTCGGCTCGGCGAGCCGAAGCAGGTTCGAGGGGTAGCCGTTCGGTTTGGTCACCGACGGTGACTCGTCGCCGTGTTTTGTGGTCATCGGCGCCGCTGCGAGCGTCTGTGCCACTGGTGGGTAGGTCTTAGCCATCAGTGGGTTTTGTGCAGGGTTTTTCCTGTTTCCTGTTTAGTTCAGTATGTTTTTAATCCTGTAAAAATGTCCAAGTTAGTTATAAAATGTTTAGAAACCCTAATGGTTTTAGGTTTTGAGTGATTTTGGATTATTTGATGCAAATGGTCAATTGTCCAGTGACAAACACAAGTTGGACATGCTTGATGTAATGTTGTTTGCTCAGTTCTTTTGGATGTAGTTATTAACTTAGATAATCAAGATAAATAGGGTTTAATAAATTTGCTTTTTAGCCTAGTGTTGCTTTCCTTCATGAAGGGAAATGGTACTCAAGGTGTAATCTGTTTTAGTCTTCTCTTAAGAGCATGTTTGTTTGTGTTGAGCATCATGTTTACTATTCAAGCATCATCTTAAACATGTCATTATATCGTGTAGATTGTTCGTTGGTTGGGTTGGATACCTCCAGTGAAGAGGTTTTCTCTCTTGAATCTGAGCCCGAGTTCGTTTATCCCTCCAACCAAGGCAAGCCCCGGTACATTCAAACACTTCCTTGTATTTAAAATAATTGCTTTAAATACACTTATGTTTATACTATTGCATTATGGTACTTTATTAAATTCCTACTTGATGCATAGCTTGATCCTTGTTCTATTTGTACCTTTAACCTTGACACTTGTTTAAAGATGCAAAGTTTTCACAAAAATGCTTAGTATGCTTAGAACTTTTATAGTGGGTGATTTCCGGTCACCTACGCATAGCGTATTGCTTCGGCAAATGGTTATGTTTTCTGAGAAGGGGATGTTGTTGTTGGAAGTAATAATCTGAGACCGGGCGGACACGGTGTTGGAGAGCCATCAGCGGTGTCTGGTGAGCGGGTTCTTTCCGCCTGTGTCGATTAGGAACCGTCCATTGATGCATGACTAGGGTTGTGACTTTGGAGTACTTATCACATATTCCGGGAAGCTGGACTCTGGCTATTCTCGCTTGAAGAACGGTTAACCCGCACTGGGAGTGGAGAGATGGCGAGAGTAGTGTGTACCCTCCAAGTTAGCGAACTGGATGGAGGTGTACTGTGCTCTCGGGTGCAGAACCCCGGTCTTGGCGAGAGGATCCAGGGAAAGGTAGTCATATGCGTGCTTTAAGAGGCTGTATATGTCGTGTGATAGGGAAGCCCCAGCTGGGATAAACTGGTTCGAATCGTCGTGTTCCTCGGATATGGAAACATGACCCTGTTTTCTTCTTCGTAGTAATACACTTAAACTGGATACTTGTTGGATCCCTTTGTGGATGGTTATTACCTTGTTATCGATCATACATCTAGATCGATACTTGAGTAATCTTATGGATAACATAAATGAATTTCAATTCTTTTTATAAATGCTCATTTATGCAAAATACTTGATTCTTGTAAACCACACCTTGAATCCTATGACTTGCATACTGTTTTGTCCACCAAATACTTTTCTTTGTCGGATAAGTCTTGTTGAGTACTCCCGTACTCAGGGTTTGTTAACCCCTGTTGCAGATGAGGATCACAACCCGGTTTGTGTGGCTTCTTGCTGCATGACCGTGGTCAGTGTAGATGAAGATGAAGAATAAACTGTCCTTGCTTGACTCTTGGGCAAGAGTACCTCGGTTGTTTGTTCATACTCTATCAGCAGCTTGATGTATTATTAACGTATGACACTTAAGTTATGTTTCAAAACTTATGGTTTATAATATGACTTTCCATTTCCGCTACTTTGATGTAATATAAAATTTTTGTATTACTTCTGTAATGATTGTAATGAGGTGATCCTGTTTGGAAAGAGGTGGATGACCCGCTGCAAAGTGGTGACACCTGACGGATTAATTAAGATTTGGATCATCTGTTGGGATTAAGTTGGTTAATCCTGACAAGTGGGCCCTATCTTAAGAGGTTCTGTCACAGATGGCGTCCAGCATCTCGGAATCCGCGCGGTGAAGAGTGTGGCGGCGTCGTTCACGCCTCCCCCTGGTTGCAGGCGAGAGGCGCGAGTGGTGGGACCGTCATCTGGTCCTCCTTGGCCCTGGTGTACCAGAGCTGCTGCTATCCATGCCACTACCTGAGAGTAGAACCATGTCGTGGCCGTGGCCCGTGGACATGAACTCTAGGCTCCCGAACCAGATGATCGTGGAATCCATCTGGGAGAGTAGTTCGGAGTTGATCGACACGCAAAGCCCCCTACCTGGCGCACCAACTGTCGGTGTTATGACCCAGGGGGTCAAGACCACCAACTAGTAAATTTGTATATTGTGTGCTCCCTCTCCCAGACGTGATGCAAGAAGAACACAAGATTTATCCTGGTTCGGGCAAAGAAGGCCCTACATCCAGCGGGGGAGGATGGATTGTATTATCTTGCACCGAAGTGCTCGTACAGGGGGGGTACAAGCTGGTTTACACCGGGGTGCTCAGGATGAGCTGAGGCCTAGGACTAGCAGGGCTACCCTAGGTGGTCGGTTGGTGGGTTGCTTGAGATGTTGATCAAGCAGGTAAGGAGTGGTGTTGCGAGTGTGGGCGGATGTTCGATGATCTGACCCTCCGCTCGGCTTGGAGGTGGAGTTCTGTGTCTTTTTGTCTCTCCGTGTCCTCTCCCTTCCACTATCCCAGCGTCCCCTTTTATAGACCAAGGGGAGGCACGGGAGTACAGGGGTCCTAAACTGTAGCGGCATGGGAGGTGTGTCCATGGTGCAATGCTTGCGGTGGGACGTCGACCGCTGTAGCGGCATGGCCTCCCCGTCCTTCCGGTGTTTCGGGGCATGGCGATAGCAGACTGGACACCACTGTACAGGATGGCGTAGTACGGTTGGCCTTCTATAGATGGATACGAGTCCCACAGTTGACGCGAGACGGACTGGACGGGAGCCATGCCAGAGTGGATCAAGACGATGGTCGAGCCCCCTGGTCGAGGGGGGTCGAGGCCAGCGTGACCCTGTCGTATCCCTGAAGACACAGTCGAGGGCTATCCTGTTCATGGCTCGAGGGGGTGCCTCTAGGTTCCGTACCTGCGATGTGGCTACAGCGGCCGCATGGTTGACGCAAGTCCTGGGCATGGGCGGCGAGTTGATCGATTTGACTTGTGGTAGTGGGCGTCCATGGCGTTAGGCGGGGGCAGGTAGGCGGATTGGATCCCCTTTACTCTATACCGGGAGCAGGTGAGCTGATCAAGCCTCCTGTCGCGGGTCGTTCGTTTGACCCCTTGTCCGTCATTCGAGGGGTCGAGGCGGAGGGGTCGTTCGTTCGACCCCTGTCCGTCAATCGGGGTCGAGAGGTTGAGGTCGAGGGGGATTCGCTCGACCCCTCTTCCGTCATTTGAGGGGTTAAGGCGAGGCGGATGGGTCGTTCGTTCGACCCCTGTCCGTAAGTCGAGGTAGAGGCGGGGGGTCGCTCGTTCGACCCCTGTCCGTCAGTCGAGGTAGAGGCGGGGGGGTCGTTCGTTCGACCCCTGTCCGTCAGTCGGGGTAGAGGCGGAGGGGGATCCCTTCTACTGTTTTCCAGTAATGGGTCGGCCTATGACTGGTCACTGTTGCCGGTGAGGGAGGCCTTTGTGTGGTGGACCTTTCTCCATTGACTTGAACGGTTGATCGGATCCTGCCTTAAAAATGGTTGCTATGTTGAGCTTTAGATTATCACACGTTTAGGGTACCCCTTACCTTTGTACCCGACAGTAGCCCCCGAGCCTCTATGCGGATAAGAAGAATCCGTATAGGGGCTTTTGCCGATGATCTGCAGGGTTAGTAAAAGGTCTGATTCTCCGTGGGTGCGCGCGAGCGCACCCCGCGGGGTTAGCTCCCGAGGCCCTAGAGAAGTGATTAAGAACTCCTCTGGGAGCTTTGACGTGTGTTCTATCGAGGGGAGTTAGGATTACCTGGAGTCATAGCGCCCTATCGATTGGTTGATTATGTTCGCCAGCCTACGAGCGTTTCACTTCCTTGGGAAGGGGGTGCTCGAGGGCGGCTGTCGAAACCCTTTCGAGGGCCAGCCTTCGCTCCCTCGAGCATTAAACTGGAGTCATAGTGCCCTATCGAGGGGTCAACTCTGTCTGCCAAGCTACGAGTGTTTTCAACCCTCTTTCGTCGAGGGGTGTCGTGCATAGTCTAGCCCTCGAGCCTCGTGTGGCTGGGCTTTCACTACCTCCTAGCGTCCTTCCCACAGATCCTTGCGCTCGGATTGTGGGGCGAAGAGCATCGTGCTATCCTCATTAGGACGAGCCTCGAAGTCCTCTGTGAGCTGGTAACGGGTAGAAATCCGTAACGGGTAGAAATCCAAGTGAGAACTCGTGCCCCGTTTGATAGGGGTCGATAGAAGCCCTGAGGCGTTCTCATTAAGCAAGACCGCGTGGATTATCTAGGTGCCAACTCCGTTCGATGGGAGTTGGTGGCTCGATGCCTCCCGTCGTAGGGATCCTTGGGTATTCCCTGGTTATGCCTTGGATATGTCCCGGGGGGCCTCGAGAGTTCATTCTCGAGCTAGGGGCTCACGCCGCCCCCCCTGGGTCATCCCTGACTCGAGTACTCGAGGGCGGCTGTCGAACCCCATTCGTGGGGCCAGCCTTCGCCCCCTCGAGATTTGGGGGTGGACCGGAGTCCGTAACCCTGGGTCCTCCCTGACCTCAGGTACTCGAGGGCGGTTGTCGAGCCCTAACCGAGGGCCAGCCTTCGCTCCCTCGAGATTTTGACGGACAAGTCGACGTCCGTTGCTTACCTCCGAAGATAACGCCCACTGTTGCACGTTGTCCGCCGTAGGCACGCCTTTTTAGGAGATGTCTGTTCGACTGCAGCCGTAGCAGGCGTAGGGTGCGGCGTGGAGTGCAGTGCAGAGCCCGATGACGCGACGGGTGTGCCCTATCCTATGGAATACGAGGGGGCGGTAGGTGGGCACATTAAATGCGGAGATTTACCTGTCTTTTTGTTGGATCCGCCCGTTGGGCTTCCGGTTATAAATACGGGGGGTGGGGAGTCGGCTCCCTCATGCTTGCCATTGCCTTCACCGCCTCCTTCTTCTCGCCATTATCTTCGTCGCCCACCAAGTCGGATCTTTGCGTGCGCGAGAGTAGGGAGAGGAGAGATTGGCAACATACCTTCCACCCCTGCATCCGAGCGCATCCGCTTCCTTGCTCCCATGGCTAGCTACAGCTTGCGCGGACCTGACGCCTGGCTCCCATTGTCGGCGAGCACGGGGCATTTGGGAGATTTGGTGGAGAGAGGCCTTCTCCGACCTATCACCTCCGCAGACTGGCCGGAGTGGATAGCGCCGTCAAGGGAGGACGCTGAGCCCAACCCGCCGGAGGGTTACGTGGTCAGCTTCGAAGCTTTCCACCGGGCGGGGCTGGGATCCCCCCCAACCGTCTTCTACGCGGGATCCTCCAACACTACGGCGCGGAGCTCCAACACCTCTCCCCCAACGGCATCTGTCACGCAGCGGTCTTCACCGCCGTGTGCGAAGGATACCTGGGGATGGAGCCGCATTGGGAGCTGTGGCTCCACCTGTTTAAGGCGAGCCTGTTCCACGCTTCGGCCGGGAGCGGTAGCCGCAGGATGGTCAGGGCAGGGTGCTGCAGCATCTCCCTCAAGAGGGCGGACTACTGGATCCCGGCGAAGCTTACGTCGAGCCACTCAGGATGGCACTCTGGGTGGTTCTACCTGAGGAACGACGACGGTCTGTTCTCCGCCTACACCGGGACGACGATCAACTCGAGGCCCGACCACTAGAGGTACGGCGTCGAGCTGAAGAAGCAGAAGCGTCTCGACCACCTGCTTGGCACGATCACCCGTCTAAAGAAGGCGGGGCTTACGGCGGCCATCGTGGCGTCGGCGTTTCATCAGCGGCGAATCGTGTCGGTTATGGCTCGCCCGCTACGTCTCGACAAGATGCGCCCGGGGGTAGGCCTCACGGGGTGCTGCCTCGTGGAGGACGAGCTGCCCCTCGAGAGGGTGGTCCGCCGAGTACGCGCCTCCTTTGCCGGCGCGTTCGAGGTGGAGAACGTCGCCAGCGTCCCCATGATGCCAGACCAGGGCCACGTCCAGCTAGTACGACACCTCGTTTCTCTGTCAATGCCCTCTTGTCTGTCTTGTTTGTCTCCCTTGCCTGCGTCCTAACCGCCTAGCGTTCCCTCAGGGGAACATCGTCTTCCGGAAGTCACTGCCACCGGTGAAGGAGGAGCAGAACGACTCCCAGGTGAGACGCCTTCAGGCCGAGCAGGACAAGAAGGACAAGGACAAGGCTAAGAAGGATAAGGGCAAAAAGGCCAGAGAGAAGGAGGAGCGTGAACAGCGCCGGGCACGGCAGAGGCAGGCCAACCTTTTCGAGGAGGAGTCCCCCTCGGAAGAGGATGAAGACGAGGGGTCGAGCAGCGACGAGGTTGTTAAAGATGATGTCATGACGTGACAGTATCGGGTTAGGCCCTTCGCTTTTGACATGACGGGTATCGTCCTTATGCAGGAAGAGGAGCCAGAGCAGGAGGAGGAGGCCGAGCCGCAGCAAGGGCTCGAGGAAGAAAGGGCGGTGCCCATGCATCAGGGGGCGGCCGCCGATATTGGAGGAGGAGAGGGGTCGACGTCGAGGTCGACCCCAACTGTCGGAATTGAGTCGCGGGACGAGCGCCCCGCGGCTCTTCAAGGTGAAGTGCCGCGGCAGACGCGTAGCCGTTCGTCGCGGTCCCTGTCGAGGGGTCGGTCGAGCACGCCCCCGGCGCCTACTCGGTCGGGCGCACGGGCATTAGGCCCGTCAACCCAGGAGGAGACCAGGACGGTGGCTACGAAGACGTCGTTGGCCCCTGCCATGGATACGGTGCCGGGAGCAGCCTCAACCCCTGCCGCGGCCAGCGCTGGCGGGAGAAGTGGCTCCCGATGTGCCTCGTAGAAGCCCCCGAGCGGCTCGAGGCCCACTGGTCGGACCCCCGTGACTCCGCTGGGGTAAGTTGCTTCCCTGTCGATCCCGAGTATTTTTCGTTGGTTATGACTTGTGCTTACCGTCGCGTATGAGTTCCTTTTTCAGGGTGAAGCGCTTGTTGGAGGACGCGACCCCCACCCCGGCCAAGAGGCTAAAGGCGGAGGTCGCGGCAAGATGGCCGTCGGGGCCAGTCCAACTGCCTCGTCGCCTTCGACCATCGCCCTAGGTGCGGCGTGGACGGCCAAGGTGCGGGAGGCGATAGGGCGCGGGCAGGCGCAGACCGTCGCGGAGCGAACTCGAGCGGAGGAAGAGGCGGGTCGACCCGTCGCATCGGCAGGGTCCGCTGGAGTGGCGGTCGAGGCCGTGCTCACCGCTCCGTCGGAGGGGGGGTACGCCAGCAGCCTCGGAAGGCATGGAGCTGGCGTCGACGACGGCCGTGATTGAGGGGGTTGAGCCCCAAGCCGCCGTAGAGATGGAGGTGGTCGACTTGACCTCCACCGGCGAGGAAGAGATGCCGGAGCACCCGACGACGACGTGGTGGCTCAAGAACCTCGCGTCGTGGGAGGCACGTCAGCAGCACAAGCGCGAAGAGAAGGCGCAGGAAGAGGGGGTGCGGTTGTTGCTGTGCCGGAGGTGCCGCCGTCGGTGGACACCCTTATTGAAGGGGCCTCGACGCCGCTCCCCGAGCCTGCCGAGGAGGGAAGACAGGCCGAGGAGCTCAGGGCGACGCCCGCGGTGGAGACGGCGACAGTGGCGGAGATGGTGGTGGTGACGACCCCCCGGTCGGAGCCGGCGGGGGCTGTCATGGCGTTGCAAGGAAGCAGCGCAGTGGACGTGACAATGTCCGAGGTGGCTGCTCGGCTTGTCATCGAGGTCGGGCAGTCGTCTGCTCGAGGTGCTCCGCCCCCTGGCTCGGTCATGGTGGAGGAAGGAGATGTGCTGCCAGACCGTGGCGAGCCCACCGTGCTGGAGGCTAACATGAGTTTCCTCTACCTCCCAGGGCTATTCCCGTGGTGGGGGCCCCCTCCACCTCCAAGTGATGACCTAGAGGTGTCGATGATGGCCCTCCAAGACCACTTCGAGAAGAGGATCGCCCGGCTCGAGGGGGCGACTGACTTCCCCAACCTGTCCGAGCGGGTGATGTCCCACGGAGGTACCCTCGAGATGGGTCAGGGCATCATGGACGAGGTGAGGAGGAGGTTCAACCGCTCCAACGATCTCTGGGGGCAGGAGGTGCTCGACCTGCCCGACCCCAGAGATCCAGGGCGCAGATTCTTCAAGCTCGACGACCAAGCCGAGCTCGGGGAATGGGAGCACATGGAGGAGTTCCGGGCGTGGCTCGACCACGTGATGCGTGTGGTCGTGGGAGTCGCGTCCGAAGACTTGTACAAAGGAATAAACGTAAGTTTCGTCCTTTCCCTTTCGATTTACCTTGGTTATTTTGCTGTCGTTTGTTGTGACCTTCCTTTTTATCCTTCGTAGATGCTGAGGGCGAGGTCGCACGACAAGTCCTAGTTCATCCTGCGGACACAGGAGCTATGGCGCCAGCTCCCCTTCCTTCGTGCTTCGTTAGAGAAGGCGGAGGCCGAGGCCGCCCAGGCGAAGGTCGAGGTGGCGGCCGCGCAGGAGGGGGCCAAGGCCGCCCAGGAGGAAGCCTCCCGGGTGCAGACGAGGGCCGAGGCCTCCCTCAAGGAGGTTGTCGAGGTCGGGCAGCAGCGGGACGCTGCCCGGGAGGCCCGGCTTAAGACGGAGGAGGAGTCCACCCGGCTGAGGGAGGAACTGGCTCGAGCGGCGAAACGTGTCCGGCAGCTCGAGGCCGATGTCGACACCGTCTTCCGCAACCGCGACGCGCTAGGTGTCGCGGAGGAGAAGGCTCGAGCCCAGATCGCCGCTCTGGGGGAGGTAGCGGCTAACCAGAAGAGGGCCCTCGATGGTACTGGCAAGATCATCGAGGACCTCTGGGCTAAAAACAGCGACCAAGCTGCGGAGCTCATTGACGTCCGCCACCAACTTCAGAGGGCTGAGCAGGACTATGTTACCCTGGAAGCACACACCAAAGGTGAGTTTTTTAGAAGTGTTATTGAGCTCGCTTGGTCTCGACCCTTCCCCTGCTTTTTGGTTTTGATGGAGCCCTCTATTTGTTCTGGCAGAACTCGAAGGGGACAAGGCCCGAGCCCATGAGGATCTGACCAGTCTTCAGAACCTTCTCGGGGCGGAGACGAGCCTAAACGAGAGGTTTGGGGACGCCATCTCCTCCTTCTGTGATGGCGTGGGTGTCGAGCCGGAGCTGCCGATTGTGGGAGACGGGCGTGGGGATTCCCTCTTGTGCCGGCTCTTCGCCGCGACCTGTGGAGTGACGGAGCAGGTCCGTGCTGCCCTTCACATAGGCGTGAAGCGGGCGCTCGCGGTCGTTCGCTCGGGGTACTCCTACGACCTCGACGTCGTTGCCAGCGGCTTCGTCGTCGACCCGAGGCTGACCGATGAAGCGAACATGGCGAGATGCCATGAGCTGATCGACGCCGTAGAGGTGCCCAGCGGTGAGTTGACGAAGCTGTTTGAGGCTGAGGTGCTTCCCCCGCCTGACGACGATGGCGATGAGTAGTCGAGGCCTGTGAGCCAAATCTGGACAAGAAGGTCCCTGTAACAGATTAGTTTTTGTGACAATATGATGTCGATCCCCTGGGGGCTTCTTAACTTTAATGCATTTTATTCGAGATGCATCTGGGTGTTTTTATTTCTCGAGCTGTCTCTATTTCTCTTTTGCCTAAGTCGTTGCTTGTGGACTAAGTATTCGACGCACGCTCGTATCCCTGGAGGGGGGAGCGAGTGGGGGTACCATAGCCCTGAGGCGTAGGAGAGTCCCCGGCTCGACGACCCTCGACCCTTAGGGAGTTCGAGGCGTTTTCTACTTAGCCATGAAGCGTACTCAGGGCAAAGGTGGAAAGAAAAGGCTGAGTTTCAAAAAAACGTTCGGGTTTTTAGGACTTAGGAGGGGGGTCCCCTAATGTCAGCTCCCGAGGGAGGCTTGACTTTGCAGGAGCAGAGTCGAGGCTACCTCAGAGTTATGAACGAATGTGAAATGTATTTTGAGAACATTTTATTCATTCATGATGCGATAAATGTACATAATGTAGAAAATGTACAAGGCCTCGAGGCCTTAGGGTAAAAGCGACGTAGTTGTTCGATGTTCCATGCGTTGGTGAGGATCTCGCCCTTGCTGTTCTTCAGCTTGTAAGTCCCTGGCTTTAGCACCTCTGCCACGATGAAGGGTCCTTCCCAAGGTGGTGTCAGCTTGTGACGCCCCTTGTTGCTTTGTCGGCGGCGCAGTACGAGGTCGCCGACGTCGAGGTCCCTTTTGCGTATGTGCTTGTCGTGGTAGCACCGCAGCGTCTGCTGGTACTTTGCCGATTTGAAGAGGGCCACGTCCCGGGCTTCCTCGAGCTGGTCGAGGGAGTCCTCTCGGGCTGCTGCGTTGGCTTGGTCGCTGTAGGCCTTTAGTCGAGGGGACCCATACTCGAGGTCAGTGGGGAGGACGGCCTCGGACCCATAGACCAAGAAGAACAGGGAGAACCCCGTGGCTCGACCTGGTGTCGTTCGGAGACTCCATAGGACAGAGGGCAGCTAATCGACCCATCTCTTGCCGTGTTTGTTTAGCCGGTCGAAGATCCTAGGCTTGAGGCCCTGTAAAACCATACCATTGGCGCGCTCGACCTGGCTGTTAGTTTGAGGGTGGGCGACTGCAGACCAGTTCAACTTGATGTTGTGGTGGTCACAGAAGTCCAAGAACTTTTGGCCGGTGAACTGCGAGTCGTTGTCGGTGATGATGGCGTTGGGGACCCCGAAGTGGTGGACGATGTCAGTGAAGAATAACACAGCTTGTCGAGATTGAATGTTGGCGATGGGTCGAGCCTCGATCCATTTCGAGAACTTGTCTATGGCCACGAGGAGGTGGGTGTGGCTACCTTTGGTTTTCTTCAGGGGCCGACCATGTCGAGCCCCCATACTGCGAATGGACAAGTTATGGGTATCATCTGAAGAGCTTGGGCGGGTACGTGGGTCTGCCTGGCGTAGAATTGGCATCCCTTGCAAGATCGAACGAGTTTGGTAGCATCAGCGACGGCTGTCGGCCAGTAGAAGCCTTGTCGAAAGGCACTTCCTACCAGCGTTCTTGGCGCCACGTGGTGGCCGCAAGCCCCTGAGTGTAGGTCCTTCAGTAGTGCCCTCCCCTCCTCGAGGGTGAGGCAACGTTGAAGTACACCGGTAGGGCTGCGTCGATACACCTCGCGGCCATCCCCATACAAGACGTAGGTTTTGGCGCGTCGGGCTATGCATCGGGCTTCGGTGCGGTCCTCTGGGAGCTCGCCCCGTATCAGATACTCGAGGTAGGGTGTGTGCCAGTCCATCGAGAGGGTTGGTGTTGCGGTTGTCTCGTCGATCTCCATGACCTCTCCTCCGTTCGAGGGAGGATCGGTTGAGGAGGAAGGGTCGATCCCTTGCTCGAGGGCGGGGGCCCCCGAGCCTAGGTCGACGGACGGCTTGTGAAGGTCCCTCGAGAAGACGTCGGGAGGGACTGTACCTCGAGTGGATGCAGTTTTGGCTAGCTTGTCAGCGGCTTCGTTGTACCGGCGGGCGACGTGGTTGAGCTCGAGGCCGTAGAATTTGTCCTCGAGCTTTCGGACCTCCTTGCAGTAGGCTTCCATCTTGGGGTCGTGGCAGCTCGAGGCCTTCATCACCTGGTCGATCACAAGCTACGAGTCCCCTCGAACGTCGAGGCGTCGAACCCCGAGCTCGATGGCGATGCGCAGACCGTTGACGAGGGCCTCGTACTCGGCTACGTTGTTGGAGGCGGGGAAGTGGAGGCGGATGACGTAGCGCATGTGGACCCCTGAGGGTGATATGAAAAGCAATCCGGTGCCTGCCCCTGTCTTCATCAACGATCTGTCGAAGTATGGTCCAGAGCTCAGTCTGAACTTGCGTCAGGGGTAGTTGAGTATCGGTCCATTCTGCAATGAAGTCTGCCAATACCTGAGACTTGATGGCCTTCCGAGGGGTGTAAGAGAGAGTTTCCCCCATGAGCTCAACCGACCACTTTGCGATTCTCCCAGACGCCTCCCGGTTCTGGATTATCTCCCCGAGGGGAAAGACGAGACCACAGTAACCGGGTGGCCCAGGAAATAGTGTTGGAGCTTGCGCCGAGTGAGGACGATGGCATACAACAGCTTCTGAATGCGGGGGTATCTCATTTTGGTTTCTGAGAGCACCTCGCTTATGAAGTAGACGGGCCTCTGCACCAGCAGGGTGTGTCCCTCTTCTGCCCTCTCGACTACTATGGCAGCGCTGACTACCTGGGTAGTTGCTGCAACATAGAGCAAGAGGGGCTCGGCTGGGCTTGGGGGCACCAAGATAGGTGGCGAGGTGAGTAAGACTTTGAGTTTGGAGAGCGACTCCTCGGCCTCGATGGTCCATGTGAAGTGTTCTGTTTTCTTTAGGAGGCGGTAAAGGGGTAGTGCCTTCTCTCCGAGCCGTGAGATGAACCGGCTGAGGGCGGCGAGGCAACCTGTGACCCTTTGTACGCCCTTAAGGTCGTTGATCGGGCCCATCCTAGTGATGGCGGTTACCTTCTCAAGGTTGGCCTCGATCCCGCGCTGGGAAACTATGTACCCTAGGAGCATGCCTCGAGGGACCCCGAAGACACACTTCTCTGGGTTTAGCTTTAGGTGGTTTGCCCTGAGGCACCCAAACGCGATTTCAAGGTCCCCGACCAAGTTCCTAACTGTTTTGGATTTGACCACGATGTCATCGACGTAGGCCTCGACGGTCGACCTTATGTGTTTTCCAAAGACATGGAGCATGCATCGTTGATATGTGGCCCCGGCGTTTCGCAAACCGAAGGGCATAGTGAGGTAGCAAAACATGCCAAAGGGGGTGATGAAGGAGGTTGCGAGCTGATCGGACTCCTTCATCTTTATTTGGTGATAGCCAGAATACGCATCAAGAAAGCAGAGAGTTTCACATCCCGCAGTGGAATCTACTATTTGATCAATACGTGGTAATGGAAAAGGAACCTTAGGACATGCTTTATTTAAACTAGTGTAATCTACGCACATTCTATCCTTTCCATTCTTTTTCTTGACAAGTACAGGATTTGCTAACCACTCGGGATGATGTACCTCCTTGATGAATCCGGCCTTCAGAAGCTTGTCGACCTCCTCCCCGATGATTCTGTGCTTCTCCTCGTCGAAGCGGCGCAGCCGTTGCTTCACCGGTTTGGATCTGGCCCGGATGTCCAAGGAGTGCTCGGCGACATCCCTCGGAATGCCCGGCATATCCGAGGGACTCCACGCGAACACGTCAGCATTCGCGCGGAGAAAGTCGACGAGCACGACTTCCTATTTGGGCTCGAGGGTAGCGCTGATCGTTAGCGCCTTGCCATCCGCGTGGTTGGGGTCGAGCGGGATGGTCTTGGTGTCCTCCGCAGGCTTGAAGTTGTCGGCGTGCCGCTTGGGGTCAGGGATCTCCTTGGAGAAGTCGTCGAGGGCCGCGAGGATGGCTGACTCCTGTCCGTCATTCGAGGGGTCGAGACGGAGGGGTCGTTCGTTCGACCCCTGTCTGTCAGTCGCGGTAGAGGTGGGGGGGTCGCTCGTTCGACCCCTGTCCGTTAGTCGAGGTAGAGGCGGGGGGGTTGTTCGTTTGACCCCTGTCCGTCAGTCGGGGTAGAGGCGGAGGAGGATCCCTTCTACTGTTTTTCCAGTAATGGGCCGGCCCATGACTGGTCACTGTTGTCGGTGAGGGAGGCCTTTGCATGGTGGGACTTTCTCCATTGACTTGAACGGCGGATCGGATCCTGCCTTAAAAATGGTTGCTATGTTGAGCTTTAGATTATCACACGTTTAGGGTACCCCTTACCTTTGTACCCGACAAGGGTTTAGCAGACCAGCAAGCTCGATCAATTATTTGTGTCATCAGTCACCACCATGTTCACACAAGAATATCTTTGTCAAGCGCTTAACTGTTACCTTGCAACCGTGTACTGCTTTGTTTTCAGGAAATGCCTTCTAATGGTGTCTTCAGAGTCCTTGCCAAGCCACAATAGGACCAAGGCCGGTGAAGGAGCCTTCGGCGATGGCTCTAAGAATATCTGAAAGGGGAACACGACTAAAAGGGTTGAAGACACTAGGGGAAGAATAAGAGTTCACTCAAGGGGAAGATGAAGACCGGTGGAGCTGAAGTCTTCACTGCCCATGGATGGAGCCACCAAGAAGCACCGCGCAGAAAGCTTATTGGTCCCCAATGGGCTTACAGAAGAGCCCAAGAGGTGCGGAAAGCTTATTGGGCCCCAATGGGCGAGCAGAGCCCAAGAGAAGAGGCGATTGGAAAGGAAGAATACAAAGATATCCCTTAGGACCAAAGGAGGATTCACTACTACAAAAAAAACTTAATCGAGGCGTTTGAAAAAGGGCCTCGAAGGCGGGACAACATCTGAACCATCTTGATTAATTCCTGGGATTAACCGAGGTGGTCATAGTCAACCGCATCACAAAATTGATTCATGAAGGCAGTTAAAAAATAACCGCTTCCTAAAATCTATTAACTAAGGCGGGCTTACCCTCATTTTTATTGGTGGGCCTCTTATAAGGCGCGTCTCGGTTAATATGATCGAGCCCACTAGTTGGCCCACTCGGTCTAAGTAGTCACACTATATATACAATAACCCAAGGTTTTCCTCCCTCCCTCACCAGTCGTCACCTGACACCTTTCTCTCCCCTCCCTCCCTTCCCGGCACCCATCCCACTCCAGTGGCTCCTAGCGATGATCAGGCCGGTAGCATGGTCGACTCCTCCATAGCCTGCACCTCCCTCCACAACTAGCGACCTCTCCCTCTCCTTGATGCCTCTCCCTTCCCAAGGCTCGATGGCCGGAGAGCGCCGGCAATGGTGGTGCCTCTCCTTTTCCCCGGCGACGCGACAACGGCGCTCTTCCTCTCCTCTTTTGGCGGCGCCCTCCTTCACCCTCCAAGTTGCGACAACGGTAGCCCTCCCCCTGAGATTTGGCTCCCCAGCTCCACCACACACCAGATCTGGTGGTGGAGCGGTCGGATCTAGCCACACGTGCTCCCCTGCGACTCGTGGTGGAGCAGTTGGACCTAGCGGCTAGCGATGGTGGCAGATCGTGGAAGCAGGATTTGGACGGGCTCGGTAGGCCCATGGGTTGGCTCACTGGGCTTGTCCACAGGCTTTCTTATTTTTTATATTTTAAATTTGATTAATCAAGGCGGGCGGCCAACAACCTCCATTAAGTCTAGATTAACTGTGACCTTTCGACTGTGGCGGATGACTTGTTCGCCTTGGTTAAGTTTTCTGTAGTAGTGATTCATGAATCTTAGAATATACCCCACCGAACGGCGGATGGCCAAGCACAAATCTAGAATGCCACCTAAAAGGAAAGCCTCCGCTTGAAACCAAGGCAAAAACACCTACTCAAGGAAGGCCCAGGTGCAACACTTGTAGCGCATATGCCACTGAGCCTCAAGAATTTGATAGAAATGTCCAAGGCGAGCCATCAGCAAAAGGAAGGCCCAGACGTAGTGATCAAAACGCAAGTGCCAATGCCCCCGAGCCTCAAGACAACAACGTAGAAGTTGTGGTTGTAGATCAACCTGCATGCAAGGTCACCAAGTAAGCCCTAACCCAACGCAAGACCAAATTGCTCCAACAACTACAAATAGATCTACAACAACCACAACAAGAAAGAATAGTAGCCTTCGACACAAACCAAAGAGCGATGCAAATGTCTCAACTAGCGGAGGTCTGACAACACTAGCAATCTTGCAGGCTAAAATACAAAGCTTGCAAACCACCCCCCTTCCAATAACTTTAATCAAACCTAACGAGCACCTCAAAGCCATCCCATCCCTTTTTTCGTGATCGGGTCTTTTACCCGTTTTTCATTAAGAGGAAGGTCATAAGAAAAGGCCGGAACAAAGATACAAGACTCACAAGTAATCCTAGGATTATCGGCGGAAACCCAAAGACAAGAACAAACAAGAAGAAAACACAAGGTGGGAGAACTCCACCACAAATCACCAATCGACTATGCTTGCCAAAGAAAAATACATCCATGCAATGGTCACCAACATAGGGTGGGTCAAGCCATGGTGGCACAACATCCACCGGATGAAAACATGACTTCAAAGCTGACCTTCGACACTTCTACAACCTTCCACCACTGCAAACATCAATGGATACCAAGTCTCCACTGTTTAAACATGACATCAAAGCTCCCCTTTGCATCCTTCCTACAAACCTATAATTTTACAAAGTTTAATGCCAAAATAGACCCAAGACATTTCACCATGAGTTTTGAGGCAGCTATAGCCTCAGCAGGTGGTAACGACATAGTTTTGGCCAAGTTGTCACCCTAATCGGTGCGCGACTCGGCAACCACCGGGTCAGCGCATTGCACACCTCAAAAATCACGTGCTACAAGAGGTGGTCACATTGAGTAGACTGCTGGAACACCCTACTCAGCAGTCGATGTTGATACTGCGCCACCCAAAGTCGCCACACGCCCGGGTGTCCTCGAAAACCCGGTACGGCGTGCCAGCGCAGCCAGTCTCGGTGTAGAGCGTGGTCGTCTCGCCATGGTAGTAGAACTCTTGACCAGCGTAGTACATGAGGTCGGTGCACCCGCACAACCCGATGGTTGACGTATCCCCCGAGCAGTCAGCCGCGTTGCACGTCTCGAGCGAGCCCGGGGCACCCGACGAGTCCCTCGCCACGACGCCTGTCACGGCCACCGCCATCACGACTGCGATGATGATGGCCGCCATCATTGGCGCCGTGGGAATCGCTCTGCACTTTCCGGCCATACTTTTTTTCGAAAGGGTGCCTTGGCACGTACTGCTTTAAGGGAAGGTAGAGTTTAAAAGGTTACACAGTGTGCCTTGGTAAGGGCGAGATGCCAATGCGCGAGCACGCCAAACACACAGACACAAGGCACGGCCGGAACGGTGGAGCCATACTAGCTAACTAGTGTGTGTGTGTGTGCAGTGGAACTGAGGAAGTGGAGCGACTCCTGAGCACATGTGATCGATGTCTTGATTGGTAGTAGTATAGTCGAATTTATAGGCGAGCTCCCATGGACCCATTTTGAGTGTATCGGCATCAGCATCAGCTAATAGTTCAGTGTCGCCGGCTGTAATTGGCCCGAGCGGCGGGAAAGCGGAGTTCCCAAGATGGCGTCCCGCGTCCGTGAACAGAAATTGTCTCATTGACAATATGGATCAAAAACAGAAGTGACAGTGATGAATTACTATCGAGGATATGCTCCTAGGTCCCAGCCGACGCTCGCCGGCAGAATTGATCCATCTTTTGTTGTCAAGAAACAGACGATCCACATGCATGCAAAGGGTCGAAAAACAAATCCAAATCCAATCCAATCGATGCACTTGGCGACGCTTTAGCAGTTGGAGCCTCCTTTCGACACAGGTCCCAAAAGCCAAGATGCCCCTACGGCGCTACGCAGCCGCGCCGCGCGCCACGTACTCCCAGCACGACGCCGCCGCCTCCACCCACCAGCTCCAGCTTTGCACGGCGTCTCACATGGGCTCCTACGCCTCGCCTCGTCAGCCAGACACTCCGATCTGCAGCGACGACAGGCCGCCACTGACTACACGTAATCCCTCCACTAGCTGCCTCGTTTTCTAATCGGCGACCGTGGCGTCTTTCTAAGCCCTGAATCAGCTACCAGCCTCTCGTGCACTCCGGTCACCCGTCGGCGAAAAGCGCGCACGGCGACGGATCAGAACCTCAAAAGCGAGACGACGGACGGGCGGGCCGCGCGCACATGCTAACACGCATCCATGTCCGTCCAGGATATGCAAGGATCATCCCATCCCATGCCCCCACATCCATGGCGTTGCCTTTTTGGTGCGTGTATATTAACCCCCGCGCGCGCGGGCGTTCTTGAGCACACTGATCTATCGAGCAGTCCAGCTTGGTGTTCCAGGCAGCCTTGAAGGCGATAGCTAGCTTGGCACAGTCGTCCGATGGCGGCGGACATGCAGATTGTCCTGGCGGGGAGGAAGATCGAGGCGCAGTATGTGGAGATGAAGGTGCCGCTCTACTCCTACGGGTGCGAGAAGAAGATCAAGAAGGCGCTGTCACATCTCAAAGGTACAGCTTAGATCTTAAAAAAACTGGTTGACAAAACAGCTGTGTGCATCCATCGTCAAGTGAAATTCAGGCTAACCGTGTGCTTCTGGGACATGCATGTTTGTTTATTTATTGTTGCAGGTATACATTCGGTTCAGGTAGACTACCACCAGCAGAAGGTGACGGTGTGGGGGATCTGCAACCGCGGCGACGTGCTCGCCGCCGTCCGGAAGAAGCGCCGAGACGCGCGGTTCTGGAACGGTGACCAACTGGGCACAGGCGAGCCCGGAGAAGCTCCCAAGCAGTACCTGGCAGCCTTCACCGCGTACAGGCTGAGGAAGTCGTGGAAGAAGCTTTTCCCGCTGATCCGGCTCTGAATGAATCTGACCGTGACGTGCCCGTGCGCTTAAGCTTATTTAGCATTTTGCTTGCTGCTTCTTGAGGATGGACGTCTCAGGAGTCAGGAAACGCAAAAAAGGGGTTGTAGTGCGTGCATGTTGATAGCGAATAAATGTGCTCTGTTCTTGACTCGTGAAATCAGATTGAGGCGCCGTTTGCACGGATCGATGAATTGAAGCTCGGTTAGGCACTGTATAGTCCAGTGTGTTGTAGCTTTGGCTGGAGAGGAATTGAGAGAAAATTAGGCCCAGTTCATCAGCACTATGTCAACAGTATTTTTCAGTGAACAGATAGTTTTTTTTTCTTATGACTAATCTGCATGAGTATTAACTAAATTTTTCAGTAGAGCTGCTGGCTGCTTTGCAGTTATGCTCAGCAACAATGACTCATGGCGGGTTTGTGCTCTTCCGCGTCGTGTGGGTGGGTTCAGCCCTTCGGGTGTCATATTGTGGCACCATGTTCGGCTACCCTTCTTGTACATATATTATATATTTCATTCGTCTTAATTGAGTGGCAGAGCTCCTGTCTCTTCTTCAAAAAAAAATCAGCGAAACAAACTGCACATAACTCTTTTTTTTTCAACGACGCTCAAAAGAATGTCCTACATCTGATATATCTCGATGGAATAAACAGTACAGAAGAAAACCCTTCAAAAAAGAGTACAAGACAGGTTCATAATTCTTCATCGTCATCAAAATAGAGTGTTGAATATATCGGGCCTTGCATTTCGACACGTGCCGCCCTATTGTTTTCCATTATTAGAGTCTTATATACGGAAAGAAAAGCCGGTTCTAATATGTTGGGCTGGAAGTTAACTTCGGGCTTTTAGAAAGTTGGGCCCATACTCAAGCCCAACAATGACGGGAGACGTGAGAACACAGAAGCACGCAAGTACAGTACCGCAGTACGCAACTGGATAAGCAAGCATTCGGCTTGGTCTCACAGTACTGAGAAGCACGCGCGCAAGTAAAGAGCAACTTTTGAATGTATTTATTTTGAATTTGAAAAAAAAAGGTTTCCTTGGCCAGCAGTATTGGATGAAAATTCTAATAAGTGCCGTGCCCGAGTTCACACAGTCGAGGAGAGACAGTTGCTGCTCAGTGGTGCTGGGGCGGGATCTGTCGTTACCGTCGGCCTAAGATCACTGTCACATTGTTCTAATCGGCAGACCACTTGCCACGCTTCTCTCATCAAAGAGAGAAAAAAAGAAGATGAGCATAACACAGTCCAACAGTCCCTATCAGTGGTTACCTAAAGCATGTCCAGAAGTGTCGAGATATTTCTCAGCCAGCTAAAGCCGGTGAATGAAACCGTGAAGGTGACGCATCGCATATTTGCCATGGTACAGGGGGGAAAGTATCGCACCGTGCCTTATCTTATCCAGACACGTACGGAGCTCAAGAAAGTGTCAAAGGAAGTCTTATCATGGTTCATGTTACCAAGAAAATATTTACAGAGAAACAAATGAGTCCACGTCGAAGACAGTATTAATCCTTTTAAGAGCTCACAAAAAGGAAAGCGAGAAACGAATGAAACACACCGTGGATCATCGATCAATCAACCTCTGTGTTCAGCTGACTCAAGCACAGGCTATACACAGTGGCTTGCCAATGGCCATGGCGGGCCACAGCTGAAAGCCGCCCTGAAACGAAGACGATAACGCGTTCAGCCTCGCGTGGAGACGTGGAGGGCGTGCGGCGGCGGCGGCGGGGGCGGAGGCGGCGGCACGAAGGGGAGGCTCCGCAGCATGAGGAAGCGCATCCGGCGCGGGAACGGCGCGTCGTTGAGCAGCTGCTCCAGCACCCGGGCCACCAGCGCGGTGTACTCCTCCAGCAGCTCCGCCACGATCGCCACCAGAATCATCTGCCCGCAACCTGCAACTCTGCAAGCAAGGAAACGAACACCTTCCGCTGGGATTGTTGGATTGGTCTTGTACCGCTCTGACCCGGTGTTTTGGATGTGGACTTGCATTGCATCGGCCGGGCGGCGGTCGAGGCTGGCTTTTAAAATGGTCGGGGTGTGAGGGCCCCGACTGGGGAGGGAGATGAGATCAGGCGGGCAACCTGGAACTCGCTGCGTGTCGCGTCCGGTGGGCGGGCAGCGCGCCCTGGTTTGATTGTGATGTGACCCTGCTGGTTGTAGTATGCGCTAGAAGACGAAACGGTTCGCTTTCGCTTTCGCGCGTCGGCCCGTGGTTTGGTTGTGGGGATCCAGAAACAACGCACGGTGTCGCGCGTGGCGCGTCAGGCCGCGAACATATCCGATGTACGGGCGCCGTGGGCTCAACGTGCTCTCGGCGGCTGCACGCCTGCGCCAGTGCGCCACGGGCCACGGCCGCGGTTTCCAAGGGCTTCAATACCAGAAGCCGCTCGGCAGATAGCTAGCTGCCCATGATTGGTGGCCTCAAACAGATACTTTCAATGTTCAGTCAAAAAAAAGGTAGTACATCTGTCTCTTGATAAGTCATTTTTAAATTGAATTAGGTTTAAATTGATATTTTCTATTTTAAAATAAATTTTATGAAAAAAATACTGCCCAATATTATAGATGTTGCATCATAGTAATATATGTGTGTAATTATAAAAGGGATGTTTATGTTTTTAGGAAGGAAGTAGGAATTCAGCCAATTCATGGCTGTGAGCGGTGTGACCCAGGCTTGCGGCGTCCTGCCGACGAATGTACAAAAGACAAGGGTAGGGACGTGTGTGTGTATGCAGTGGTTTTTGTTTCGGATGAGACGTCGCTTTTGTGGGCATCGCCTGTGTGCACAAGTGTTGTCATATTCGGTCGTGTGGGGAGGCAACGCGGTGGTGCTATATTTTTGCGAGACAACCGAACTTTGCTTTTGTTGAGCTGAATTCTCGGCATGGAGCGACAAAAGGTCATCGAGTAAAAAAAATGAGTTTTGTCAACTACCTATTTCTATCTTTAAATAGCCACTTATTTTCATACTAGCTAAATTCTTGCTCCCAACTCCAATAAATACCCGTTGCAAAAATAAAACTCCAATAAGAATCTGTTTAGGACTGCTCCGCTTCACGTTTTTCAGCTCTACTTCACGTTTTTTAGCCAAACGGTTTTAGCTCCACGCACACAGCTTCAGAAAAAAAAAGGTGGAGTTGTGAGAGCACCTAAAGAGGTGCTCCACAAAAACTTGAAGTTCGTGGAGTAGCTCTACAATGGAGTTTGTGGAGCAGAGTTCGTGAAGCAGTCCCAAACAGACCCTAAATACTACTCCTACCTAAAATTAACTACCCAAACTTATTCTAGCAGAGAATGATATGTGGGTCACATATGTCATCCTCTCTTGTTCTTCCTCCCCACTCAACGTCAAGTTGAGGACTTTAGAGCAGCACCAAATAATCACTCCCAATGCGTACCCAGGGTAGTTTCTATCGGCATTAAATAAGTGTGCCATGCAAGCAAAAATCTGATGTGATAACTAATTTAAGAGGAAAGAGAAGAAAATAAGAATAAACCGAGTCTCAACAAGAAACGACGTCTTCATCATATCGAGACTGAAAGAAATTACGCGAGCCGCGTTGAGGACAGAGCCTTCGTTTCTATCAACTTCTTCTAGATCTGGTGCGTCTGGGTTTCGTGTTGCCGCGCCAGGCCGCATGGAGCTCCAACGCTGGTGTGGCCGCGCGCGCAAGCCGTTCCTGCCGCGGGATTCCATCGATGTCGCGCGGACGTCACCTCACCGCCGGCCGCCCAAGACCCCATCCTTGCGCTGCAGCGCTGCCGTACCCGAGGCCGTTGAGGATCATCAGAAGCCGCAACCAAAGAAACAGATCCAATATTTCAGTTCAGAACTTGTCAAATTGGAAGGGTTTACAACATCACCGTGAATACAGGGACGGAGCACATGCACATGGCTTTCCTCCTCTTTTTTTTCGTACACATCCGAACCGACAGAGCCTCGACATGAAGGAGATGCAACCCAAGAAATCGCATGGAGAGGGAGGACTCAAGGATAAAAAAATTTGCATTGGAGAGGATAGTTTTTGACACACTATCCTAAATTATAGAAACTATTAGTTCTTTCTACATTGTGAGTGCTCTTAGTCGGTCCTTCTCCACAGATTGTATTAAGTCTATTATGTGGGGATAACATGTGTGGCGTTGTGCTTTTAAATCATGTTTTGTGTAATGAACCTTTATGATGCTTTGAAAGAAGGAAATGTGTAATCTGTTTTTCCATTCTCTGTAAAATTTCTTCTCAGATTTAGGAGGTGGAAGACGGAAAATCTGAATGGGTTACTGATGAGGATATCATGAAATCCAGAAGAAAAGCAAGATGAATCAACTGTTCCCAGCACGTAGGCCTTGTGAACGGACACCCCCAGCTTCCGATGCTTCATCTAGGCCCAACAGGCCCATGAGAGAGAATGGGCTTCTCGGCCATATGGGATGTCGAGCAAACTGAGCTGGAATTGTGAAGCACATACGGTACGGGTGGTGCGTGCGGTCGTTGCATCTCGCGGCTCGTGCGGCCCAGGGGCCACATTTTTATCCAATCCTGCAACGCTGTCTATGACAAACTGACTACAGTAGACTGCAAGCCAATAATCTCCATGTTGGTCGTCGTATCTACTAGAAAAGCTCGATCTAGTACATTTGGGCCAGTGATGAATGCTCACAGTGCATATGAACACAGACGCGCTGCTAACTAGAGACACATAGCGCGGTAGTAAAGGTCAGAGCTTGATGTATGGCAAGTGGGACCACTTGTTCCTCGCTACTTGCGTCTCCCACGCTAAACTAGCTAGTCTATCTATCTTATATACTGTAATTAACAACCTCCTGAGTCCTGGCCGAGAAATTAAACGATATAAAGAATGAAGCACGCGTTTAGAACACTCCACCATGAAATGAGGCCCTTGCGCTGTAGCCTATAGGCAGGCGGGTGCAACAATAAATAAAGAAACCCTAATTGAAAACGGTCTCACAAATCCCAACAGTCTCACCGCATAGAAAAACCGAGCAGCAGGATCCCGATCTAGCTGAGCTGCACTGCACGCTGCAGGCCTACAGCTCTCTCCTCTCATGATCCGTCTGACGACCCCAGCCGCCAAAAGGCACAGACGCACAGTAATCAAACCAAACGGCATCTATGTTGCCGCACGAGTAGTTTAATCACCGGCCTATACCTATCCGTCGTCCTCCGTCGAGTGCGTGCAAGCAAAGGGCAGGCAGCCAGCAAAAAGCGTGTGGGAGATCGAGGGGTGGGGGGGCGAATGGAAAAAAGCAGGAATTCCTTTGTGGTATGGTATGGTATGGCTATGGTACGTGTTGGGAGCTGAGAGTGAGAGGCGTACTGTAGTTTGATTACGCCAATAATTGGAGCCCGCGCCGCGCGCGTCCGTACGGGACTGACTGGCCAGCAGCACGCAGAGGCTTTTTATTAGTAGTGTCCTTAACCGTAAGCATATTCCCGCACGCCAATGGCCGCCGGACATGCATGCATTCGCATGGCCATGGCCATGGCCGAGCCTGACTGACTGCAGCTCGTGTTTCATCGCTTCCTCTGTGTTTGTTTCCAGTTTCCCTAGGTGCCCGTGGCCCGTGTGTGTGGGGAGCCGGCCAGCCGGGGAGGGCAAATCCACATCGTAGTACGTAGCACTCAGCGGCAACTCAGCCATATCCGAACACTACTTTTGTGTTGACTTGTCTGCAGTCAATCTGTCGCTGTAATTGGGTGGCCTTATTCATTCACTGAGCACCCTAAAATGTCATCATCGCTAGCCTTTGGAAGATAAAATTGTTTCATCTCCTCCAAACTTGCTAGCAACATAGGATCAGTGTTCCTTGGGGATGTGGTTTGGGCGCTCAATCTTGTCAATGCCACACACTAACTATGATGTGGGTAGTTTTCTTTATAGCCGACTAACAAATATCGCACTTGTTATCTTTAAGGATTCGCTTCTTCTTTAGCTTGGCTTTGCTTGGATGTGGTCGTGGACCAATAGGCGAAGAATTGTACATGATGAGGGGGAGCACGACTAGATCAAATGATTTTTGTTGAAGTATCTTGTTCTCGTTACAAGATTTTATAGCCTTGTAGAGCAATGGAATTGAGAGGCATTCATCATTGGTGAGGTGTGTGCTGCTCAAGATGTCTTCGACCTCACTAAGGCCATGTTTAGCATAACTCCACTTTACCAATGGAGCCACTTTTTCACCTTCATCTCCACGAGCAGGTCTATCCAATGGAGTTGGAGTCATTTTGGTGAATCATTTGACAAAACAACTCATTATCGGTTTATTGGTACCCTCGCAACATAAAAAAAACCCTAATGGCGTGCCAAATGAGAGGCCGAAACCGCACGGGATACCCAATCTGCTACTTGATGAACAAATGCATAGCAAGATGTAATTAGAAACCAACTATGTTCGACTAGATTTTTTTTGTAACAAACTAGAAAACAACCTATAAACCAATAAAAAAACTTCATCTCTAACCCTACCCCCCCCCCCCCCCAAACTATTTAAGGTGGGGTAGGGAGCCCCTAGTACCTCAATACCTCATCATATCTCATACACATTACTAGCTAGACGCAAAATCAACGTCCATGTAAACTAACGATCATATGGAATAAGCGATTGATTCGCCACTGAATGTAGGGTAACATATACCTGAACCAGTATACATTTGTGTTCCATATGCTACATCTCTAATTTTCTACGCACATAACAATAATGCACTTCTTGAGGATAAAATCTATTGACACGCATGGCGGTAAAAATAAGAAAAGACCATAATGTCATTTTGTCTTTTTCTTCTTATTTTCTCATCTCTATACCGCTCGATCCTTTACTCATGCATCTTCTTTTACGTGCCGCAACGCAAGTGGGGGCTACCGCGTCTCTTGTGCCTCGGTCGTTGGTGGCACCCGTGCATGCCTCGGCAGCAGCGTCTACACATGCTTTGGAAACAATCCTGTGGATCTCTGTCTTTGTACAATTGAAAAAAAATCAGGGTTTTACCTCCACTAGAGGCTACTAGGAAGATGTGGAACTAGGTGAAGCTATTAATATTTAGCTCTACCCTTACCCTTACCAAGTGAATACGAGAAAGATTATTAGAAAATATAAAGCGAGACATAGATAAAAATAACAATAACAAAACTTATTATAGGCAAATAAGAGACCACTATTAGGAAACATAAAGCGAGACATAGATAAAAATAAAAATAACATAAAACTTCTTTTATATATATATATATATATATATATATATATATATATATAGATATACAGAGAGAGATCGAGTTTCGCTCTTGCAACTTTGTAGCCAAATACCGAACTCTATTGTTGGGCTTGTTCTTAGGAGATGCACACACCATGGGTCGATCTCATATATCGCACCTTGTGTTCAGTCGACGGCCATCCCGGCGGCGCGGCGCGGCTGGACCACCGGTCCACGTACCCGCCGGCTCCCACAGCTCGGCTGGCGGCTCAGGGCAGCTACAAAGGGCATATGATACTAGTAGTTTGAAAAAAAGTAGAGCAGAAGCAGTATCAGAGGAGCAGTACTTTTTCCATTCACAGTCCCCATCTCTCTTCTCTCTTCTCTGTGTTTGGTACTTTTACTTTTTTTCTCTCTCACAAAACTAGTAGCTCCACACTTTATGTCAGCTAAGCTATAACATCTTCTGTAGGAGAATCTGACAATTCTGCAAGCTACTAGTAAGATGAGTTGACTGATTTTGTCAGGTACATAAGTTTGAGGCTACAAGACACATAGGAGCGTTGGGGCTGGCCTCAACCTCATGCGGGAGCGCGCCGATCGGTGGAGCCTCACCCCTAAGGTTGAAAACGAAAACGAAAATTCTTGACCGAATTGCATCGTTTTCTACATTTGACCGATCGTTTTTAGTTTTTTCGGAAAAATTCGAATCCGGTACGAAATTCGGACGGAAAATTCGAAAACGGAGCGGAATTCGGTTTGAGCTTATTTTGACCGATTTCTATATTATATTTGAAATCCTCTGTATTCGAAATTCGGTAGTAACCGAATTTGGCCCAATAACCCCTTCCACTCCCAGACTCCTTTGTTCCTAGCCCAGCCCAATAAGGAGCCTCCAGTCCTCCACGCCGAAATTTTTACAATTCGGCCCTTTTTTGAAATATTTTCACGTTTAGACCCCTGGGGAAACTATTCCCAGAAATAGACCCAGGGGGTCGGCGCCGTGGCCCATGGCGCCGAGGTAACACAGCTCGGCGCCATGTCCCACGGCGCCGAGCTTTGCGACCAGAACCAACGTGGCAGGAAGGTTGGCGCCGCGGAGCACGGCGCCGAGCTCGGCGTCATAGATCACGGCGCCGAGCTATAAATATAGAAACACATGTGCAGTTCAGTTGGTTGAGGCTTAAGGTGTTGAGTCTTTGGTCGTGGGTTCGAACCCAGATCTATATATTTTGCTATGCTTTTAAGCAATATTTTTTATATAATTAATTTTAATTATAAGTAAGTATAATATTTTTATATGATGTATTTATTTAATTATAATTATGGAGTAACTATTTATTTATTTATTAGTTTATATATCTCGACTAAAATTTATTGGTGGATAAAAAGTTATTTCAAAATCAAAGCAATAGAACAACCAAACTCATTGTTTCAAACATCAAATAAAAAATAAATTATAAAACGGAATGTTTCAAGAGCTTATAAAAATAAATTAAATAATTCTTATTTTGAAATTAAATAAAAACAAATTATAAAAAAGTAGTAAAAATTGTGTCAATTCATTACTTCGAACCCACGACCAAAGGCTAAAACACCACATGCTTTGACCAATTGATCTACACATGTGATTTTGAAGAAAACTAGAAACAAATATTACTTGTTCTATTTACAAAGGCTAGATATATAAACTAATAAATAAATAAATAGTTACTCCATAATTATAATTAAATAAATACATCATATAAAAATATTATACTTACTTATAATTAAAATTAATTCATAATTATAAACAAAATGTATTCTATAAAAAATATTGCTTAAAAACATAGCAAAACGTATAGATCTAAGTTCGAACCCACGACCAAAGGCTCAACACCTCAAGCCTCAACCAACTGAACTGCATATGTGTTTCTGTATTACATATCTCGGCGCCGTGATCTATGGCGTCGAGCTCGGCGCCGTGCTCCGCGGCGCCGACCTTCCTGCCACGTCGGCTGCCATGTTGGTTCTGGTCGCAAAGCTCGGCGTCGTGGGATATGGCGCCGAGCTGTATTATCTCGGCGTCGTGGGGCATGACGCCGACCCCAGGGTCCAAATCTGCAATTAGTTTCTCCAGGGGTCCAAATGTGAAAATATTTCAAAAAAATGACCAAATTCTGAAAATTTGTCTCCTCCACGGCTCCACCGCACGCTCGCCGCACGCCCACTGCCCGCACCCTCCAGGCCGAACAGGTGCAGCATGCTTTTGTCATTCATTCAAGTGCACACGAACATGCCGTGTCTACTACTCCTATATTGCAAAGACCCACTCAGAGGGCCCCCTCCAATCGGGTTCGAGTATTTGCTAAAAGTGATGTCATCATAGATCAGGTGATGACATCAGCTCACTAACCCTCATTTATCTCCCTACTAGCTATTTCATTTTGAAATAGTAAAAAAGTCATAGCACCTAAACCAAGTATCATAATTAAAATCCAATTGCGCCATGGTGTTCCTCGTAAGAAACTCTTCAAAACAAGACCTCACATGGATATATTTCAATAAGATATATTTCGATAACTCTCGCGTGCGCCTCCATGACCGAATCAGTGTTTTCGAGCAAAAATGTGGTAAAACTGAATATCACATGAATTTTCTAAGGTCCTCCAAAACACCTTAAGGAACCATACATAAAACTACTAGAACTCTTGGGAGGGAGATGCCCCTCGGGTATATTATGGGAAGTGGGTTTGTTTGAGTGAAACCTCGGGGTGAAATGCTTCAAAAAAAACTAAGGTTTACGAGGACCCTCGAACTAGGCTCCACCGAAAGCCGGTCACTCCCCCGGCCGCCATAGTTGACTCATGGCCCGCCATGGCTTTGGAATACCCGAAACCAGTGTTTCTAAGAAAAATGTGGCAATACTACATATCGCATGGATTTTGTGAGGTCCTTCAAAACACCTGAATGATCCATACACAAAACTTTTAGAACTCCTGGTAGGGGAGATGTCCCTCCGGTATATTCGGAGGAGAAGGTTCGGTTGAGTGAGACCTCGGGTGAAATGTTTCGAAACCACTAAAGTTTACGATGACCCTCTAACGAGGCTACACCGAAGATCGGTCACTCCCCCAGCCGCCGTGGTTAGCCCGTGGTCCGCCATGGCTCTGGAATACCTGCAGCAAGGCGCGAGATATCCACCTAGTTTCTTTAATATTCAGGAACAACTGAACTGTATTGACTTCGTTATCATCATGATGAAAGCTTCGTACTTGCATTCACAAAATTTAAGCGTCGTTATCTGATAGATACAGCCATACATGATTTTTTTACTTCGTGGATACGTGCCCATTGTAACATCACTATGAAGATACTACGTATTGCATAACTCTAGCTGCTGCATGCATGTTCAGAAAAATCCAGTTTTTTTTAGTTATTAACTATTCGTTGTTGCCAAGAACACTATTTTGTTCATCGGAGTGGAATCAAAACTCGAAATTTATTTTGATCACAATAATTAGAGCAGAGTACTTGCTTGCGGCAAGCAGCACAGCTACATTATTTTGTGTGTCAGCATTACTTAGAATTGTGATGATACTTAAGACCCTAGGTCATGCACTCGTTATTTGTTAACTATTATGTGCACTTGAACTAAATCATGCACTTCTTAATTTGGTCATGCACATTTTTAAAGTTATGGACCGTGGGTTGGTATTTCGTATTGAATTTTCGTATGTCGACCGTGTTCGACATAATTCCGATTGAATTGGTTCGTTTTTGAAACACCGAAAATTTGTTTTCGTTTTCGTTTCCGGCTATATCGTTTCCGCTTTTGTTTTCGTATCAAAATATAAAAATAGAAAACAATAGAGGAGTTTTTCAATCGTTTTGGACCGAATTCATCCTTACTCACCCCTGGGCCCTGGCCCCGCTCCCATAGTCTCGTCCCGGCCCACGCATGCACTCGCGGTCCCCCGCGTCGACGCCATTGCCACGGCACCGGGGGCGGAGCGGAAGTGCGGAACGCTCTGTCGACTCGTGCACAGTGTACCTACACGCAGTACAGTTGCAAAAGCGCTGGGCGGGTCGGTCCACTTCCGTTCCACGGCGGGCGCTTGGACCGGTCCAGCCAGGTGCACGCACATGGGCCGAGGCGCGGCGTGCTCGGCGAAAGCGACGTAACGGGGGCGAGCTCAACGGTCTCATCAGGGGTGAGCAGTGCTTGCGTGTGCAGCGCAGCGCAACGCCTTGCTTTGCTTTGCCGCCCGCGTGTCGTCCGTACCGAAACGGGCAGGAATTATTTCGGTTTCCCCACCCCGCGCCCGACCTGCGCAGGCAGCGCTTGTCCTGCCGGCCGCACCGCAGGTCCGCAGCTGCATCTGCATGCATGCACCGCCCAGTAGTGCCCAGCTTTGTTGTTTCTTGGGCCCCCGACCTCGACCCAGCTCGCACACGCCTTCCTCCTTCGTTCTCTCTCAGATGTGCCAGAACAAGCACAGCCTGACAGCCATCCTCCTCCACATCTCGTTCTCTCTCCCCTTCACGCTACACATGCATGCATGCATACGCGCACACACTGGAGTACTCTACTAGCATACCGTACGGAGTGTACAGTACTGATCTACTAGCAGCCTGAGTTGAGCAGCCAGGGCCTTAATGCACCTTTGTTGGGACGTGGTTGGATGCTTCCATCTCACATGCACCAATAAATCCCGCAGGCCGGCCGGGTGGAGGTGGACATGGGCTGCAGCTGCACTGCACTGCTACGAGCGAGTACGTATGCAAACGCACTGTGCTGCCTGCGCTATTAACCATGTCGTCGATCGTGGCCTAAACCCATCGATCGCCATGATCATCAGAGCTAGCTAGGATCGGAGCGCTTGTTTTTTTCCTGCCACCGTACGCGCGTGGACCTGAACACGATCGATCGAGCTCCTGTGGGCGTCGCTAGCTGCTTGACGAGCGAGGCGTCCGACGACGCCTGCTGGTTCTAGCTTGCTTGAAACATGCGGTAGCAGGACCGCATCCAGAGTCTCTCCTAGGAACAGTAACTAGCTTAATTATTAAGCAAAGCAGAACTGTTTGCTAGCATTATTATATTATTAATCGGAGGACGAGGCTCGATCTTACAGTATTATATATGGATGCTTCATGCATGATTCTCCATGTGTAAGCATCATATCTCGATCTCTAAGATTCTTTGTTATATATATATATATATATATATATATATATATATATTATATATATATATATATATATATATATATATATATATATATATATGTTTTTTAGTTTTAGACAATGGCATATGGTCTCCAAATATATATATATAGTTTCGACTATGATTTCTTCAATAAATATATAATTTTATTGATTTGATTTTCAAGACTAATGATCTACACTTTATATCTCATTAGTGTACGTCTTCAAACTAAATATTCTACTCCCTCTATTAAAAAAAATGTAAGGCGTTTGGTTTTTATAGGCACATAATTTTGCTATGCACTTACATATACATTATACATTATGTCTAAATATATTATATCTAAAAAACAAAAAACATCTTACTATATATTTGAAATTGTGTGAGGTTAATAAAATAGCCAAACATAAAAAGTTGGGCTTTGATCTTATCCAAAACAACAAGAATTATGGAACCACTAGACATAATTTGTAATAAGCTACAACAGTCATGGAGTAATTGCCTTTAATTATTTGAACTAGTATGCATTTGTCTCTACGTATAAGAGAGATTTAGTTGTACGTGCATACCGTGACCCATATATACCTATTCGATGTAACTATTCTTATACCTAATATTAAAAGGATAAAACATTTATTAAAAGGATAAAACATTTATTATCCCAAATTTCATCCATCACTCTCTTCCATGGTCTGTCTGTCCATCCACTTTACCGACATGATCGAGATTGTGGCTAAGTTTACTAAGACTAGTATTACATGATAAATTAGAAATAAGAGTCCTAATTTGTTTATTTTCCTCTTCGTGATTCGAACTCATGACCTATACTCAAACAAGTTACATTAATATATATTGCATGTCTAGTCACAATGTGATTCTAAACATAATAGAATAGCTAGATAATTACACAACAATTGTATGTTTTGTTGCAACATGTGAACATATCTACTAGTTACCCTAAAACAAACCAATGTATGTATGTATGTATGTGTGTGTGTCTATACTAGTACCCTGCAAAGTTACCTTGAATATGTTTTTATTATTGCATTCATTCTAGATCCATGGTGGAGTTCTACCGAACACATTGATGGAAACCAGCTCCACTATAGAGCTACTATATGGTAGATCTTGGTGGATCCATGGATCTAGATATGTTTTTCAAAGATGAAGCTCTGTCAAACAGGCCTTTACTAGGACAGAGAATATATTTAGTGGCCATCCATGTTGTACGAGCGCTATTTTTTGTCCAATCGCCCTTTCTCTCTCCTATCATCCAACTATCACATCATCTCATCGTATCATTTACTTCCCTTTTCCTTAATTGAATACCACTACTACACAAACAACTTGTATATACGCCTCCTGTTTTTTGTCCAAAGACTGTTCAGTCAACAAGCCATTTCTAACTAGTCCTGGGAGCATTGTAGCTTACAAACTGCATGAAAGTATAAATTTTTAGGGATGGTTTAAGTAAACCATTGCTAGAAATAAATATATCTATTTTTAGAGGTGGTCGACTTAAGACAACGGTTCATTAAAAATAAGATTTGTAAGGACGGATGCTTATCAACCCTAAAAATTGATTTTGAACCTAGAAAAATGTCGTATGACCGCATAATCATTTTACTTAATTAGCATCTTAATCATTGGCCATAGAAACCATCATAGTTTGGGTTTGGATTGACATTAGCTGTTGAGGATCGGACAAGCTTCAATTCTACCATCGGAATTAATCACAGTTCGGTACTGTACAGTACAGCTTTTGGGTTTCTGGACCTAGAAAAGCATCTCTCACTAAACACAGACAACACATGCCATGCACTGTTTGCTGTGAAGATAGCACAGTATATTGCATATGAGACATGGGTCGAGGTACAATGTGGACACTATATTCCATTATCATGTGACGATGAATGGTCAATTGTTCTTCGTGCTTGTTCCTTTTGATCAATAATGTACCGGACAACCACCTTAATTATTTCTACTCCCTCTATTTCAAATTATAATATATTTTAACTTTTCTACATACATAGTTTTCGATATGTACTTAGACAGGCACTACGTCTCTAGATTCATATTAAAAATAACATATTTAGAAAAGCTAAAATATCTTATAATTTGAAATGGAGGCAGTATAGTCGTGCAAAATAGTAGGAACCTAGATTATTGTCTCCATCCATTTCAAATAGTAAGTCATTTTAATTCTGACCTAAGTTGAACTCCTTTTGTAGTTTAATAAAATGTTCCTTGTGTACATATTTATATAGAGCTCTTGCATGGATACGTGATATGAATGGTATGCTGGTAATTCAGATGTAGATTTGAGGGAATATACTATTTTATTTTTAATAACAACTAAATTAGGTAATTCAGATGTAGATTGGAGTGGTTACTAAATTAGGTAATTCAGATGTAGATTCGATCGAGTCTACCAAATGATGATAATATCTTTCTGTTTCGGAGAGAATTTTAGCACGGCTGGTAAGAATTAACATAAAAAGTATGAATAAGATAAGATAGACCTTACTGTTTGCCTTTCAATTCACATCCAGCAACAACAAAAAAAGTCTCTTGGGCCCTCACGGGAGTGCATTTTTTGATGAAACAGGAGGGGAAAACCCCTACTGGACTTTTCGATCAGCACTCCATTATCTCCTTGTTGAATCGTTTTCGAATTTGGACGTCGTACGTAAAATGGCAGGCACCGGCCGGACAGTTCTTTAGCTATCAAGATCAGAAAGGTACATATACCTATACATGTCTCGAAAGTTAAAAGGAAGATCTATATGTACAGAGAGCGGCAAACTAATAATAGGGTAGTAGGAGAGAGAGAGAGAGAGAGAGAGAGAGAGAGAGAGAGAGAGAGAGAGAGAGGAGAGAGAGAGAGAGAGAGAGAGAGAGAGAGATGGTGAGAAGGCCGCGCCGGCCTGCCGGCCGGAGAGGCTGGGCACGCCGGCGCAGGCCAGCTGGACCACTGATGATGGGCTGATGAGGTCCCAATATCCACCATCAAGGAGATGTTATGGAAGCATGACCCAGCACACCAACCAGGCCTGATGATCGACCTGCACCTGCGCCTGGCCGGAGATAATAGATAGCGATAGGGACAGCGCAGGCTCCTCCTATATATCTGTAGTAGCAGCAGCAGCTAGTGGCGAGAGGCCGGTGAGAGATGGATCAAGGAGAACGAACACGAGCGTACGTCTATCTATCTCGTTCGGTATATGTTGGCATGTAGCTGCCGGCGGCCGGCCGGCTACTAGATAGCTAGTAGCACAGCAAGAACCAGGGTAGCTAGCTAGAGCGGGGACTCCTCATCTCGCGCGCGTCGGGGCCATGTCATGTGCGCGCATCGTCTTTTACTCGGTTTCGAGCAGTACAAAGGGGCGCGCATGCTGCCTGCGTCGGTGCGTGGTCCTCCGATACGGAGGCCCCGGCCGGGAGCACAAAGAATGAAAGCGCGCGCCGAGAGAGCATCACAACGACGACCGAACGAACCAGACTCTGTACGCCTGGGCACCGCCGGCTGGCCGGCCGGCCGGTGTGCTCTTGCTTGGTACTGTACAGTACATATGTGTGCACCGTCGTCGACGCACGCGTCCGATCCGCTTATACCGTCTTGTTGGCAAGCAAGCAAGAATGCATGCCTGCTCGCGCTGAGACGAGACGTCGGGCACGCACGGCTAGCTACTGTACTATCCTAGTATTCTCGATCACCGGCAGTCCGGCATGCATGTGAGCCGTTACGCATACTGTGCGCTCTGGTACGCGCGCGTTGACAGCCCCCACGCCACGCCAGATCTATCCCATGTGCCACGCCATCCCAACACCAGTACACCACATGCTGCTGTAACCGTAGCTCACGTACTGGTGCAAACCACTGCAGCATGCACCCATTCCCCCCCCCCCCCCCCCCCCCCCCCCCCCCTGCTACAGTCTATCGTACGTGTGTGGGCATCACGGTACGGTCTCTGGACTCTGGAAGCAATATATTACCACTGCTTGTCCACCTTTGTCGTCCTTTGCGACCAGGTCGTGACCAGCTAGCTAAGCTAGTGACCATCGCTATCTAGCTTCGTCGCATCATGCGCGCGCGCACACACACACAAACGATGCAATTCTGTTATTGTCCTCAGGACCGGCCGGTGGTTAGACTTCGAGCTTCGCAGTCATGGCGACGGAGACAAACCAAATTTGGAATGGAAGGAATGAAACGGCTGGCTGTTCTGTACTGAAAGTGTGGGAAACAAAATTTGGTGGGAACAATAAAAATTTGCATCCGGGTCAGGTCATTGTATAAATTTTTAAGGACTAGTAGTTTGCAACACAGAAATTAATATTGCAAAGATACCTGAGGATCTGAGTAAATCGAGAGCATAATAACGTAGTAGTTGGCCCTATCAGCCGAATCCTGACGGTTAGTACGTCGACAGGAGAATCACTCTCCAGGCGGTTTTAGGGCTTTCCTGTAGATTTTTAGACATCTGGTAGTGATTTTTTTTTTATATTTAAGATAGTATACTATTATATGTACTATATCGCTAGTCAAGGTTAATAGAAGTAATATTTAACTTAATTAGGTCAGATCAGGATAGACATGTATTTGTGATTTAGACATCTGGCAACCGGCTTGCTGCTTGCAGGATCGGAGGGTCTTTTAAACAGCATGGAAATGGAAACTAAATTAAAGCTCCTCATCCTCCGATCCTGTAACAGAAAAAGAAGGGCTCTTTGTTATGCAACAAATTCTACGATAAAGAAAGGCTGCTTCAGCCGGCCTTCATCAGTTTTAGCTTTCCTTTTTGCCACTGTACGTATTCTTGCTTCGGCCTTTTACCTGCACGCAGCTCGCTCTTCTACGTTACGGTCCCACCCAACAGGCCTTCGATCGAGGTCAACAGTTTGCAACTGTGCGTCAATGGATGCAGTGCAGGGATAAGGGAAGAGGGAGAGAGATTAAACATCATGATGCATGTGTCAGGTGAGGAATTAGAAACCCTGCAGACCCTCCGTAAGATACCGTCCTGCTACTGTTGAAGATGCCGATAAATGTGAACTCCACCCGTCCGTACGGATCAGTATACACCTGTAAATGACTGTATTTGTCTTTTCTGGACTGCCATGTGTGTCATAGGTATTGCTCAGATTAACTCGATCAGGTGAACAATTTGTTGTTTGCGCACGATAAAACTTGTGTGAGATTCTGTAATGCCAATATGCTACGCCAGTCATTTGTTGGTTAAAAGATAATATATATATAGAGCAGCATTAACAATCACGAATGGTGTACACTTCTCCTAGTGTTTTTAATTAGTAGTAAAATATTGTCACTAGTCATGGGACATGAGAACTGTCATCAGAAGACATTTACTAAAGAAAGTTTATATTAAATTTTGAATACTAAAACACTAGGAGAAATCCACTTCACTAAGAATTTTTTTAGATTTTGGTAGTGAATATAACTCCATATCTTTTTTTTACAGACGTAAACTCTTAGTATATATATACACTATTGTTGTTGCGACCAACAAAAGATTAAACCATAGATAGCCTTAAGGGTGTTTGCTGGAGCTCTACCTGCGGCTGCGGCCAGCGCTTGTTTCTCAACGCTCGTTGCTCATCACACAACTAATAACAGAACAGATAAAAACACATGATATTGAGAAAATGGTCGATCAATGTCATGACCATTAATAATATGCAAATATGCTTTTCATATGGAAATAAAGACCGGTCACCATTATCAAACAGTGACTAGTATCGATACATGAAGTTTCATAAGAGGTTAGCATTGCCAACATTACTCTCACATAGTTGCATCATGGCAAGCATATATGTAACGTTAGTTGCAGACGATTTAACCTTGAAGACAATGGAAACATGGTTTTGGGCTATCTCATTGGTTGACGGTTGGATATATCATGCAGATGTGTACTATAGTTGCTCGATCGTGTCTTTGATGCTTGTAGTTGCCATAACTTATTTGGTTTTCAAACTTAATAATTCACTTATGTGAGACATGTGTATATTCATAGCCATTACTTATTGAATTTATCTCATCCCTTCATTCTCTTGTGGCTCATGATTATTGCTAGCATGAAGGCAATGCTATTAGAAACACCTTTTGCACCCTTACATTATCATATAATAGTTAGAATTATTGTAATAAATATAATAAGCTTTGTCATTAGATTTGTGTTTAAAGTTGACGTAGTGATGTTAATCCTATGCTTAGCATTTATCTTCACATAACTCTTTTGTTGTTTCTATGTCAACCAGTGGTGGAGGACATATGAAAAGTAAGGAATGGCGTAGCTAGAAACGAAGCGATGAGTTGCATTCCACAATATCTAGACTGGTGGAACTAAAATGTTCTAGTACACTATCGGTTGGATTATTCAAGGTGTGGCGGTGGCCAGACCTTGCCATGCTGAAGATCCACAACTGATGTCGACTAACACATTTTTAAATATGCAAGAATTATGATGCATCCTAAATGCCCATGTGGTGGATATAACTATCAATTTGATGGAGATTCGACATCGATCTGGCTTCAGATCAAAAGACCAAACATACCACCTTAGCACCACGTCTCCTCAAGTTATCAATCGTGTCACAATCTGATTGACCTTGACGAGAAGGCTAATCCATGCTCTGAATTAAAGAGCACAAGCAAGACCAAGTTAATATGCAACAATTGAAGTGACGATTTCAAATAAATGATTAATCTAACTTTGAGGTCTTATAAACCAATAATGATGACTTTCCAAAGACAATTTATCTAAAGCAAAAACCTAAACTCTAACTACTTGAGCGACAACTATTGTGATTATATAGTAAAGGGCGGCCAAGATCCCAATTCATGTGCCTAAGGAGTCGTGAGACGTTACAAGTCCCATCGATTCAAAAGATGGTGATGCAGCACCTTGAAAAATTCAAGTTATCCATCATTTTCGTTATCAGAGATAAATCAAAATTATGTTTATAAATATAATTTATTGTTTCATAAAAAACATTCTCTTAAAAATTAGACCAATGGCACTAAGAACTCTGACAATAATTCTTGTTGGTTGTGAATTTAAAAACTTTATACATTTTTAAAAACAACATAAAGGCAACAATTTCAACTTGTCATGGTGATTAAAAGAGTATAAATAAATAAAATAAATTTGAAAAAATCAAAATCTAGATGTACAACATCATGACATATGCATGGGATGCAATAGGAGCCAAAATAACTTGAGATAAGGATTCGTCTAAGTGCATATTGAAGGCAATTGAGATGTCGAACAAAGGACGAAAACTATATATATAGATAAAAAATATATAGATCAATAATTAATAAGTTTATCACAACCAAATAGATATTACAGAATATGTATAGTACATATTGCGTTAGAAAATGCATAGAGAGAGAAGAGTTCTAACTTTTCTTACTTGTGAATCGTTTGAAAAGTAAAAAAAAATGAATGGAAGAATCCTTTGCTATTTAATATGAGGTATTGATATATCTATATATATATTGTTTACATCTATAATGTGAATCATTTGCACCCATACTAGTACAGTACTCCAAAATATACTAATAATCCAGGAGATGAATCGAGTACTGTTCAGTGTCTGCGCATACGGATTCATATGTAATATGTGATATTCCCTCAGTCCAAATAAAATGTCGTTACAGGATACGTGTAGATCAATTTTTTAGACTAGATTCGTAAAAAAAACATATAATATTTATATCTATAAATAAGTTTATTATAAAAGTATATTGAACTATCTATCTAATAATAATATTCATTATATATCATAAATATTCATATTCTTCTATATGTAATTAGTTAAAGTAAAAAAAATGACTTCTCAAAAGTGAGAATCATTTTTATTTAGAGAGTATCTGCCTTCTGTAGCTGCCGCCGTCTGCTGGACGTCGATTGATCTGAGCAGGATACCCCCCTGCTACCAACTGCATGGGTTGTCGTGTCAGCCTTGTTGTGCTCGACTTCAATGATCCGTGGCATGCATGCCACCCAACTTCAATCTGACACTTTGCATGCTCTGGACCGTCTTTCCGACCTCTCTCCCTCTGTTCAGCTTCAGCATGCATGACATGGATCGTCAGGGCCGGCCGGAGACGATGGATCGGATGAGGCGGATGACATCCCTGTAGTACGCATCAAAGTGCCATATACTAGCAAAAATGTGCTGTCTAAAGTCATGTGTTCCCCTGCTGGAAAAGGCGTGTAAGCTATAGTATACTGGAGTAGTATACTCCCTCCGTCCCAATAATACAGTCGTTTTAGAAACCAGCGCTTGACCAAAGATGTAAAGGACCTGCATACCCTTAGTATACAATGATTCCATCAGGTAAAAAGTGTAGTACTAGTAACACAACGTAACAGGTGTATTAAATGTGCATGCATTCCCACGATCACTATTTATACATAAAAAATTAAACCAACTCATGAAAACATCGCATCCACTCATCTGGAAAACATATTCTGGCAACTATTAGCGCCAAAACAAGAGGCGCGCCTTTTTTACACACACAAAGCAAAACGAAAAGTTAAAACCAGCAGGCAAGCGCCATTTTAACTTCTTGGGCTATAAATCCACTGGTTAGGGCCCCCCTTTCAACCATTCCACATTCCATTTGAACCATTCGGTCTCCATGACTCCATGGCCATACTCGTTGACTTGAATGCAACACCAGAGAAGAAAGGAGAACATGTGCCAGATCTGAACAAGGCAGCAAGCGAACAAGATGTTCATGATTCCTTCCAAGCAGTAGTTCATGCAGGTGAAGATCATGAAGCTCAAACTTTACCTGGTGTCTCCCTTAAAGCTACAGTTCTGGCTAGTGAACAAGTTGGAGGGACCAACCATACAGGGCACCACTTCGATCTCAATCATGGTCAAACTGAGGAACAACAAAATGATGTTCAAGGTAAGCACATTTGGTTGTCACCCAAAATAAGTTTGCACCGGTTCTAGTTTTCTCTCTTCTTTCTCTACTAAAATGAGTGTGCTTTGATTTTTTTTCCTCATTTCCTGTTCTAGTTTTCTCTCTTCTTCCTCTACTAAAATGAGTGTGCTTTGATTTTTTTTCCTCCTTTCTCTGTCTCCTAAACTGAGTGCAGCAAAGTAATTTTATAACTTGTTGGATTAGAATTTTCTGTAGGAAAATTATTCATGCTATTGAAAAAGGTGGACAAAAGTTAAATCTTGTATGCCTATGAATTGTTCTGGATCCCTAATTCAAAGCACTTAAAAGAAACATTAAGGTTGCACATAAAAAATTAAATTGATGAGCATGGTGATATTTTTCATTAGTACAGTCCACTTCATAGGGAGGATAACTCACAGATGCACTTGAAATTGATAATAGAAGGTGACAATGTTGGCTACACATTTAATTTAAATGATATGCATGCGAGTGAGTATCATGTTCACTACCAAGGCTTCTCAAAATGTATCAAAATCTATGGTTTTGTGTTACTCACACATGATCACATTTTTGTAGGCGAAGATGACATTAACTTACCAGATGAACAAGATGCCATGGAGTTTGGTGTGTACACAGATGCTTTTGACGTCACATTTGATGAAGAGGAGTTGTTGAACTCATATGACCAACAAGATGAGCAAACCCAACAAGCAGCAGCATCAAATATGACCAAGAATTTGACACGAAAACAAAGGCAAGACATATATGAAGATTTGCTTCGGCATAGCAGTAATGGAAAATTAAAAAGAAGCAGCACAACTCTTATTGCTGCAAAGTATGGTGTCCATGTGCGTACAATACAACGGGTATGGCATAGAGCAAAAAATTGCAGGGCACAAGGCATACCAATAGACGTCGGATCAATGAAACCTAAGAATGGCGGCCGTAAAAAAATTGAAGTGGACCTCTGAAGGGTCGTTGATATTCCTTTAAACAGAAGGGGTACCATAAGGTCACTAGCCAGTGCCCTCGATGTCAAGAAAAGCACTTTACATAGGTTGTTCAAAGAAGGAATGCCACAACATCACAGCAGCTCACTGAAGCCATATTTGAAGGAACAAAACAAGAAGGAAAGGCTGCGGTGGTGTCTCTCTATGCTAGATGAAAGTACTCTGCCACATAATCCAAAGTTTAGGGAAATGGAAGGTATTATCCACTCAGATGAGAAGTGGTTCAATGGTACCAAGAAGAATAAGACTATGTACATGCTTCCCGATGAAGAAGACCCACACAGGACAGTGCAAAACAAGAATTCCATTCACAAAGTTATGTTTTATTCAAGTGTTGCAAGCCTAGATTTGATGATGAAGGTACATGCTATTTTGATGGCAAGCTAGGAATTTGGCCTTTTGTTCGAGAGGTAAAAATCTTGGTCATTTTTTATTTTGAGCATGTAAAATATTTTTGATGTTGCAGTAATTGTCATTTAAATTTCAGGAACCTGCAAAACGAAGAAGTGACAATAGGCCAAGGGGTACTCTAATCACAAAGACAGTGAAGGTAGACAGACGCACAATGAGATCTTACATGATCACCTATCTGCTACCAGCTATAAAAGCCTATTGGCCCCGAGAAGGTAGACACAAGACAATATGGATTCAGCATGACAACGCGCCATCTCATGTACCAGCAGATGATGCGGAATTTGCTGCTGCAGTCGCCAATACAGGCCTTGATATACGCCTTTTGAACCAGCCTGCTAATTCACCTGATATGAATTGCCTCGACCTTGGTTTCTTCAGTTCTCTCCAGTCATTAACAGATACAATCTCATCTACAAATATGGCCGACCTCATCCGGAATGTTACCACAGAATATGAAAACTACAACTCAGTCCTTCTAAATCGGGTGTTCCTCACACTCCAAAGCTGCATGATTGAAGTTATGAAAGACGATGGAGGGAACAAGTACAAGATCCCTCACATGAATAAGGAGAGGCTAGAGGCACTAGGCATGCTTCCTAAAGCTCTTAGTTGTGATAGGCAGCTAGTTGAAAGAGCTTTAGAATTGTTGAGCAATTAATGGGGGTTGTCATGCAAACTAACATCAAGGATGATTTTGTGTTGTTCAACAGGTGATGGTGTTCTATAGATGCTTTTGAGTAGGTCAGCAAGTAATGGTATTGTATAGGAGTAGATGCTTTTGTGTTGGTCAGCAACTAAAGCTATTGTATATATAAGTATGTTTACTTTATGTTTGTTCATATTCGATGTCTTTGTCATTGTGGTATCAAATTCACATTGCAAGCACGGCAAGCACAATAAAAGAAGACACTGTCATAAACAATTACTCGACCAGATAAGAGCATTACTATGTTGTGCAAGCACAAGCAAAGATTAGAGCATTAGTACGTTGTACATGATGCTAAGATCATGACTAAACAACAACAGCAATACACTAGGTCTACTAATACTTACTATATGTACAATCAAAAGACCATGAGGGAGGTAACATGTGTACAACCTCCATCACAAGCAAAAGGCCTTCACTAACGATCTTGACAATTTACACCTAGTGGTAGTAATGTTTGGCACAAAACATCTTGTAATGCACACTTCAAGTAGGTGATCAGGTGTGTTACCTACTCTTGATAGTTAGTCACTTTCCACTTGCGAATAGCCACACAAGTCCACGCGATCGTGCACCCAGCTTGCCTCATCGTCCGTTGACATATCAGAGATGCTGGCCTTTTGGTCTCCAAGTTCATCCTTGGGGTTGTGGTTCCGCTCAGCGCTTTCCTGCTGCTCCTTCTCCTCCTTGGAGCCTATCTTAGGCTCCTTCTCTTCCTTGGGAACAATTTACCTTGCACGTTCCTGCTCTTGCTCCTGGGACAAAATAGCCTGACGCCAGTCATGAAGCATCTAACTGCACACAATATATACAGATGGTGATCAGCCTAGCACAATGTCAACAAAAGTACTCGTAGATGGCAAGGTTAAAATGGCTTACCCCAAACGGCGGCGGCCTCTACTAGCACACGGCCCAGCAGTGGTGCTCACAACAATTAAGTCTTGTGGCTCTATCTCGGGCACAAATTCATCGTCGCAGCCAAGTAAAGATGAACTCTTATTAGCGCCTTCTTCAGGCGAATCAGAGATCAACTCGAACTCATCAGCTCTGCCTTCCTAGGTATCTCGAGCAAAATCCACACCTTCGATGGCGATGCAGTTCTGCTTTCGGTTCCACCAAGTTCCACGACGACGATCTCGGCCACGCATGCGACTTGGAGGCCGCATCCCTCGTGTTGATTGGATCCCCAAGACGCGTCTCATCCGCAAGCGACAGAGGAATCCACCACTCCTGTTTGGCCCCTTGCAGCCTGTCATCCGACGAACGCCTTGGTCGTACGTCGTTCGTCGGCAAAGTGGGCGCCCCCACGCCGCTGCCGCCAGACACGAGGTGGATGCGGACGGAGGGCCGTCTGCTGGCTGTCGGCTGCTGTGGCGCGGATCTGGACGTAGGGACCCGAGTCCTAGCTCCCGGCTCTCGTGGCGCGGCAGAGGACGTGGCTACAAAAAGCCATGACGGAGGAGACGGAGATGGCTCAGATCCGCCGGCACACCTCTGCCTGAGGGAGAGAGAGAGAGGGGCGGGGCGGGGCGGGGCGGGGGAGGGGGCGGGGGATGGTGCTGGACGTGTGCCAGCGGAGGTGGCGAGGGAGGGCAGGCCCCGGCCGTGCCGGTGGTGGAGGCGACGGAGGGCACTCCCGGCCGTGCCGCTGCGGAGGTGGCGAGGGAGGAAGTCTGCCTTTTTTTCCTAGCCGTGGCTGGCAGGAGCAAAGGATAAGGATGAAGCTTTTTTTTTTGAGATTACAGGCTGGGGCTGTCGGCTGAGTGGATCGTGGACACATACTGCTGCCAGTACTTTACTAGCTGTGCAGACCTAGGAACATAGCCCAGCGACAATTTTTTTGGGACAACATTTGAAAACCAGGATGACTGTATTATTGGGACGGAGGGAGTACTACTAGCTTCAGGTTTCTCCATGGAAGCATGCATGCATGGCGGCAGTACGGATGTACCCCCTACTTACTCCTAGGGCGGCAGGAGTACTTCCGGTCGGAGGGGGAATGCAGGCGACGCCGCCCATCGTCGCTCATCTGATGCGATTGTTCCATACCACTCTCTGAAGAGTAGTAGTACGGAGTAGGAGAGGAGGAGGAGCATACTACTACGCACGCATGCATGCACGCGCATGCGTCGGTCGAATCGATGGCTTTCTCTGACACTCTAGTGCATGTTGTGACCTGCTGTGTGAGAAATCAGTGACCGTGTAGTAGTAGTAAACGCGCGTCGCCACTTGGACCAGCTGCTACATACACTTCCGGAGTCCGATTTGATCCACGAGACGAGAGTGCTGCCGGCCTCTGCGGTGCGTACACGCGTGCTGGCCATGGACGACGCATCCTCTCTCCCCTCAGTCCTGCCACAGCCAAACCACCAGCCAAAAAACACAAAACCACCAGCGCGAGTCAAGTCCATCATATCAATAAAGGCACCATGCATATCGTCTGTTCTGTTGGCCCGCTGTCATATCGTGCTGAACTGTTTTAATTAAGCGTACCAAACGTGTTTCAAGCTAACTAGCAGCTCCGAGGTCGAGGTTTGCCAATCTGACGAATTCGATCGCTGTGTATTCCAAGGTTTCTTAAATTTCCTCTCATTTCCTCCTATTTCCTCCACAATATTCTAAGTCTTTTCTAATTATATTCGTAAAGGGTATTTTAGGCACTACTAAATTCTAATCCTTACGCAACGACAAGAAAACGTTACAATAATTCCAATTTGGTTGCAAAAGCTACATGTTGCAACCGAATTGCGTTTGTTGCCAGTCGTTGCAAAAACGCATTGCAACGGATGTTAGATCGACGTCGTGGCCCAACTAAGCAGCGTGAATGAGGGAAATTATAGAAAATCAAATGTACAAAATTTCCTCCAATTACTCCAATCATTATTTTCACAAATATCAAATTACCGTATTACCCTTGATTAGAAAAAACAAATACAGAAATGAAATTACCACCCCTTTATTTGGAGTCCTAATTATCTGAGTTTTGAAGGAAATGAGAAGAAATTTGGCGCATATGGCCCATTGGTCATACACATCAGAATTTCCTCTCGTTTCCTCTCTAGAATTTCCTCTCATTTCCTCCAACCTTTATAGCCGTCGGATCGGTCGACGTGAGCCGTCGAATATTTCCTCAAGTATTGTAAAAAATCTCTTCTTTTTAATCTTGCACATGGCATATGCATGCTGAATATCATGCAGGAGCAGGAACGAGCGGCGAGCGGTGCGGCGTTGCTCTATCAGAAATACCTTAGGCCTGACTGAATAGAGACTAATCATCCATACAGGTAAACCAATATATGAGCGGACTTGTTTTATGCTTACCCACCCAACTCACTCACTGGTTCACTAGCTAGGTGGCAAAGAAAGCTAAAGTTGACTAATAAACTACATCGAGCAAGTAGTGGACTAATAACAACTTAGTTCCAAACAGGTTCTTAGCTGTTGTGATGTTTGTTCACAGGAATCCTGCTCTGCAGTATAGTACCAGGGTCTCCATATATATGGTAGTACAGCATACGTTAGCAATGCAAATCATATCTTCTCTTGTTTGAAAATGAAAAATTGAGAACTCCTCAACTGCCTGCAGTTTATATATATATATATATATATATATACACACACACAACCGGCACATCATCTTCAGTTCACTACAGGAAACTGGGAGTTGCCGAGTGCTAAAATAGTTACCGAGTGCCAGATATCGGGCACTCGGCAACTAATTTAGTTGCCGAGTGTCACACTCGGCAAAAAAAAAACACTCGGCAACTAATTAAATGCCGAGTGCCTAGTACTCGGCAAAAAAAAAACACTCGGCAACTTAATTAAGTTGTCGAGTGTCACCCTAGGCACTCGACAACTTAAATTAAGTTGCCGAGTGCCAACCCTAGGCACTTGGCAACTTAATTAAGTTACCTACTGCCACCTTAAGCACTCGGTAACTTAATTAATTTTTTTATTATTTTTTGGCTCCCAATTTTTTGTGTGTGTTTATTGAACTATTGTAAACAACATGTTCAAATTTGGAAGCTTTTTATTGTTTTTTGGTCTTTTTCCTTAGTTTATTTTGTTTTTTTCAATTTTCCCGTTGAATCTTCCTTTGAACTGCAGGTGCATGAAATAATAGATTTCTTTCGTTCTAAAAATGTTATCCTTGTTTGTTAGTGTAAATGATGGCTAAATCCATGGCATGTCTCGAAAGTTCGATCAACGTGCTCACGGGGCAACGTCGCCAACTTCGGTGCTTGTAGTTTTATAATTATATAAAATGCAAACAAATTCCGAAAATCACGAAACTTGAGCACGTTTCATGATCTCATGTGTGTATGTTGTGGTAAAAATTTGAAAAAGTTTCGAGCACGTCGTCACGTACGTTGCTCACAAACCTCAAAGTCCACATATGATCTCACAAGTGATTCGATGGTGGGTGATATCTCGGGTGTGTCGGAGTCGTAGTCGTAGTCGGGGCCATCCTTGCGCTTCCCGACCTTGCCTTCTTCAATCGCCATGGTGCAAAAGTCACCGTGCTTGGCGTTGGCGTAGAAGTAGAGGTCGTTGAGCTTGTCCTCAACCTTTCCCTTCGACTCATCGTCGCTCGAGGAAGAGCCCCCATCGGAGGAGGCATCGATGTCGCTGAGGGAGGCGAGGAAGGCTCGGTGCTTGGCCTTCACCTTGTCAATCACCTTCTTTGAGGATCTCCTATTGTAGCCGCCCTTGGCCTTGTGCTTGTCCTCGAAGCGGTGCTCGCACTTGTCCTTGCGCTTGGTGAAGTCACCCACAGCTTTCTTGGGGTAGTTTGCGATGAAGTGATCCTCATCACCGTAACGGTAGCACCCCTTGGCCGAGCCACCACGTCGTCGGTTCAAACGGTTGTTGTGAAACCGTGAGAACTTAGTGATGACCAAGGCCAGCTCATCATCTCCAAGCGCCTCCACTTGTTCCTCTGTCACAGACATTAAAGACAAAGCGAACGAAGAGTGTGAAGGGTTAGAGGAAGAAGAAGACACACCGCCGGGGCCGGAAACCAACGCCATGGATGGGTTCGACGGGTTCTCAAGCTTGGCTCGGGTCTGGTGGTCAATCTCCGAGGACTTGAGCTTGCTGAACAGCTCGTCCACGGTTAGGGCATCATAGCCCGGTGACTCCTGAATAGCAGCCACCTTCATCTCCCACACCCTCCGATCAAGAGCATGCAAAAGCTTGATAGCCATCTCATGATCATCATAGGACAAGTTGGCTCGATTAGCACGCATCTTGTTGACGATAGATTGGAAGCGAGTGAACATCCCGTCAATAGATTCGCCGGCCAACTGTACGAAGTTCTCGTACTCCCTACGGTATGTGTCGAAGAGTCTGGACTTGATCTGAGGATTACCCTCATGATATCGCACAAGTGTTTGCCAGATCTCTCGCGCCGTAGTGAGATTCGAGACTCGCTCAAACTCAGGAAGTGACAAACTCGAGAAGAGGATACTCCGTGCTCGACTGTTTGCGTTGTGTTGAGTGATTTGGAGTTAGTCAACATGAGCCGCAAGAACACGATAGCCCTCATTCTCACAGATCTCCCATATGTTCGAATCAACTCCTTATAGAGAGGCGGACATGCGCACCTTCCAGTAGGAGAAGTTCGTTCCATCGAAAAACGAAGGTTTTCCAACACCTCACTCCATGTCGCCTTCGCGGATCAAGAACCATTTAAGGTGGAATGATCCTTAACCTGACTCCGGTACCAATTGAAGGAATGAGAACGGCGACCAAAGGGGGGGGGTGAATGGGAGCCTCAAATTTCTCTCGAAATATTCGGGCCACTCTTCCCAAAAACCAAACCCAGTTGTTGGGTGCTCAACCTCCCCCGAGCAACACGAGCGGGGATTCAGACGAAATCGGAAAATTGAGAGCTCACCGGCAGTGGAGGAAGACTCACCGGAAACCCCAAAACGTAGGTTCTCGACCCCTAGGGAAAAGAGGCAAAAACCTAGGCAAAAACTCACGAAAACAGCAACCGCCGGACTGCTTCAGACAGAGCCTCCGGACCAATGGAAGTGGTCCGGTGCTTAGTCCGGTGACTGGTCCGACGCCTGGTCCGATGGTCACTCAGCAGAGACCAAAAGACACAGTAAACACCCGAGCTTCGGACGTCACCTCCGGACTAGTCCGACGCTTGGTCCAGAGCTCTCCCGCGCCTCAGCCAAAACCATAAAGTGAGCACCCGACCACTGGACCAGACCGTCGGACGGCGCCGTCGGACTATGACGACTGGTCCGACGCTTGGTGGACTCAACAGACAAAGACCACCGGACCAATGAGGTATGGTCCGGAGCCTCAAAAGCGAATGGTCCGGAGGGTGGTGCGACACCCTTCGCTGCTTGACACGAGAAAAGTCAAGACCACCGGACCACTTGCTATGGTCCGGAGCTAGGGGAAAGTCGTCCGGAGGGTGGTTCGATGCTTACGAGCAGAGAACTATACTCCGCGAAAACCGATTTCACTCCGCCAAATCTTCCCAAAACTCAACCAAATGAACTCCAACCGCAACCAAACTTTGTAGGCATGATCCTTGTGCAGTTGGGGAGTTATCCCGAAGAAATCATCGCTCAATTTGGAGAGGATAAATGGAAACACTCGGATTTGGGGGAGAAGAGAGCAAAACGAAGAACGTTGCAAAGAAATCGCCTGATCTACGCACTCGTGAGGTTTGAGGAGAATTCCTTCGGTGCAAAGATGCTCCTCACGAATACGAACAACTTGGTTCAAACGGATTTTGCAAATCTACTCCCTACAAAGAGAAATCATCTCGGGAAAAAGAGAGAGCAAAAGCAAAACGCGAAGAACACAAGCAAAAGGGGACACGATCAAGAAATCAAAGCCACCAAGGCTTACGGAGGTTACGGCCTCCGATTCCTCGCAACAAACTCAAGTTCTTATAGAGGTTGGTGAAATCAACCTAGGGATCTCATGAACTAGACAGAGGGTAGAGAGAGAGAGTTGGGGCAAATGATTAGGGTTCAAGAGATAGGATGAGGGATACCCCTTTACCCCCTATTTATTAGGCTTTGGCTATTTCCCAAAGACCCCCTAGATACATGAGTGAACTACCTAGCCTAAGCATTGCAGTCCAAGCTCCGGAAAATATCTCCCGCATTTTGAATGGACGGCCCCGCTTCCTGCCAGGAGTTGTCGTCGCCTCGACGCAACCTCCAGGATTCCGCCACGTGCCATCCCCGCTTCCTCGGAAGCTCCGCCCGGGTTTTGAGGCCCAACCCCGCGAAACCCGCCACCGGTAGCTTTCAGCTCAACTATCGAACCCCGAGTTTTGAGGCCCAAACTCGGAAACCGTCCTCCGATGGTTTTGAGGCCCAAACCGCTCGACTCGTGCCGCCTCGTCCTCGCCCGGCCCAGCTCCGAGTCCCCTGAGCCTCCTGCTCGACTCGCTCGCTTACCGTCTTGACTTGGCTAACACGGTCTACCTCCATGTCTTATCGCGCTCGCCGGTGCCAATTACTAGCCACCACAGCTAGTCCGCCGGCGCCCATGGTCCCTCAGTCCGAGCCCCGCTTCCGCCCTTCACCGCTCTCAGTCCATCGGCACGGCAAGCCTCTACTCGACCTTCTCCACGCCATTGACCACTATCACTAGGCATAGTACCTGCACACCACAAGCCGATAGACAGGCACACATTTTCTTTCGCAAAGATTAGTAGTAAGCCACTCAAACTGAAACGCTCATGTGTTGGGCAATCACTCATCACAAAACTGAACATACATGGGTACTTATCCACCATGTGTTCGCATATATTGATATGGTGACAGTATTGATGAAGAGAGAGATGATAAGAGTTTTATGGGGATGAAACTCTTTTGCATTGTTTCCAAAATATAGTTATGTTGAAAACTAGGCCACGAGATTCTCATTGAGGATGACTTTATAACACATTCACTGACCACGAGTGCCATTTTTATCTTTCATCTCTCCTCCTCTCATAGAGCCAGTGAGAACACGTGAAGCTAAAAAAACTAGCTTCTCTTGCTCTACTGACTCTATGAAAGGAGATGGGAGGAGTTATAAGACGACTTTTATGAACAATTTATAAACAGTGAATGCGTTAGAAAAGCTGAAGCCGATATAACCTCTACCAAATATGGCATTGACGTTACGAATCTTTGTAATTTTTTCTATAACTTTGGTTACATTTAGAATGCATGTTTTTTTACTCTTGAAGAAACTTGAAATGAGTTATATTTTGAAACGGAAAGAGTAAAGGACATAGGACATGCATATGACCTAACTCATCCAGACGGAATGTATACTTTATAAGTCAATGATGACGTAGGTCCCTACTTCCAAACGAAGCGTGGGCTGAGACAGGGCGATCCTATGTCGCCAATCTTTTTTAACATCGTTGCTGATATGCTAGCTCTTCTTATCAATAGAGCAAAAGCCGATGGACAAATAAGAGGTATTCTCCCGGACCTCATTGATGACGGCCTGTCTATTCTTCAGTACGCTGATGATACTATTATCTTCATAGATCATGACCCTGAGCAGGCAAGGAATCTAAAGCTTTTGCTATGCGCTTTTGAGCAGCTTTCTGGACTTAAGATCAACTTCCATAAGAATGGAATTTTTTGCTATGGGGCATCTAAAGAGATGGAATCTTATTATACCAATCTCTTTGGGTGCTGTGCTGGAGAGTATCCCTTCAGATATTTAGGGATCCCTATGCACCACAAGCAACTCCTCAAATCTGATTGGAGCAAGATCGAGGAGCGTTTTCAACAAAAACTCTCTTGCTGGAAAGCGAAATATTTGTCTTATGGAGGGAGACTAATCCTGCTTAACTCTGTTCTAAGTAGCCTACCCATGTTCATGATGTCCTTCTTTGAGATTCCTAAAGGAGTACTTAAAAAACTTGACCATTTCAGGTCAAGGTTTTTTTTGGCAAGGATCCTCTAACAAACATAGTTATAGACTTGCCAAATGGGACATCTTGTGTCGTCCTAAAGATCAAGGGGGTCTAGGCATACTAGATTTACAATTACAGAATAAATATCTTGTGGCCAAATGGGTGGTTAATTTACTTAACTCAGATGGCATGTGGCAATCGATGCTTAAGAATATATACTTATGTTCAAAGACCCTTACCCAAGTGACAGCCAAACCTTCTGATTCTCATTTTTGGAGGGGCCTCATGCATATCAAAGATGAGGTCTTGGCTATAGGTTCCTTTGATATCAAAGATGAGAACAATACGAGGTTCTGGGATGACACCTAGGTAGGTGACAAGCCACTAAAAGTTAAGTATCCGTCCTTACATAATATAGTGCGTGATCCACATGCGACTGTATCAAAAGTGATGGCCACCAACCCTATTAATATCTCTTTTAGGAGGGCTTTGGTGGGTAATAAACTTATAGAATGACTTAATTTGGTAGCGCGGATCTCCAATGTTAAGCTGGGGGAAGGGTCGGATTTTTTAAATGGAGATTAACCAAATCTAGGTTATTTTCGATACGCTCTATGTATCTTCATCTTATAGATACTCAATCACCTTTCCTCCACAGGAAGATCTGAAAGATAAAAGTTCCTCTAAAAATAAAAAAAATGTGGTTCCTGCAGCGAAGGGTTGTCCTAACTAAGGACAACTTTGCTAGGAAAAACTGGAAAGAGAGTCAACAATGTATTTGTTGCAATGAGAATGAGACTATCCAACATCTGTTCCTAAATTGTCCCTGTTCTAAAATGATTTGGAGGATTATATTTTACGCTACTAATCTAACCCAACCGAGTTCTATCAGACATATGTTTGCTAATTAACTTATTTATCAGCCTAAACAGATCAAAGATTTAATTTGGGTTGGAGTTGCTGCCATGTGCTGGGCTATCTGGCGATGCCGGAATGATATTATTTTTTAATAAAATGAAAATTAACTCTATCGCGCAGGTTATTTTCAGGGGGGGCGTATTGGATACGCTCCTGGGCCCGGCTGCAGCGTGACGAGCAAGCCAAGGACACCCTCGTGTGGATAAGCAAGAAGATATAAGTAATTGCTTTGGAAATATCAAATCGAAGGTGGAAGCATGTTTATCATTTGCTCTAGAGACATGTATTTTATTTGTCAAATTCAAGCTTGCTCTTTATCTTGCGTGTATCGAGTGACTTTGTAATAATTGGTTGTGTACATCCTTAGATGTAGAGGCTGAATATTTTTATCCATTATCTAAAAAAATATACAATACAGGGACTCTTATAAATGGCCTCTTATAAATTATATAGTACTCCGTCTGCACATGCGCAGTTTTTGCCGACATGTGAAACTAGCGCTTGCGCGCCCCCACACCACTTGGACGGAGTAAACTGGGCAGCGCCAACGCGATTTTGATAAGTGTCCAGCACGGCCCTGAGCGGCCGGAGAGTTCAGATCCGAGGTGCTGCTCAGCTCGATCGCGCGGCGCCATTGGGCATTTGGGCGTCCGCGTTTGTCCCTATGCGCGGTGGCTTTTGCCGTTGCTCAGGGAGCCAGCCAAGGCGGAGGAGCAGCGCGCCGCGCGCAGTCAGGCAAACGCAGCTGCACGCTCCCCCGGCCCTTTCAGGTTTCATTTTTTATTTACAAAAAAAAAAGAGCTCTAACTTGCTGGTGAGGGTCAATGTGTGGCCTTAATCATGCCACTAAACTAATCCTGCCCATGCCACTAAACTATGGCTTAAACTAATCGTTTGTTTTATTGGCCCCATAATGGTGATGTCACCAAGGAAATGGACGATTACATCAGTAGGTATAGCTAGAACTACCTTGGTAACAGAACTGGTTTTTTTAGATAACAGAATATTTATTTTTAAATTCGGCCATTCTTAAATTAGCATGGTATATGGACCTAGGCACCTAGCTATATTGGTCTGCCTATTGTGTGAGTTGATTTCGTGAAACAATATTCTTCCCTCATTATCAAAATCTAAAAATTCTCCTAGTGAAGTAGAGTTATTCTAATGTTTTTCTATTCAAAATTTAGTATAAACTTTTTCTAATAAATATCTCCTAGTGAAAATTCTCATATGCTATAACTAGTGATAGTGTTTTACTATTAATTAAAAACATTAGGAGAAGTCCACCATTTTGGTAATGCCTCTGATTATTAAAAATCTCATCCATTTTACTTTGCACGGTCTTCTATGCATATCATAGACCAACTTAATTTTTCAAAATACATAATTCTTAAGATTCTTTGATTTTTTCAGGATTCAAAATATTTTCTACACTTTTCTAAACGTGAAGCTCACTTTTTTTTTAAAAAAAAAGAGTAAAAAATTTAAAAGTTATTGTTGTTTATAGTTTTCATGTTTTGCAAAATCTTATTCCAGAAAGGACATATTTTCATGATCGGAGTTATTAGTAGCTAATTTATTTCCTTTGTTTTACCAGAAAAATTAAATATCCTACGATTTGTTAATCGGAAAAGGCATGAGAAGATCATAACAACCGATCAGATGCGATGCACCTGGAAATATATGCAACTTCAGGTGATGTGTGGGAGAAGCCTTTGGAAGCACTAATGCTTATTCATCAGAGACAGGGTCCAAGAATTACATGAAGCAATGGCGGACCCAGCAGGTAGCATGGATAGTCCTAGGACTACCCTGAAAATTGACCCAAAATACTATTACTAGTTATTATTTTCAAGGCCTGAATCAAATGATCGAAGATCATCACAAGCTTATATTTTGTTCCTTCATTCATATTTACATTGGATACAACAATTTTTTTTAGGTATACCCTGGATTCAAATTTTGGGTCCGCCACTGACATGAAGTACCAACTGGGACGGGACAACCATGACATGTCCGCAACAACGATATGGCAAAGCTTCATTGCTTCTTTTGTCCTCGGAAATAGTCGTATGACCATACGGTGCACGTACGGCATATAATAATCAAGTTGTTCAGCATCATCACTCGGTTTTCTTAAATATACACAGTGACGTGCGTGTGTGTACCTGTGACTTCAGGTTTAAATTTGGTTGTCATTTATTTCATGGGTGTTTTTTTCATATAAATGTTCGTGGTGGCATGTACTATTCAGGGAGCAGACCCAAAATACATTAAGGATCGCTGCGCATATGGTGGGGGTAGTATAATTTAGAACAAGGTCACCGAGACTGTAGAGTAAATTATGTACTTATTTCGTTCTAAATTATATATATAACTTTAAGTTGTTCTAAGTTAAACTTAGGGTAAATTTAGTACCCTAAAGAACGACTTGGTTGTAAGCCCAACTTGTGCTTTTCAGACTCGATCTCTAGCTACTGCCCCGAAAAAAGTGATGTTGCAACCGAATTACGTTCATTACCAGTCGTTGCAAAAAGGTATTGCAACTGATGTTAGATCGACGTCGTGGCCCAACTAAGCAACGTGAATGAGAGAAAGTATAGAAAATCAAATGTACAAAATTTTCTCCTATTACTCCAATCATTATTTTCACAAATATCAAATTACCGTATTACCCTTATTAGAAAAAACAAATACAGAAACGGAATTACCACCCCTTTATTTGGAGTCCTAATTATCTGAGTTTTGAAGTAAATGAGAAGAAATTTTGCGCACATGGGAGGAAATTTAGCGCATATGGCTCATTGGTCATACACATCAGAATTTCCTCCTGTTTCCTCTCTAGAATTTCCTCCCATTTCCTCCAGCCTTTATAGCCGTCGGATCGGTCGACGTGAGCCGTCGAATATTTTCTCAAGTATTGTAAAAAATCTCTATTTTTATAGTATATATTTATTTGATGTCATAAATCTTTATAATTTTGGTCAAACTAAAGATGATTTGACTCTTATTGTTTTTAAAAATGACTTATAATTTTAGAATATAGGCCGGGATTACACTGTAGCAAATGCCATTGGTCTTAGAAAATTGGCCAATGGCCTTTCTTCATTGACGCGGGGCCAACGGCCGCTTAGCAGAACTGTCTTAATCATGCTTCTACTCCGAGACATGATTTGTGCTCCAATCCTAAACGTCGGTACGGCATGTGGATGAAATTAAAAGTGTTGAGAAGGAATCAGTCTGATCATGGTTGCTGGGAGACCTGAGAACAGACAGCTCTGACTATGACCAGCACCATCCCAACTCGATCCAACGACATTTAGGCTCTTCGTCATTAGTGCATCTGATTGGTATGTAGGAGTAGATGCTGTTGTCTGTGTCTTGGTATACTATGGGGGTGTTTGGATCCTTTGGTAAATGGCAAATAGTAAATAAATTTGACAAATCTTTTGTCACTTAATGGTGTTTGGATCCCTTGACAAATGACAAATGGAAAATGATAAATGACACGTACAAAGACAATTGTACCCCTAATAATTACATTCATTCACATGTCATGCATAAGAGAGAGGGGTATGAGTGGAAGGATTTTCTATTTGCCTTTATTTGCCACTCCAAAGTGGCAAATGACAAATGACAAATTTTTGCTCTTTTGCTATTTTTTGCCTTATATGTTTGGATCCATTTGGCAAAAAGTAGTAATTTTTTGCTCTTTTGCCAATTTGCCAATTTGCTAAGGGGATCCAAACACCCCCTATGTATATATGAGGCATTTGACTAGTCAAAAAACAGGCTAATTATTAATATACGAGCCTACAAATAAAATTAATCATGCATATCGATCAATTATATATGCCGTGCATGCACGAAAGTTTTATATACACATGGCCAATGCTCAGGTACTCCGGTTACCTTCCAGGAGGTAATATCTTAAATCAAATCTGGACTGTTGATTTTTCTAAACTTAATAATTTACTAAATAAATTAATAAATAAAAAACCAAAAAATCCATAGCCATCCGGAGGCGTCCGTACGCTGAGCATTGGCTCCCGCTGCAGCCATCCGGAGGCTCCGCCACCGGACGCCCCCGCTGCTGGACGCGTTGTACGTCGCCTTGACGCCGCCACTCGACGCTTCGTACGCGCTGCCGCCTGGACGCCGCTGGACACGGCACCGCCGGACCACGGCGACGCTGCCGCAGCCATCCGGAGGCTCCGCCGCCGGACGCCCCCGTTGCTAGACACGTCGTACGTCGCCTTGACGCCGCTACTCGACGCTCCGTACGCACTGCCGCCTGGACGCCGCTGGACACAGCACCGCCGGACCACGGCGACGCCGCCGCAGCCACCCTATTTTTATAAAATAAAAATTCAATAAATACTATTAGATGATCGTGACCGTTGGATTGGAATAAATGAACGATCCACATTTATTTCGGAGTACCGTAGCAAAAGCCTATACACATAGTAGGAACACATAGTACTAGTACTACATAGACAATTATCCGACGTGATAAATTGGTCATCAAGTAGTGGTAGCCAATTAATAATCAATAATGGATGGAAGTGTACCAGCTAGAACTAGGAAGGATGAAAAGGACACAACACCTGTTGCTTTTATAGTAGTTGCATGACCATAAACACACCAAAATATAGGAATCAGCCATTTGTCTATAATATATATATGCACATATAATCAAATGAAAGGACATATGTAATCTGTATATATCAGTGTATTTAAGCATGCATGGTTGATCTGCTGTTTGGCGATTGCGAACGAGATATGGCGGCCGGAGTGGTTGGACCATAGTATATAGATTAGTTATTACTAGTTGCATGCCTCCAAAACTGTTGGGATGCTAGATGACAATGCAAATAAAGGCAGAATGATTTTGATCGATCGATTCCTAGCTTCATACTTACACCCTACTAGCTGCTGCCTTGTGTACTGTCAGCGGCCGGCTGGATCGATCACGCGCGAGACTAGCCCTTTTCCTTTTTCCCTCATCACATCAGGCTAGCAGCTTCTTCACCTGCAACGACTGCCCGTGAGAGTAACAGAAGAAATAAATTAAGATGAGCTGGGACCCTGACAAAACAAAGATTAGGACTATCATCGTTGGCATGTTCGTTTGGCAGGATTATGTACTGTTCTGGCAGGATTATACACTGCTGACTGATTTTTCGAGAGAAAAACACTGTTTTGGCTGAATTTAAGCCTGCTGAAAAGCCAAGCGAACAGGCAGGTTACCAATACGTACCAGTATTGTTAAGTGAGGAATTAAATTAAATAATCTACCAATACAACGGATTAGTAGTGGTCTTAGTCGTCACTAAGTGTGCTTTGAACAGTCTGCACTAATTTTTTTTCTCGTAATATACATGATGTATATGTAGCTAGAATATTGTATCTATAGTATAATATGAAGCACTGTTATATATATGGTTCAGTCACAAGCAAGATGTACTCCATCCATATAGTAAAGAAGTCGTTTTGGACAATAACACGATCTCCAAAGCATGATTTTTGACTTCATTTCTATAAAAATATTTATTTAAAAATAATATATCTATACTTTTATGAGATTATATTTCAAGACAAGTCTATTCATATGATTTTCACATTTCAAAACTCAACAACTTAAAAATTATTCATGATTTATAATCCCAATGTTTGACCAAAACTTTACCCAAAATGACTTCTTTTACACAATGAAGTGAGTATATTCATATTAATAAATAAGCACAGCTCACCTGATGCGGACGACATGTGTGATGGAATTTAGTTACTATTTAGGCCTTGCTCCACGACGCGGATGTTTGCTTATAATTGGAAGTAATGAGGCATGCTGGGCTGCAGTTTCACCACAAATAGATGCTTGACCTATATGGGAATCTCGCAGAAAATTGGGCACTGATGAAAGAGAAATTGGCAGTCGTCGTGGATGATATGTAGCGTGTTGCTGCTTTGTGTGACGGACACGTCCAAATCAAGGAGAAAAATGGAGTGATGGTAGCTGCACGTGCTAAAGTTCTAATAGATCGATGTCCTATTGAGCTTGACCGGCCGGCCGCCTGTTGAGTGTTGATAAAGCTGTTGCCTCCTCCATCTTACGGAGTATATTACAAGAGAACAACTCAGCACCAATAATTTATCAGCGAGCCGGGAAAATTAATTAACTTGGCACATGATAGAAGAGTGCGTGATTACTGTTTTTGTGTTAATTTGTTCAGCTTTTACCCCTGGCCGGGAAAAGTGTCACGTACCAGCTATAGTATAATCTGCTAGCTACTTTGAGTAGCGTTCCAAAGAAAACAAACTGCGCATGCTTTGAGCGAGTGGTCCTTCTGTTTTGATTACTGTGCTACCACCAGGAGTAATAGTAACCATGCATGCATCTGATAGCTCCCTATATTTTCAGAACAATTTTTTTTTTGAAGAGCAGTAGTAATTCAGAGCTAGCAAGACACATATCCTCATCAGCATGCATGTGCAGATATTAAGGGTGTTTTTGAGTATCACATCGGAGTATCGGACGTTATATATAGTGTCGCATGGAATATTCAATACTACTATAAAACAAATTACAGTAAACAGCGGGACACATCAGTACATGTGTTACTGTAGCAACTAAGGTCAGTCTCAATGGGGATTTCATTTGAGTTTCATTTGCATTTAATAGTCTGCCACATGTGCACTTCTGCTGATGTGGCAATGTTTTAATGAAGAGAGAGAGAAAATGAATGTCATGGGGATGAAACTCTCTTAACACGATTACCAACTCTCTATGAGTCATAGAATTAAATATTTATGAAACTCTAGAATGAAACTTTGCATTGAGAGTGAGAGTTTCATTCAAGTTTCATTTCATTTTAGATGACATGGCAGTCTTGGAAGCAGTGGAATGAAACCCTCCATTGAGACTGGCCTAATGCATATTATGCATTAATTAAGTTTAAAAGATTTATCTCTCAAAATACATGCATACTGTACAATTAATTATTTTTTATTTATATTTAATACTTCATGCATAAACATAAAGTTTTTAGGTGAGATCTAAACGGCGCCTAAATCCGAATCCCCCTCCATGCACAAACTAGCAGCTTTCCCCCGCCAGCGGTACGTAGCTGTGCACTTGCCCTATTTGTCTTTGGATGGGCCTCGCAGCATCTTGTGCATGCTGCATCGTCCCAGTACTATGTACTCGCGCAGGTACGTAATTGTCATCCACAGGGTGCTGATTAGTCGGGAAATGAAAATACAACTCGAGAGCCTGCTTTTCTCTCGCCTGTTCCCTTCTTGTACGTTCGCTTTCTCTCCCCATGAATTGAATTGAACCTGGCGGCCGGAGGCACGCGCACCACGCGTTACTGTGCCGCCGCCGCCGCCGCCCATTCTTCTCCGATCCTGCAAATTAAGTCAAACAAAGGCCGCCGGCCGACCGGCCCTTTTCTCCCTCTCGTGCATACTATTCGGTTCGCCGGCGGCCAACTCCGACGACTTGCATGCATGTGTAAGTAAGAAGCCTTTGCATGCTTGCGGACCTGGACCTGCGGTGGACCACCGGCGGACCGGCCCGGCCGGTAAGCAACGCTAGCTGCACCACCGGTGTTCCGCGCGCACTTGGAAGCAGGGCCGGCGGCCGTCAAGCTTGCACGAATGTTCCTTTTGATGATTTTATATGTATACGAGTAGATAGATAGATAGATAGATATACAGATGCCGCGGAAGCGGGCGCCAAGAAAATCTAGCCGGCCTTCTTGCAGGAAACCAAACCAGCACTGTGCAGTGTGTTTGTGTGGGTGTGTCTGGTCATGCAAGCTGAATTATTGCCCCACCTGTGTCTTTTAGAAAGGCAAATCTTTCTCCGAGTACTTCGTGCAGGAAACCACAATGCATGGAGTAGCAGCAAGCAGTTACAAACTGCGCGCGATGAGATGATCTGGCCAGTTTGCTGTTAATTTAGTGCAAAGCGCGAGCACTTCAATGTTGAGACTTGAGAGGAGGATCCACCAATGGGCACGAGAGAGAGAGAGAGAGGGAGGGACAGGGGGAACAGGTAATGCGACGTGCAGTGCAGGCACTGTCCAGCCAATTGACGCAATCGAAGCGAGTACTCCTACTGGCTGGCTACTGGGGACTCGCCGTCGCCTGGCCTGCTTTCCCCTGCACGGCTGCACTGCACACAGACGACACAGCACTGCTAGCTGCTCCAACAACAACAACAACAACAACAACAACAACAACAACAACAACAACAACAACAACAACAACAACAACAACAACAACAACAACAACAACCGGTACCGCCCCTCCCCTCCCCTCCCCTCCACAATTGAAAAAAAAACTGAGGCTCCACGCCACGCCACGGCACATCATGAGAGGACGCTTGACGTAGTATGGTACTCGATCTGCTGGCAGTGTATGCACGCCACATTTCCAAGAGCTTCCTGCACTGCACTGCGGTGCGCGCGCGTGTTCATACAGATTAAAAAAACAACAAGTGTGCAGATACTACTTTTTACTTTCACTCATGTCACTCACGGTCAGGGCGGCATCTCCGCTCGATGGATGGATGGATGGATACTTTGGTTGAAGGTCTCTAGAACCCTACTGCCCTTTTTGTCTCGGGGAAGCCTCACGCCAGGACACCTCACCCCATCTTGCAAACTGGGTCCATGCACCATACACGTAACAATCATTACCTCCACTCAATAAACATTATAATATTCCACAGACGAATTTACGTCTATGTACACACACACTCTAATTCTCTTTTCTGGAGAAAAGCACCGGCCTTGTAAAGCATCATGGTATCAGCATATTGCATATTAGGTGTCTTTTCGCCACTATCTGCCATGTCTGTCTGATCTGTTACCCCCCAAACGACCTTTTCATCAATAATGCTGCCTGGTTTCATGATGTATGTATTATGTGTTTGGTTTCATGCCTTGCTCGTCTATCATGGCGTTATTGATGGATATGGAGATCATCCATGATTAATTCTTCTCTCTCTTTCTCTCTCTCTCCCTCTTAATACGTGCATCATATATATTTCATTATAAAGAGAAAATCTTTGATATATAGTATTGATAGAACGTGTCTAACCACACATTTCATAAACTAGGATAAATCTTGATGACCACTACCAGCTAAAGAAAGTTGGATCAAGGTGAAAACAAAACACGATTCTTGTGATTAATTAATTAAATTAACTTACTTACAAAGCTAGGTGAGAAAAAAACAAAACGAGGCCTTATGTTGGCCAGGCAACAAAATAAGGAGCGTCACTTATATATCTAGTGGCGAAATGACTGTAGCCTAGTAGTGTGGTTATCGATGTTGTGTTTTTAGTGGTAAGTGACGTTTCCATCAACACTTAGACATTCATGGTGATTTTGTCAATATCAAAGATCTGCTAGTTCAATTTTAAAAGATGCTTATAAGGGTAAGATTTATGTACGCATATTTATAGAGGTGAATGTGTGTGTCTATGTTATAATGTTTAAGGTCTATGTTATAAGTGTCCCTGGCACAACTATAGCTATCAATAATACATTTAATTATAGGTAGATATTCAAATCCATTTTTTTTGGATGACTCGCTATCCAAAATAGACTTTGGACGGGATATAGGCTCCAGGTAAGTGGTTCGCCCAACAACTTTATTTGCCCCCTCTGTCGTAGAGAGCCACAAACTGTCTTCCACGCCTCCTCACTCATCATAGAAAATGCGTGCATATTTGGGAGTAACTTGCTGCTTCAATAGGACTTTGTGGCCACTTTTCCCCTTCCTGGTCGCAAGCCGAATCGCTTCATCAATGGTAGACCTCCCTATCAGCGGTACCTTGCCATGCGTTCTAGATCATCTTACTTTCATGGGAAATTATGAATGGAAGGAATGCATGAATTTTCAATCACAAATTGTTACCTTATAATCAGCTATTATATATAGAAAATAAATAGATGAAAGCGGGATGTGGATTATGGCATGAGCGAAACATATGGCAATTTTGACAGACCGACATACTGAGAGTTTTTGTTTTACACTCCTTTGTATAGTTTTTTTTTACTACAATTTTGTTCTGGCCTGTCTTGGATCACCTTCTTTTTTAATATAACATGTAGTCATTTTGCCTTGTTCGTTTTAAAAAAGAACCTCAATGGTAATTATGTGTGAAAGTGATACATCATTTATTTGGTAACTATATATCCCATTATCCCTACATGCTTATATATTGACCAAATAAAGTAATTATTTTCCCTTTTAGAAACATGTTTAGGTCATCTTTGAGCACTTGGAAAAAAAATTACTAGTTGAAATATCAGCGAAAAGAGGATATTATTAGTGCTCAGAGTATCGTAGCTAGCTGCCACTAGCTAGCATAGTATGAACCCTACAAGTACGGGAGTTGGGGCAGAATTTGCTGCGCAACATGTCTGCACCCAGCACATGTGATTATCGTCGTCTGCACAGCAACACTCCCCATGAGAGCGATGTGTGGTGGAAACAAATGGCCTTCCCCTTGGTTCTAAGCACCGATCGCGCTATACGAGCTGAGTCGATCTACAGAGGCATGTCTCTCGTAGTTGGCATGCATGTCATACTTGATCCGGCCCCATATCATGACAAGGACGAGCTCACATGAGCCCAACAAGTTGATTCATAGGTGGGGCCCCACACTATACTCCCGCAATCCTCCTCTCCTCAGTCCTCAGCTCTCCGCAAAGCTACACCCCCCGCCGCGGCTCTGCAGTACCACACAGCCCTACATACTTTCAGGCCCCTGTCTAATTACCTGCTCATCGACTACCCAGAGAAATTATTCACATACTCTCAAAAAAAAAAAGAGAAATTATTCACATTCAGCTTGTGTTCTTTTACCGTGGTCGTCAGCGGAGGACATCGTCAGCGCGCGCATTGGCTTTTGGCTATGTATGGACATCATTTCTTGCCTAGCAATTCACGCTCATATAAGCTGTCTTATGCGGCTTTTAGCTCTTTTATTGCGAGCCAAAAAATATTATATCATGGCTGATAAATTGATTTTATAAGTTAAGCGAACATACTAATAGATTTTTGCATTGGCTTTTGTTATATGAACTGTTTCGTTCGGGCAAACTCTCTTTGGCGGTAATTAATATACATGATTTCTAAACACCACTCGATTGTTTTAGTTGGCTGAGACATGTGAATGCTCACCTGCACCATGCTCGCGGCTAGGGGGTTCTGGCAAGGAACTCACCCATATCAGGTAAGTTCAGCACGAGCTCTCTCCGCCCCCTCCCCCGCTTCTTCTCCAAGTCTGGTGGGTGTAGAAGGGGGTTCCAGGGGCGGGGCGAGGTAGGGCGCCGGCTAGGTGGTGGGGACGGTGGTCGGGCGCTTAGCGACCTTGGAGGTGGCCAGGGCGGGACGAGGCAAAGCTGTCGTGGTTGTTCTTGCCGGAGTTGGAGAAGAAAGTGGCTGCCATAGGCATGGAGTTCCAGCAAGACCCTACCACGCCGCGATGGGATTGAGGAGTAGGAGGAAGAAGAACAATGAAAAAAATCTGAGTGCTCCCTACAGTAAAACTCTCGAGTACTAGCTAGAGTGCTCCTAAATATAAGGCCCTATTTGGTTTGGGCCTTCTAAATTTTAGTCATCTAAATTTAGTCTCTTTTAGTCACTTAGAGCCACACGCGAAATGGCCTGTAGTCCTCTCTAGTCACTTTGAGGAGACTAAAGGGGACTAAACCATTTAAAAAGGACTAAAGTTTAGGAGGGCAAACCAAATAAGGCCTAATGGATATAAATTATATCTAGCGTAAATTTTGTCGACTCTAGTCACTTTCGAGTGACTAAAAGGGACTAAACCATTTAGGAGAGGGACTAAAGTTTAGGAGGACAAATCAAATAGGGCCTAAAACTTAAAAAATACAAGTTTATCTACCGCAAGTTTTGTTAGTTGTTTGAAATTTCATTTCTTGGATCGAATCGGTCAATTATTTATGGTTAACATACAACTCTGCTCACTTGGTAACAGTAGTACACGGGCCGTATATTCATACACGCTACTCCCTCCAAATCAGTTATTCTAAAAATCTTAAAGAGTCAAATCATCATAAGTTTAACTAAATTAATAGGATAAGCTGATAATAACATTTTGATATCGACCAAGTATCATTATATTTTTTATTAGTTATTATTTTTATAATATTATTATTTGATATCATAAATTTTTATAATATTCTCTATCGTTCTGGTCAAACTTGAGATGTTTTCACCTCCAAAATTATTAAAATGAGTTATAATTTACAGCAGAGGGAGTACGGTACTATACTAGTATTATTCAGTAAGACCCGAAAACAGAATACTGAAAGGCAAGTAGGACCATGCAATACGGTAGTCCAAGGTCTGCAACTCAACAGTACAATATACTAGTCTGAGAATAGAAATGCATAATGCAATGCATCCATTCCTTGCCAGTCTGCTACTACTACTACTGGAATACGAGAGGTAGGCTCTGGCCAGTCACCTTCGAGGAATCTTCTAGAGCAGCCAGTGCCTCTCCCTCCGGGTCTCGCCTCGCCTACCACTCACTACCAGCAGGCTTCCGATCGATCCTTGGGCTGGGCTGGAATGGAGGGAACTCCTCAGTCCTCCCCGCAGCAGCGGCGAGCAGTTTTGCCACAGCTCGCTTTAACCCCCCGGCCTCTCGCAACAAGCACCACTAATAATTCCTTTAATTACCACTCTCTCTCTCTCTCTCTCTCTCTCCGTCACTCACATCGATCCCGGCCTCCCTCTCCCAGCCCCAGGAGCGGAGCGGAGCCCCCGGCTGGCTTCCCTGTCCTGCCCCTGCCCCCTCTTCCTCCGACGTGCGCGCGGGCGGTCAATGCGAACGCCAGCGGCAGATGAATCGCTTCGCTTCCCCTCCCGATCGGCCGCGCTCTCCAACTAACTAGCCGGGTCAAATTCACTCGCACGCAGCGAGAGGAGAGAGAGAAGGCAGGCAGGCAGGCAGACAGATAGGCCGGCCGGAGTGGTAGATATAGATAGGCTGGGCTCATCGCGCGGATAGATCCCCCGCCTCCTCCTCTTCACTCTCCCCAGCAAGCAACCAAGCCAGCCACTACTCTCCACCGCGTCGCATCAAAGCCGCTGCTCGCTCGCAACTGCAGGGACAGGCAGTCGCCGTCGCGCGCTAGCTCGAAAGGGGAGGAGGAAGCCAGGGCGTAGCTAGCGAGCGAGCTATGGAGTTCGCGAGCTCTTCGGGTAGGTTTTCCAAAGAGGAGGACGAGGAGGAAGAGCAAGAGGAGGACGACGACGAGGACGCGTCCCCGCGCGAAATCCCCTTCATGACAGCGGCGGCTGCGACGACGACGGCCGACACCGGAGGACCCGCCTCGTCGTCCTCGCCTTCCGCGGCGGGTGCCTCGGCGTCAGCTGCCGCCCTCTGCTCCAGCGACGGCGCCGGGGCGTCCGGGAGCGGCGGCGGGAGCGACGACGTGGAGGTGATCGAGAAGGAGCACATGTTCGACAAGGTGGTGACGCCCAGCGACGTGGGGAAGCTCAACCGGCTGGTGATCCCGAAGCAGCACGCGGAGAAGTACTTCCCGCTGGACGCGGCGGCCAACGAGAAGGGCCTGCTGCTCAGCTTCGAGGACCGCGCCGGCAAGCTCTGGCGCTTCCGCTACTCCTACTGGAACAGCAGCCAGAGCTACGTCATGACCAAGGGCTGGAGCCGCTTCGTCAAGGAGAAGCGCCTCGACGCCGGGGACACCGTCTCCTTCTGCCGCGGCGCGGGGGAGGCCGCCAGGGACCGACTCTTCATCGACTGGAAGCGCCGCGCCGACTCCCGCGACCCGCACGGCCGGATGCCGCGCCTCCCGCTCCCGATGCCGCCCGTCGCCTCGCCCTATGGCTTTGGCCCCTGGGGCGGCGGCGGCGGCGCGGGCGGCGGTTTCTTCATGCCGCCCGCGCCGCCCGCCACACTCTACGAGCACCACCGCTTCCGCCAGGCCCTCGACTTCCGCAACATCAACGCCGCCGCCGCGCCCGCCAGGCAGCTCCTCTTCTTCGGCTCAGCCGGCATGCCCCCGCGCGCGTCCATGCCGCCTCCGCCTCTGCCGCCGCCTCTGCCGACGCCCCCTCCCCGCCTCATCTGCACAGCATTATGATGGTGCAACCCAGCAGCAGCCCCGCGGTCGTCACGGCCGGTATGCCTATGGTTCTCGACTCGGTGCCGCTCGTCAGCACCCCAACGGCAGCCGCGAAGCGCGTCCGTCTGTTTGGGGTCAACCTCGACAACCCGCAGCAAGCAGGCAGCAGTGCCGAGTCAAGCCAAGGAGACGCCAATGCATTGTCGCTGAGGATGCCGGGATGGCAAAGGCCAGGGCCATTGAGGTTCTTCGAATCGCCTCAACGCGGCGCCGGCGGCGCTGAGTCATCTGCAGCCTCCTCGCCGTCGTCATCGTCGTCCTCCAAGAGAGAAGCGCATTCGTCATTGGATCTCGATCTGTGAGCGAGATCATCGATCAGGCGCGCGACCTCGATCGATCGGGAGAGCAAAAAGGAAAGTAGAAAAATTCTTCCTTCCGTCTTCTACCTTCTTCACCTTTTGAGATTCCATTATAACTTTTGATGATAGGATCTAGAGTTAGGCTTCTTAACACTGGCTCTTCAATTTTTGTTTCGGCCATTCAAATTCTTGTGTTGGCTTGACACTATATATAGAGAGAAGTTAGGCGAATTAATCAATTATTATTGCTTTCATAAGGTTTGAAATCTGACTCAGTTTTTGCTAAGCTACGACTATTGCTTTATCCTTTTTTTCGCTCGTGCGATTGGACTATCATTTCACTCTTTATGTAGTTTGGTTGGACAATTCCGATTGTCCTATGTCCCCTACATATGATAACACACCTTCAAATTCGCACACTCCACAGCATCACTGCCAAGATCTGAATCCCTAGCACCATGAATGCGGTGCAATGCATATATATTGTGCCTTTCTTGCATCATATATATGTATGATCTGTTCTCGTCCTAGATATTGGAGTTGCAACCGCACAGTGTTCTCAGAAAGCATGGGCAAGACAGCAACATTGACAGTCCATTAGCAGCAGTCAACTTACAGCAGGCAAAGCCTATATGGAGCTAGCTAGAAGCATCAATTTGCAGGTCAGTTGTTTAAATTCTGAATCATCTCCCATCTTTTTCCATCGCTACTGCTGAACATCTCTTGTTTATAATTTATATTTATTATGAGTGCTGTGCTGGCACTCTTGTTTTCATTTTCGTGCTTTTGCCGGTTTTGCCACTTTTCTGTACTGTTTGCTCACTCTTTGTCCATACTGCATATGTATACCATGGTGCATCATGCCATAATGTAGCTATTAGGCACCATCACAAGCAAAATGGAAGACTTCTCTTGTGGTTCTACGCAAGGTCAACTGAAAATTAACCCTGCCGTGGGCTAAATCATGTGTAGTTGGTTTGTCTGGGCCTTGAGTGGTATAGACTCCAAGAGTTCTTTATGGCCCTGGCAGTCTGTAAAGGAGAGGGGTGAGCCAGAGGGGAAGGCATTGCCACTGGCCTTAACTTCTTTGTACGTCTGAGATGGACGATTATTGGGGAAGAGCCGAAGAGGGCCAGCCTCAGTACTAACACTACTGTTGCGCTGTAGTAGTAGGAACAGTGATGCGTCGATGTGCACCTCTCTTTCATGGAGTCATGGAGATGGAGCTTCTGTGTTCTTGTCCTTTGTGTGCGAGACAGTGAGGAGCGAGCCTGTACATCGCCGTATCTTTTCCTCTCGCCTTTCACTGCAGTGAGTAGGTACGGCCTGTGTGCTTGCTGGGAGCAACGGAGGCAAAGGCCACTTACCGGCTCAGCAATAGGTATCCTTAACTAGTAAGGTGTAGGAGGGGGATCTTTTTGCACTGGTGAGGCTAGAATAGACATGTATAGATGCTGTGTCTACTGACAAAAGTAAAGTACCTTTGGTCCGTTGTAAGCTGGAAAAGGTTATGGGGAGTTATGGGGAGGTAAAAAAAAAAAAGAAGAGCCAGGAGCAGTGTCTGCATGCATGTGTCTGCTTGTTATACATTCTTTCTACCCTTTGCATATAGAGTATATGGTTGTTCAATTCGTATTTCTTTTCTGAACTTACTGCCCTCAGTCTGGGTATTGTCTCAAGAACAGCGTTGTGACCTCGATCTCACAAAGAATATAGGAAGTCCTCTATAGAAGCTGAATTTGTTGGATACAAAAAAAAACACTTGTATAACTTAGAGGAAAAATATGTTAAGGCTAATTAACCAAAATATTCCTGGCGGTTAGCAAGAAACATACACTGAGAAGAATAGCCAAGTTTGTTAATTGTCCAAGCATAAGTTGCACCTCGTTCATTACCATTTCTGTAGAACGCACATACGGAGTATTGGCGTATGCTATATCTTGGTCGATCATTTACCTGTCATTGTGCTATGTTGAACCTAATATAGACCATTATCTCAAATCATGTGATGACTGAATGGTCAGGCCAATTATTGCATAACGCCTATATACTAGTTCCATACTGATTTTTGGGCGGTTCCCCACTTCATAATCGTAGAGAAAAGACTGAACTTTGGCGGTCATATGAAGAACATAACCACATCCCCGTTATATTATCGTACTTACATGCATGCAAGATATGCTACACATATATACTTAAAAAATATGATCGAGATGGATGACTATATATATATATATATATATATAGCTTGAAATGCTGAGTAATATATACTGATATCTATTTCTTTGGACAAAATCATTTACATCTCCATCACTATGAAAATCATTCCCTGCATTACATTTCTGAAGAAAACTGCACAGCTAGCTCTAATGGACTTACATGCATGCAAGATATGCTACACATATATACTTAAAAAATATGATCGAGATGGGATGACTATATATATAGCTTGAAATGCTGAGTAATACTGATATCTATTTCTTTTGACAAAATCATTCCCTGCATTACATTTCTGAAGAAAACTGCACAGCTAGCTCTAATGGACTAATAACATACAAGAGGGCTAGAGCTGTTAAGTATATTAGCATTATTATTATCAGTGCTTATATTTATTTAATATTACACATTAAGGTGCTATTTGTTTTTGTTTGCTTATTGTTACCATTTACATGTTCGGGAAGCAATTGTTGGATTGTACTAACAATCTAGCCCTTGGATTGTTACAACTTGCATTGCTTACAATCTAGGAATTCTTACATTCAACCTAGGGGACGTTTGAATCTCTTTTCATTTAGAGGAATTGAAATCCACTTTAATAAGCTAGGCTACTTGACATTCCACCATTTTTCAAGTTCACATATATCCTATCTCAAATTCATAGGGTGAGAGATGGAAATTGATTCTATAGATCACCATTCCGTGTTTCTACTTTGCAACTTATAGCATATTTTTCAACTCGCTCTCCTATGGTAGAAATGGAACAAATAAGTATGTCTCTCATATAGCCAACAATAATATACATATCATCCATATACAACCATATTAGCTTATTAATATGTGTCTAAATTATGATTATTAAAGTGAATTAAATTCCAAGGATCCAAACAGGGCCTCATAGATTTTAAGAAAGCTGCAAGCTTCATATATATAATCTGTGCAAGCTAAAACAAATTGGGCCTAAGTCTGTGTCAACATCCTATTTGTAAAGAAATCATACTTTTACATGCATGACCACAATATATATATGTCTGTACTTCGATAGCTTCAACTAATCAGGAGCTTTATAGACCATGCCATATAGCTGCACAACTAAATGATTTATCGTGGATTCAAAGATATGGTATCCCTTGATTAGATTAGGGGTGCACATTTAATTCAAAATCAAGTACCCTGGAAGATTGCTGAAGTTTTCTATGGATGTATGCGTTTCCACTTTATGTTGGATTTTGTATTCTTACTAGTGCTTAGCTTGGTGACAAAATCGTGTAAATTATCCTTTTCTTTAAATTATAACATATTATCTTCTTATTTGTTGTTAAATACACTTGGTACATATAAGTATAGTGGTCAGCCATAATAATTTTGCCTATCATCTTTCTTTTAGAAACACGTTTACTACCAAATTTTTATTGACTACATTTGCATATTTTTTCATTCGAATTCACACTATCCATTTCCTAGTTTGTGTAGGATATCTGAATTCCTGGGTGTGTTATCTACCATTTTATTTCAACAGCAATATTGTTAGCTACTCAATGATGCAGACGTGTAAAATATTTGCCAATTTCAATAACTAACTGTGTGCCGATTTTCATTTGGTCTTTCAAGGTTTTATTTCAAAACCGCTGAAAATGTGAGGATGATTTCATAACAATATATGACCCGTTTTTTGGACAATGGAAGTGGGGCATCCAATTTAATACACCGAGGAACCATTGTATTACACTTTATTCTTTGATTCCTCAACTTTATAAGTTTATATTGAACTAGGATATCTATACATGAAATAATTCTGAATGTATTAAATTTCATACAAATGAAAGATAGGCCTATATCTAGCTCATTCCTCGACATATAGTACATGATACTTCGTGAAACATACAGTGCATATGCATGAGCTGAGTGCTAATTGGATAGCTAGTATTTGTCAATTCATTGGCTTTAATTTGTTCCGATCCATGAAGGTATTTATATTGCTTTATGCATATATAAGGGATATGACACGTTCAAACTATCTATAGTTCAAAACTATATGAAGCTAAGGTGATCTATAGTTTGTTTCAGTTTGTTTAGAATAATACACTAGTTGCTTGTTTGTCCCAAACTTGGATACAATTATTATCAGAAGATAAAGGCTTACACGTAGTTTCATGCGTGCATCCTTTTCGAGATGAAATAGGACAATCGGAGTTTCTTTTATTTTCTACTTTCGTTGCCTCTTAAATATATATACACAGACCATAGTCATAAGGTTTCTGTGTACATAAAAAAAGTAGGCTATAAGTGTCAGTAACTCATCTTTACACTTCCATATGAGGGTCATTATGCAACAATTAACGTTACTCCCACATACATGGGCATTATATACTGATCAGGAGCATGTAAGTTCTCACGTAGTACTACTACTGTATACACCAGAATTATCTATACACAGTACACGCTGTAGGTCCACGCAAAATACACGTTGACGACGGTGTCGATCTGGTTGTTAAATCAAACGACACGGTTATATTTTATCTGTCTGCATGCATGCATGTAAGCCGTTTTGTGTGATGTATTGAGTTGATTCATCATCGAATCATCACTGCTAGTAGAAGCGCTCACTAGTAGAAAGCAGTAGCCATAAAGTTTTATCCGTGCATACATATACATATACATATACATATACATATATATTCATATGTCTTCGCAAAAAAATATACATATTCATATTCATATTCATATGAAATTGCGTGTTGTAGTTCTCTTTTCATGAAAAGCAAGTCGTGTAGCTTTTAGCATTTTCACTACAAGGAATTTCCATTCTACATTGTCCTTCCTAGCTGTACAATAGCGTAAGGTATATGAATGGTTCGTAGAAAAGAAGAGACGATGGAGGCACGTCAATTTCTTCTGAACGTGGGGTAGTATGTAGTCGTACAGTAACAAATGCTACGCATGCAGCTTTAAAAATATTTATGTCTGTGCAGCCATCTTTTACTATATCTCTGACTGGTCTTTCTGAACCTCGCTGCTGCTTACATGGCTTGGTAAATTGTCTCTTGTGCCGGCACAGTTATAGGTACCACGTGAGTAAAAAAACTCGATCGACGGGCAATACAGCCCACGTCATTGTGACTACGGAAAAGATCTTCGTACACGGATTTTTGAAAAGAAAAAACTCAACTCATACATCATAAACTATGATCTGTTTGTTACAGCTCGCAACAGCTTCATAAGTTGTGCCCATAAAAAAGTTGCATCGTCATCCACCGAGCCGTTGATTGATTCTAAAGGGGCAAGAGAGTTCGAGATGATCCAGGTTGAGCTGTAGGGGTTTCTTTTCTCTCAGACTGTGGCTAAAATCAGATGTGGTTTGGAGGACGGAAGTGGAACGCTTGGCTGGAGGCCTGGAGCTGGAGGAGCTAGTTCTCCGACGGCCACACTGTCCCTGTGCGTTGGAGACATCTATATTGTTGATTTCGTGAGGGGGTTGAATCTGAACCACCAAAATGAAGGTTGGGTTATGCATAAAGATAGGGTTTGGAAGGGGGTTACGCGGTGCTATATCCTAGGTCTTGGTTTCTACCTCTAGGCTAGCTGCTCAACCCTTTGATTCTCTAAAGTTTATATTGATAGGTCTTTCGATCCCTCTATACAAGAGCCTATGCCTCTTCTTATATCTCTCGATGAGACGTACAAGTTAGTTTTGATTCTAGCCTAGGGCTTCTCCATCGGGCGCTCACTATTCCTTTGTCTTGGTACCATCTCGTACTTATTTGACATCTAGGAGAGGCCTACAATGACACAACACTCTCTGATGCTACTGCCACAGTCGAGCGCTTGACCATCATCAGTTGTCTCTCATTGTGCGGCCTCCACTAGGTGAGCCTTCTCAAGGCTTCCTTGGTGTGCAAGGTGCCTCTTGTGCCCAAAGGGGTTGACGAGTGGACCTAGAGTCCTATACCGTACCCTTGGGGCTTGGGGAGTCCCTTATCTTGATGTGTCATGCTCATTGTGTGACCCTACTCAGGGAGTGACTGACATTGCCTTACGCCTATGGAACGGGCAAATGTAGCATCACCTCTACGTTTGTTAGGCTCTAGATGTCTAGGCCTACTTTTGGTCATGGCTCGGGACGTTGATTGTTGCCCTAGCAAAGTCCCAGGTAGTTGACAAGGTAGAGGTTAACCTTGGGCTCCCCGGCCCATGGTTTGCATTTGGGATCATGGGGCCATGGCTGAGCCCCAAGCAATAGCTATCGGTGTGCTCGGAACCATCCTGGCCCCACTAGAGGGTACGCACAAGCATACTCGATGGGTATATCACCCGATCCTCTAAGCAATTCAAAGAGTCGGTTGAGGGTTCTATCGATCTGCCATCTTCTTCTCAAGGACTTAACATAACCCTACGTTAGACTCTCATAAAATTTCTTCTCACCAGAATACATGATGACAAAATATGGAAAGCTTAGTTTCTTAGTTGAAGGAGCGGGGCACCTTGATTGTTGGTCCCCTCCTACCTTCTTGAAAATTCATTTCAACTAGAGACCTTGGTAGATTTCCACTAGATGTGAGGAGTCGAGGATCTCCGAGTCATCATCAACTAGACGTGAGGCCTTCGACAAGGGCTATGATGATGGAGTTTGGTATCTCGGTGTATTAGTGCTAAACTCCTTTCATTTTGATGACTCCTAAAGGAAACAATCGAGGCAAGCTTGAGTTTCTACTGGACCAACTCCCTAGAGGAATCAACACCAGTGTGTTTTCCTTCAGTGGCGAAGCTAGGCTTGAAGACCGCCGGGGTCTTGGCTGAAGCTAGCCGGGGTCATTAGGAGCAAATAATAGTCATGTATAGTAATTTTCTCTTTGATTCTCAAAATCTGCTGGGGTGACTACCTGGTGCTAGAGTCAGCTAATTATCACATCAACCCTTCATCCTCCTCTTCATCCCAAGTTAGAGTTAGGGGCCAAAGATGTGAACTTTCATAAGTCTTTCAATGAAAAGAATCAACATCCATTTCTTTAAAATGAACTTAGTGAGAGATTTGAGGCAAGGGACACTTACATACCTTGGGGTTTAGTGAAATCAATATTGATGTTGGGGATGACAAGATCGACCACTTTGTCAATGAGGTTCTATATTGTCATCTAGCTCGGTGTCTTCCCAGACATATTGAGGACCTTGATGTATTCAAACATTGGATACATTTTTTTGTTTATTGCATGAATCGATCAATGAAAAAATGTGTAGTTAATGTGGACCCTATATAGCCTCCACTGAACAAGACCATTGATGTGGTGAATGATCCCGTAGACTTGCAATATCTTGTGTCCACCTCAGTTATTCAATTAACAAAGGCGGTAGGCTTAAGGCAGCCACCCCCATTAATAGACAATTAAAGGAGGCGGTAGGGGATAGGTAGACAGTCCACCTCAGTTAAGCTTTAACTGAGGTGGGAACTAGGCCAGTGGCCCTACCACCGATTAATGAAGGTATCCGCCTAACCCGCCAGCCTCAGAAATTAAAAGTTCACCGCCTCACAAAAGATTATTTTTGTAGTAGTGGCAAGCTCTCTAATGATGCCACGTGCCGCCCTAAGATCCTCCCAGGAGTTCAGGCCCAAACCCGGCAAACATGTTGCCCGTGGTTTGAGGCTAAATCTTCCTCACGCAGCTACAAATCTACAATCATGTATCTGGTATGCCTCATCCAGGATCTCGATGCATGTCACTTCTCGTCCTTGACCACCTAATCACCAAGTTTTTATGCACCTACCTTGACTTGGTCAGCATCTTCTATGCCATCTCCACATATACACTTACTTGACAATGTCGCCAAGTGCTGGCC
>CM039131.1:36962793-37354949 GCA_022036555.1 Microstegium vimineum
AAAAGAAGTTCAGAACCAAACAAGAAAACCACACCAAGGGCAAGCATGGCCAAACGGATTGGCCCAGTGAAGTACTAGTACGGGGTGCATGCAGGAGGAACTGAACCGAACCCTTTTCCAACATCAGACGCCCAGCAACAGAGACAGACGAAGGCATGCATGCATGTTAAGCGAAGCACTTGCACACACACAGTGCCGGGGCATGCATAGCTAGCATAGTTACTACTACTACTCCATTACATACGGCGGTGATCGATATGATGTCCGGGGCAGAGGCAGGCAGACAGGCGCAGAATTAGCAGAAGCGGAGCACACTGTGCGTGCATGCATGCGCCGCTGCTTTCCTGAACAACAGCAACAGGCGGCGTCTCATCCTCTCTCTGATCGTCGTCTCAATCGCGCCTTTGCCTGCATGCATGGCTGCTGCACCTTCCCCTCCCTTTTCTATTGCTTTTGAGCTGTGCGCGCGCCTGCCTGCTTGCCTGTCTGGCGTGGCGTCTGGCCACAGCCAGTCACAGGCTCACAGCCACACAAGGGCGCCACACCCGCAGCAGGCTTTTGCTTTGCATTGCATGCATGCCCCGCGCATGGAAATTCGAAAGCGCAGTGCCCAGACGCCGCGGTGGCGCGGTACATAACAGTGTCGGCGTTGCTCTTGCCCAGCGGTTCTTGTAGCACGCCACCGTGCGCCTGGGCCGCCCTTTTCACAGCAGCTGTTGTTGGCCGGCCTCCCTCCCCCCGCAAGCGCAAGGCCCCCAACACATGCATGCATGTTGGATGTTGTTGTTACTGATCCTGTTGGCCCATGGGCCGGCATGGATCATGGGGATGCAATCCATTTGTGGCCAGTGAGAGTGACAGTGTTGCGTGCGTACAACTACAAGCGCCTATCAACAAACAACAGGGCACCAACAGCGAGTTAAGTGCATCTGCACAACGAGCGGATCGGCGCAAGTGCGAGGCAGTGCTCCATGTCACAGTCTCACAGATATCTTTGTACAGGGGTGCTGATCTCAACAGTCTCCTTGAGATTCCTCTCCGTCTAAATACCGTATATATATATATATATATATGATCAATGGAATATGATCCTGCTTCATTTGCCTTTTCTATAGTCTCTTTTAGATTACTCGCAACATCCCCATCCTGAAGGAGACCTGTAAGGGAAAAGTGGCGACAATCGTCGCTGTCACCTCGCGCTAATAAGGATCAGCCGAACCGACCAAAGAGAAAGAGCTATGCACTATCCAGATCCAGGCCAAGATTTGACACGAGAGCTGATGAGATGGCCAGATGGGTGCATTGCAGCTGGAGCTCGCCGGCCGATAGCAACGCGACGTTCTCGATCGGTAGCGTCCAATTGCTACCAGATCGATTCGTCCCATTCCGTCACTGTCCATGGTTGATATGTCATTCCATTATTTACTGTTTTCATAGTGTACTCGCTCAGTTCCAAGATAAATAAACTTCTCTCATGAATAAGTCTAACTTCTTTACGAGAAATATGTACACTGTTTTGGGACTGGGAGAGTAATAAAAAATGGATGCAGATTGAACGGGCCACTTGCTTGCTGTGCTTTCAATTTTTTTTGTTTTTCAGTTCACCATCTTTACTACAATAATATTTATTATCTTTATTAATATTTACAGTAGCTTGCAGGATTTTTTTTCGCAATATTTAGACTTGGAGTTAACCTGCTGGCGCCGTTTCTCTTGATTGGGCTTTTATGGGCCGAGGGTCTCGGTCCGCCGAGTAGTATATACGTCCTATACGTAATAAATCCTTCTTCCTCTTTCGGCCTTGGGCTTGAGTGGGCTGTATACTCCAAGTGTCCGACTCGTTGCCGACTTGCCGTAATAAACATAGTATATAGTTTTTTTTTGAAGAATTATAATAAACATATATATAATTTGTAACGTAATGTATGTGTATATTTGCTAACGTTACGTAACACCTAGTAGTTGATAACTTGTGGCCAGGAGATTTATTCAATAGCTATAACACACATTTTAATTCGTCTTGGAATCTTACTATATACAAAATGTCTAGACTCCAACTCTTTGGTTTTTTATATATCACTTTTTGATCTAGACCATATACTTACTGATAGTTCTGTAATACTATGGCTTTTAACGCGATCTCCTCCGACATGGTGAACCATACGATGAACTTCCTGTATGTACTTTACTGAACCTGAACTCGAGTTACATAAATTGTTGTGCATGGTTGTCTCATGCTCTGACGGGGAAAAAAATTCGCACGTAGGAGTATCTGTACAAGTAAAAATTGCAAGTGTCCGTACTTGTTGTCTGTAAAGATTGCAGCAGCTGCCTTCTCCAAGAAATTTTTCGCGCGCCACTATGTACCAGAGCCAAGCTAGTTTACATATTCAGATGGAAATTCTTGGGAACCATAAAGATTATCGCATTGACTGCTCCGTAATGCGTATCCGCAGGCATCACACGGCGTCGCAGTACTGTGCAAACAAACATTTACGGGACGCCGATCGATTACACTGTGCCAACCAAACCCAAACATTGGAGATCATCGTCTGAAGAATGACTAAGGAAGATGGTGGTGCAGGGTTTCCGGCGACATGGAGATCATCTGCAGCAGGCTGGAGCTCGAGAACGTCTCGTCGAGGGAGATCTCGATCTTGCTGCTGCTCCCGTTGTTGTCCCTGATAATGTGCATCAGTTCTTTGGCGACGGCGAGCATGCACAGCCCGTTTTCGGCGCTGGACAGGCACCGGACGGCGAGCTCGAACACCTTCCTCACCTCGTCGTGCGACGCCGGGAGCTGCTTCCCGGACAGAAGCGACGGGTCGATGACCTCGTGGAGCCTCCCTTCCCTAACCTTGGGCGCGACCGAGTCGAGTGAGATCTGCTGCCTCATCCCCGTCAGTAGCTCGATCAGGAGGTGGCCGAAGTTGCGCACGACGTCCTGGTCGTACGACGCGGAGTAGCACGTCGCCGGCCTCGCGAGCTTGTAGCCGGCGATCTTGGCGGCGAAGTCGGTGTCCAGGAAGATGTCGCTGGACCTGAGGTCGTTCAGGAAGGTCGGGGCCGTCTCGTGCGCCTGCAGGTACGTGAGGGCGCTGGCGAGCTCGATGGCGATGTTGACCCGGTGGTACCAGCTGAGGACGCGGCACGACTTGATCTGCCGCAGGTGCTCCTCCAGCGTGCCGCCGGCGAAGTGCTCGTGCACCAGCAGCAGCGGCGGCGCGGGGTTGCTGCTGGAGCTGGAGTCGAGGTAGAAGCCCACGACGCGGGCGATGTTGGGGTGAGAGATCTCGGACAGGAGCTCGATCCTGTCCAGGACCAGCCTCAGCTTCCCCTGCGTCTCGTAGCCGATCCTCTGCACCGCCACCAGGGAGCCGTCGTCGAGCACGCCGGCGTGCACCACCGTGCCGTCGTCGACGGTGGTGTCCACGGCCCTCTTCTCTCTGCTGTCGAACCTCTTGGTTGCCTCCTCCAGCTGCTCGTACGTGAACTGCTTCGCGTCGCACACGCTCCTGAGGATCTTGGGGATGCACGCCGGGTCCACCTCCCACCGCCGGCTGTCCTTGGATGGCTGTCTCAGGAACAGCCAGAACGAGACTGCCGCCGCCAGGAAGAACAGCGAAACGAAAAATCCTGTGAACGAACGCAGACGAACGAGATCAGCAAACACAAGAAATACAGGATCTGGCTGATCAGATAGATCATCACAACAATATATGTGCAGTGACCGCGTACCAGCAAGGACGACTGCCTTCTTGGAGCAGAATCGTCCCTGGCAGCAATCCCTGCCGTCACCACCATTGCTGCAGGCTGTGTACAGTCACAAAGGCATAGTACGTGTTTTGAGGTCGACGTGGCAGATCGATCGATCGCACGAGTAGAACGTACACTTTTGTGTATATATATATATATATATATATATATATATATATATATATATATATATATATATAATATATATATATATACTTACGTGTGCCTTTGGAGCAGCCTGTGCCCAGTGCGAAGCCATCGCCGACGAGACCCGGCGCGCACGCGCACCTTACGCCGTCGTGCAGTGCCGTGGCATTCACGAGCGCGGCGCCATCAGCGCATTTCGCCATGGCGCTGCCCCTCGGCACGGCCCACTCGACCTCGATCCCCCTCACAACGACCCCGCCTGCCGACGACCGGTTCTTGACCCAGCTCGAGAAACCCCGGCACCCGTAGTCGGCGAACACGCGCAGCCCGTCCCCGGGCTTCCAGACGCTGCCGTCCGACTCCGAGAGCGGGTAGCAGCACCCAGACTTGCCGCCACACGTCGCGACGTCGTCATCGCAGCCGGCGCGGCAGAGAGAGGAGTCCTCGCAGGCGTAGAGGCGGAGCACATTGGCCGGCGTGACGGCGAGGAAGGCCGCGGCGGCGTCGAGCGCGGCCGCCGGGGATGTCGGCCGCGAGAAGGCGGCGTAGGCCACGTCGCATGGGGACCGCGACGCCGGGGCGTAGTCGAGGAGGAGCGATCCTAAGGGGAGGAATGCGAGGACGCGGAACGTGGCGGAGCCGAGCGCGAGGGTGAGGCTGGCGCTGGCGTTGCAGGAGAGGCGGAAGAGGGAGGAGGAGTTGGCTCCTGCGATGGCGCAGGAAGAGTTGAGATGGAAAGGGTAGGGGAGGACGAGGTCGCCGCAGCGGTCGCCCCCGCCGCAGCCGCTGATGGGGTCGTCGTCGGTGGCCTGCGCGGCCGATGATGCTGCAAGCAGCACGAGAAGGATGTGGAGGTGGAGGCGGCGGTGCGGCAGAGGACGAGTCATGGGTGGCGGTGGGCGGTCGTGGACGCGCGGCATGCTGATTGAAAGAGCGAGCTCCAGTACTGTAGTGTTGCCGAGTAGTTGTAGGTGGACGGAGTTGGGGACTGCAGCTGCATGCACTTTGGAGTTCGGACAGACTTCGTTTGGCGCGTGTGAGTGTCTGTGACTAACCGAGACCGCCAGCGAGCTAGTGGGTGGAATCAGGTGACGCTCGTGTGCTAATCAAACGACCAACGGCTGCCAACGTCTGTCGGCACGTACGGGATACGGCGGCCCCGGAGCCTTGCACGTGCCAGCGGGCTTTGGCTTTGCTTGGAGGCAGAGCTTCAGCATTTCCATGCATGGCGCACCGAGATAGGAGCCGCAACAGTAATGGTGATGACTTGAGTTTGAAGGTTTTCTTTTTTATCGATTCTATACCGTGTCATAGTTTTACATTTTTAGAGCGAGCACCACCAACTGTTTCTCATTATAACTCCAGCAGCAGTAAAGTTGTAATGGCACTAGCCTAATTGTTATTTAATTATTAGGGGGTCTTTTTGCAAATCACCGGTGTAAAAAAGACCCTAACATATACGGATCCCGTATGTCATGAACAAATTTATTGTTCTAAACCATGTATACTGGTAGTACTGTACTATGGTTTTTAAAGCAATCCTTTGCGAGTTGCGACATGGTGATCGATTCATATCATCAACTTCCTGTGTATGTACTTTAATGAACCTGAACCCAAATCACATGAATTTGATTCAAACTATTTCTCTCCTCTAGTCTGAATTATTGTGCATTGGCTCGTGCTCTGACGAAAACTCCAAGTATCTGTACAAGTAAAAATTGCAAGTGTCCGTACTTCTTGTCTGTAAAGATTGCAACAGCTGCCTTTTCCAAGAAGTTTTTTCGCGCGCCACTATGTACAAGAGCCAATTTACACATTCAGATGTAAGTTCTTGGGAATCATAAAGATAATATCGCACTGACTGTGCGTCCAACAAGGCATCGGAGGAGTACTTTTCTAACAACAACTATGGGTATCTAGCTTTTCTAACAACAATACTTTTGTATTTTTTTACCTGAATATAATTATGTTTTAATATTTTTATTTTGGTTGTTTAACTGTGGATATGACCAGTTGTTTTTTCTTTGGTCATACTTTGTTTAATTGCTCGATCTTCCAACTAGGATGTGAGACATCCCATTGAGGCTGGCGTTATAAGGGCCACGGTGCCGAACCTGGTCACCGACTCACGGGCTCGGTGACAGGGGCAGACAGCGGAGGTTCAACATGCACTTGTTAATGGTGGTGGTATTTCTAGATCCTATGGAGTACTACTGTACATCCCTCTAGGAGACCACTTTTTAACTCTTCCATCTGCATTTGACACGAACCTGGGCACTGGCCTTCGCATCAAGGTTCCCAGGAGCACGGAGGTCCCGAGCTGGGTAGAACATAAATTGAGCACGTCTATCTACCATATCAGATCTCAGCCTAGCTGCAATGATTAGGAGATCCTCTTGGCAACAGCAGATGTCGCCGTCACTCTCCAGACCACTCTCCTTGGTCCTTCCACTCCTCGCATGTCACGGTGAGCGGTAGCAGCAGCGGCTGAGCAGCCTCATCATGCTATTGCAACCCCAATTCCGGTACTGGTAGTCAGCGGGACGGTGGACGGTGAAACGGTGCTCCTGTCTCTTCTGTGTCTAGTCACCGTACGCCGTACCTGAAGCTGCAAGGCGTCACGCCGAGCGACACCGCAGGCGTGTGTAGTGTGGAGATAGAGAAACGAAAACGAAGGTAAGGCAGCGGCGCAGCGCGGACCAAGGCGATGATACTCGCGTCCTCGTGCTTCTCGAGGCCCGATGGAAGTTCACTGGCCCTGGCCCAGGCCCAGCTCCGGAGCGGCGGTGTAGTCAGGTGCCCGCGTGCCTCCGGTGCGCAAGTAGGCGCAGTGGGCTTTGGCCTCCGACTGAGTCGCAGTGGGCTTTGGCCTCCGCGCAGTGGACCTATATTTATGGTGTTTTTTTTTTTTGTAATCTCGTTATCAATGTATACTAGATATGTCTAACATACATGTTTGCTAGTACTTGCTACCCCTTCGTTATCTTTAAAAATCAATGCTTTCCTTCTCACATTTCTCGTTAAGATGGTATTTCGGGGTGAGACGGAGGAGATTATGTGATTTGTACGCTTACGAGTCACGTGGCACGGAATTTCTCGGGTTCTAATACCTGAGGCCTAGTTACACACATTCTCTGTTATTTTTTAATTATGGGCTGGGCACCTAGTTTGTCTTCCATGCGAATGTCTTCTGTTCTATGTGCCCCATTATATAATGGGCTGAAGTTGGCTCATTCTCAAAACCCGCCAAAGAACGGGGCTTTGTTGCCTTCCTTCCCTCTCGTAGCTGGGCTAGAATCCTCCGGTGGCCCAGTCGACATGCTTCTCGTGAGAACGGGGAAAGTGCGGCCGCCGTCCAGTGTGGCCCACCGGTGGTCACAAAGTATTTATTTCCTTGCAGTTGCAGGTCGAACACACAAGGACGGCCCTGTTTAGTTCCCTTCAAAATTCTAAATTTTTTATCACATTAAATCTTTATTGAATCTTTAAACGCATGCATGTAGTATTAAATAATTACACAGTTCATCTATAATTTATGAGACAAATCTTTTGAATCTAGTTACTCCATGATTGGATAATAATTACCATATATAAACGAAAGTGCTACAGTATCAAAATTTTAAATTCTTTTGGATCTAAACAAAGTCTGGGCTTGACCATTTATTGAAGTAAATCTCGTCATTCAGGTTCACAAGAAAACTGAAACGATTAGACATGAGGAAAGGGAATAACCTGTGGTGACGATAACAATATGATATTTTTGAAGTTCTCCAATGTCTTCGACTGAAAAGGACAGCATTCTATTTGGGAGGACTGGCTAAGGTGTACTAAACTCGCCTAATATGCGATAGCACAACTTAATCGGGTTAAGATGAGGTAACGTCGGGTCTAGCCCGATTAAACCACGAGCACATGACCGTCACAACAACCTCGCACGAAGGCGAGTCCAGGCAAATACCACATTCAAACTTAAGCAAAATAAACCTAACATTTATTTACAAACCCGGGCTCACATGAGCTGAAATTTAATAAGTTTAAACAGCAGCGGAAGCAAAGTAACAACGACTTCGGATAAAGTAGCAAAACACGCTCGATATCTACGTCGCCAAAGGATGATCATGGTGAAGCCATCCATGAATCACACTTCCCCTCCTTCGCTGGGAGAAGAGGGCCTCCACACAACCGACCAGCCCTCGGGAAGCTGGGTAGGCCACGTCACACGAGCAGCAAGTTCTTCACAGGAAAGAGTACCTGAGATACAGCAAATAAAAGAAAAACACAAGTAAGGCTGAATATACTAATACTCCGCAAGACTCGACCGTCGGATGATTCTAACCACCAACACTCTAGACATGCAGGCTATTTGGTTGTGGATCTTTTTGCTAAAAGCAACTATGATAGGAAATATTTTCAGATTTTAGCATCATTTTATAGTTGCTTAACCATTCTAAGTGAGCATTTTTCTAAACAAGCATAGTATCAAACAATTAATTTCAGTACAACATTTTGAGCCCGTATCCACATTTCTCTTCTTACTCCGTGTCGACGATATGTCAAGCGGTCTCAGGCTGTGAGCGGCAGACGATTCGAATCGGTTTTCTTAACCTTGCAAGGGAGACCCAAACTCACGACATATGCGTTCCCTGAGGGGTCCACATATGGCCGCCGTTTTCCGTCAGCTCCGGACCCGCATTCAGTGCCCACTGCCCTTGGATGCAATGCCCCATCGTCCCGGACATCCCCGTACCTGGCAACACTGCACCCACATGCTGCAGCAAGGGAACCCAGTTTCAGGCCCGGTGGGGTGGTATGCCTGCGTGCCCGGAGCCGTCAGGTACTAGGCTTCCTCCTCCCATTCGAAGTATGAGCTTGGTACGTTCAAAAACTTGACGATAACACCAGCACTTTGATCCTGAACATCTTCTGGTACCGACGGAATAAACCCATCATCTCCATATGCTGTCCTACTCCGCCGGAGAAACCCTTTCATCCGATCATGATAAAATAGCATCCAACTCCTGCAACTCGCGAGTGACACGACGGCCACTCGACTTCTATCGAATCCCTAATTAGCATGGCACTACTCGTATCCTGCAGCTAGTATAACAATAGGAGCCTAGGATCATGCAACTAAGGCTTTACAATAAACTCCTAGAAACGTAATGCACAAACAACCCTACAAACATTTCATAATTTGTAAAGCTGGGATATGCACCGGGGTTTGCCTTCTTGCTGGGGGTCGGGGAACGAGTCAGAAGAGACAATAGAATGATCGGGGTCAGTACTCGGGACCCCTTCCAACTGATTCAATCCACCCGAAGCCTCTTCAGAATTCCAGAGAACAAGCTCATATACTCCGTCGGCGATGTTCGCAGCTAAGCGTCACGAAATGCAAATGAATTAGTAACACTACTACGGAAAGGGCTTTTAGCCCCGGTCCATAAGGGCCTTTAGTTCCGGTTCCACCAACCAGGACTAAAGATCTATTAGCCCTGGACGCAAAAATAACCGGGACTAGAGCTCATTTTGACAATCGACGAAAGGTGGTTTCTCTACTTAGTGTAACTTGGCCTATGGTCTAGTTCAAAGCTCATATTTTCTAATTTAAATACTTTAACAAGAATATTGTGTGTTCTGAATTTTAAAACAACTTGTGAGGATTTAACATTTTCTTTTATCAAACATGGTGAAAGAATGTTATTAGAGCACTCTAACAAGGATCTACTTAAACCTCACTTATACTCACATGAGAAAAGTAGTTATATTTACTTGGAACAGCTCATGAAACATTACTGAAAATTTATGATCATTATTCCAATGAGGTCATTTTATAACACATAAACTTGATTTAATAAACTCTCATAATAGCCTTTAATTTGAGTGGCATAAAAAGTATGTTACCATTATAAAACAGCACCAAAGAGACTATAGAGGCAATCTAGTGGTGTGTAAGTGAAGTTCAACAAATTTCCATTTTAAATTCGGAGGCATCACATGATTTGTAATTTAAAATGCAATTTCCTTAGGAAAACAAGTCACATATATTTTCTGCTCTAATTAATTTAATACAAAAAATTAAATAAACTAGACAGAGAATAAAAATTATGGAACTTGGATTCATAATTTTCTGATCATTATTGGATTAGTTATGCATTTTCTAACACTTTTCAATACACAAAAACCCTAGAAAATAATTTGCTTTAGAATCCTATGGGTTAAATGTGCTCCAAAAATACTAGAGTACAAATGTAGATTAACAAAATAAACTTAGCATTTTTCTGAATCAAATACTCTTTGTTATGAATTTTCTAGTGATTCCCTTAGTACAAATTGTTATAGTCAAATTTGCTTCAGTGACATATGCATAAAATTTGCTTAAAACAAACTAGAGAACACCCTGGATTTATCAAAGTTGGTTTGATATTTTTCTCTCACATATTCGTTTTATTAGGCATTTTCCTTCTTTTCTACAATTAAACTCCTACTAAATAAAACTATATAGAACATGGACTTCAAGCTTTACTGGAAATAAACTAGGCATCAACACAAGTCTAACAAACTTTGTTTTATATTTTCCCATGCTCAGAACATTTACTATGCAATTTACAAGATTAAAGGAAATAAAAGCATAGAAAAAGAAAAGAAAAAATGTCTTTCGCGAGGAAGCCCCTGGAACTTTTAAAACCTTCACAGATCTGCCCTTGACTTTACACGCAAGCCCCTGGGAAGAGTTTCCCGGCTGCAATGTGGTCCCCCGGCCCTTCCCGCGGCGGCGCCGGCCAAATTCCGGCAGGAGCTCGCCTGAATGGGCTCGGTGAGGACCCCAACACCTTCAGGTACCCACCCATCTACTTTTCCTCCATGGGGTGTGGGTCGGAGACGGCCTGGATCGGGGTGTGGGGCGGAGACGGCCTGGATCGGGTTGTCCTCGGTGGCGGTCACCGGCGGCGAGACCGAAACGGCGCCGGCGAGCTTGGCTGGCAATGTGGATCGGGGAAATGGTTGAGGAGCGTGGTTGGAGGTCAAGGATGGTTGCGGGCTACTCTGGACAGGACGTGGTGGTCGGGAAGGTCGAGCTCGGCGGCGGCAGCAATGGCGCACGGCGGCGGCGAGCAGAAAGGTCCGCCGGCGGGGCTCTCCTCGGGATATTTATAGAGAACAACGGAGGTACCGAGGCTGGGGTGCTCCGGGACTCACTCCTCCTCTCTCTGCTGGACGGCAATGGCCGGGCCGAGGTGGCACGCTGCGGAACGGCCACGGCACGCCGCGCGCGCGTGGACGCGCCACGCCGCCGGTCCCCTGGTCGCGAACGGTGGGCGCGGAACGCCGTCCCGAGCTACTCCCGTGTCGTTCCGAGGCCGTGGGCCCGTGCTACTCCACTTCGACCGGCGAGGAGCGCGGTGGGGCGCCGGCGGCAGGAACCGCGCGACACGTCGCTACGGCGATGTCGCGCCACGGCGGCGCGTGCCGTTCCAGCCGACTCCAGGCAGTAGCACTTAATCTTCTTTGGTCCACTCTCATTCGCAAAAGTTGTACTGAACTCCAAATTCTCCCAAAATGAAAAACGTATTGGAAACATGGATCCACAACTTTTGTAAAGGGACTAGGTACTGAAAGTCGATGGATTTCAATTTGTGAAGTTTTGAAAACCGAAACTGACCCCAATTCTCTGGAAGGCCTGGAACTGAGGCTCTGATCGATTCTAGCCCGAGTTTTTCTCCAAATTTTGCCAAATAACTTCAAAATATGTCTATAGAAAAGTTGGAGAGAAAGATTTACTCTACCACTTTTACAAAGGGTGACATATTGAATTTTTCCTAGATTTGAATCTATGGGACCGAGAAGAGGGCTAAGTGACCACTGAACCAGCACTAGTCAATTGGATTAGGAATCAATTTGACTAGGTTTGACTTGACTATTTGGGTCAATACCACTCAAAATCAATGGTTGACCTCAAAATATGAAATGTTCCACTTTTGAAACTCTACAACTTCTATTTGGGCAAAATTTAAACTTTTTATGGATTTTCAAAAGTTATGGATTTGAATTTGAATTGCATCCAATTTCATGTGTTCTTCTCAAACTTCATGAAACTTTGACCTATTTGAACTTCAATTTTTTGAGGTTTGTCACATATATATGCTATTAAAAAAATGGGGTGGGCCACCAATGCCAGTTGTTGACTTCCATGCCTACATAAACTTTTCGATAGACGAAAGAGGGGGAAAAAACAACATTGCTAAACTTGCACAACTGAGCTGAGATGAGCATCTAAAAAAAGAGGGAAAATCACCGAAGCTCGGCGCCTCTATCATGTTGGCGTCGCCTCCAAAGGCGTTGTTGGAGGTGCACCCGCAATTTCAACAACATTGTTCTGGTATGCTTCACGGACAAATTCCATGGCAACCATGCAACCATCCACATATTTGAGCCGCATGTGATGTTGCCGCCCAGTGCCACAAGTCAGTATCTTCACCCTCGAATCGATCTTCATCGCCTGGAGCACGGTACAGCTGCGAAGGATTTGAAGCGCCAGCTCGACCTGATCTTTGTGTCCGAAAAAGCCGGTAATAACGACTGTTTTCAGATGGGTGTGCTTCTCTTGGCGCAAAGGCAGGGCCCTCAGCTCACCCTCCGATGCGCGATAAGGTTGGTGATCACAGCCGTCCATCCACATCTGTAAACAAAAACAAATATGAGTACTGCATGTCCTGTAATAGGGATAGCTACTATATATAGTAGTATTACGATTTTGTGAACGATTTCGAGATCGATGTTGAAACCGGCCGGCCAAGAACTTACATGTATCTCCAGTGTTTCCATGAAAGGAGCAGCGTCCAAGACGTTGGCGTAGTCGAGGAGATCGATCTTGCTCTCTCTATTTCTCAACTCCAGCCTCAAATGCCGAAGGTGGATGAATTTGGGAGGCATCACAAGGAAAGCCTTCCTCTATATGACAAAAAAAGAAACAGAGAGTAATGACATGAATTAGTCTTGGGATGATCAAGCTAGCTAGCTAGCTAGCTACAATAGAAAAACAACAAACCTTGCGCTCTATGCAACGTAGGGTGAGCGTCTCTAGACGCGGCAACGCGACGGGGAATCCCGTGGTGAGGTGGTCGAGAGCGTTCTGAACATCAGGATAGAACTCAAGACGCACATTCCTGAGCCCGAAAGTCGTAGAGAAGTGCAGAGGCACCGTCGGGCCCGAGTACTCGAGCGTGGTGAGATCATCGCAGCAGTTGATCTCAAGGTGCCGAAGCGAGAAGCACTAGCGGACCTGCAGATGCTTCAACCGGTTCAGAGGTTGAAGCGCCCGCACAGCCGTGAGCGTGCCGCAGTAGGCGATCTCCAGGAACTCCAGAGCGCATCCGGACAGGAGCTGCTCCAGGTGTCTGTCGGCGATGGTCACGTCGACCAGGGCGAGCTTCGTAAGGTTGGCGAAGCCGCGGAAGCCTGCCGGCGGCGCGAGGGAGACGGTAGTGAGCTGCAGGCACTGCAGGTGGGCGTTGTCGTCCTTGGAGAAGAAGAGGCGACAGGGAAAGCGGTAGGGTGTCGGCCGCCTGTCTAGTTACGCAAAGGAGCCGCAGGCCGAGTCCGAGAGGTTGAGGGCGAGCTCCTTGGCCTTGGAGGTCAGCGCGAATTCAACCCATGCGTCGACATGGCGCGCGTGCTGCTGGTCCAATGCGCAGGACACGCTCATGGTGACGACTCCGGCGCCGGCGTGCTGCCGCAGGATGCCGTCGACTCGGGAGACGAAGTCGTGGTCGCTGATCCCGCTGGACCCGGTCCACTATATCTTTTCGCGGGTTTTCCTCATGGTGTAGCGGTCGAAGATGAGGTTGGTGTGGTGGCGCCAGATGTGCTTCAACTGCTTCGAAAGCGCGCTCGTCCTGATCGCTTGTCGAATGGGCACGCGTGATAGGATGTTGCACAGAATGTCTTGCATTGCATAGATAGATAGATGCATATATGCAGCAACAAGGTGATTAATTAAGAGTAAGTATGCCTGCCTAATAAGAGATTGATTGCAATTTGTGCGTGCGTACGTACCATAGGAAGATCGGAGAGGTTGGGGCCCTTTTGGCGTTTCGTTGTCAGAGTATCTCGGTGCTCTGATTTCCTCTTATTATTCATGGTCGTCGTGGAGAGCGAGACACGACGGTGGTCCTCCGTCGCGGCGGGCCTCTCCGGAGATATATAGATTGTTGCTGCCAAATTATGAGCCTTGGATTCAAGCAGGGAGTATTTATTTGTATCAGCAAACAGTAGGCCGGGGGGAGGGAGGGCGTTGTCCGTTCCTGAACGGGTTAGCGGTTTCCGAGTCGATCTTGGACTCCGAAACATGTTCAGGAAGAGAGATCGAGGGCAGCAGCAATCACGGTCGCTGCGGCCGCAGGGCAGATTACGCACTCAAATGACTCATCAACTAGACCACGTGAGCACTCCAGCAAGCAGCCAAGCAAGCCACCGTAAGCTTGTCACATCAGAAACTTTTGTTTGGCCTTTTGCGGCACCACCAACCGTACCACCATAGCTAGGGTTACTCTACTCTGTGTTCTTTCTAATGTCATTATCTCCCTATTTATCACAAGAAGTACCTCTCACCGCACCCTCGGACAAAGAACTGACTCACGATCCTCAGAGGTTCAAATTGTTGTAGAGATTCTGTACTGCACCCTCGGACGGGGCGTAGTCATCGCCGTCTCCTTCGTAGCAGAGGGAGAGGTCATCCAGGGGGATCTCGGCGGCCGCAGGGAGTGCGATGTGCACGTCCTTGTCAGAGAAGAGCTCATAGTAACATGCACATATGAACAGATCAGGATCCAACTTACTAACCAACAAGCTCAGCATAACGTATGAATGGCCACTTACGCATGTGAGCAGCGCCAAGGGGAGTTGAGCCACGCAGATAGGTTACGAGAAGACTGTCTATGCCTTCAGTCATTTTAGTCACCAAGGCCTGGAGCGCCTCCCTCTTCACACCCAGGTACTGGAGATTGAACCTCTTCAATGATGATAGATAAGCCTTGGCTTCTAGTGTACTTTAGTTTGTTACACTTTAGTTGTTAGTCCTTTCAGTCTTTTTCAGTTTTTGGACATTTGTAGCAGTAGACAGTTTGCTTTTGCTTTAGACTAGCTTTACTTGTACTACACTAGGAAGATGCTCTTGGAGCCAACCTGTATCCAACGATAGCTCTGTTGAGCTCCTGTTCTATATAAAGGGATACAAAGACTAGAGGCGACAATGCCCTAGCAGAAACAATCCTGAGTCCTACTTTACTAACAATTGGTATCGGAGCTCTGATTGCTAGAGAGCCAAGAACACCACCTCTCCACTTCCCCAGCCATGTCTTCCTCAGCAGAGCGCGTTGCAGCGGCCGCCAGCAAGGCCAAGGCCGTGGCCATCAAGGATGGTGCATCTGTCACCGGTGAGGGGGCGCAGGGCGACTCCAACACCCGGGTCGCGCGTCTGCTGGCCGCAGAGGCAGCAGCAACGACGGCGGTACAGGCGGCGAGGCAGGTGGCAGTAGCAGCAGAGCAGGCGGCGAGGACCGCGCTTGCGCTGCGAGCGGAGATCGCTGTGGAGGAGGAGGAGCAGGTGGAGAAGGACGCCAGGTGCTCTGAGAGCCCGCGCGATCGGAGGGATTGGCGCCGCTCTGTGTCCCCGCGCGACCGCAGGCGAGGCCGCGACGACGGGCGCCATGAGTCATGGGACAGGGTGGTCTATCGCGACTCCGGCAGCAGCACGTCGTGGCCGATGCTGGACAAGACCAACTACCATGAGTGGTCGCAGCTCATGAAGCTGCGGATGCAGGCGCGCGACATGTGGGAGGCCATCGAGGGAGGTCCGGTCCAGTACCGCGATGATCGGCGGGCGCTCGAGGTGATCGTGGCTGCTGTGCCCAAGGAGATGGGCATCCCGCTCATGGACAAGGCATTGGCAAAGGAGGCGTGGGAAGCCATCGCTACAGCAAGGATCGGCGTGGACAGGGTCTGACGGGCGACGCTGCAGCGACTTCGCCGAGACTGGGAGAACATCGACATCCAGCCTGATGAGCAAGTCGATGACTTTGCCATTCGGCTGTCGACTCTGCGTCAGCAACTCGTCATACACGGTGATCGGGACATCACTGAGTAGCGCGTGGTGGAGAAGTACCTTCGATTGGTACCGGCGAAGTACACGCAGATCGTCGTCGCCATCGAGCAATTCCTCGACTTTGAGGCACTCACGCTTGAGGAGGTGACCGGGAGGCTCAAGGCGGTGGATGACCTCGAGGCGCAAGAACCGATTGGGCCGATGGCCCTCGGAGGGAAGCTGATGTACACTGAGGAGCAGTAGAGAGAGCGTTGGAGGAAGGAAAAGAAGGGCGCTGCCGATGCCGATGGCTTTGCCGATACCGATGGATCGGCTCCCAGGCAATAGCGAGGTCGCGGAGGAAGGAATCATCGAGGCCGAGGCGGCGCGCGTGGCCGAGGGCACGGCACTGGCCGCGGAGATGGCGGCGGTGTTCGCGGTCCGGGTGACAACTGTGGGCCGAACACCTGCCTCAACTGTGGCTTGGAGGGCCACTGGGCGCGCGATTACCGATTGCCACGATGAGAGCGCGGCGGAGGCCGCGGCGGTGGAGGTGATCGCGGCGGCCGAGGAGGTGACCGAGGTGGAGGCCGCGGTGGCGGTGCTGGCGGATACGCTGGGCGTGCCCAGTACGCCGAGTGCGAAGAAGACGACGGGTTGTTCATGGCGCACGCGTTCGTCGAGCTGGACAAGGGTGCATCGGCATCGGCAACCGCTCCATCGGCAGCCTCTCTGGCTGCGCAAGAAGTCATTTTGGAGGAGCCAAGGGCTCGAGCCTTCCTCGGTACCGATACCGATGAAGAAGAAGAGAAGATGGGAGGCTGGTACCTCAACAGCAGAGCAACGCACCACATGACGGGGCGCCAAGAGCTCTTTGCCGATCTGAATACCGATGTCCGCGGTACTTTGCGTTTCGGGGATGCGTCCAAGGTGGACATCCGCGGCATCGGCACCATCGTGTTCCAAGCCAAGACCGGCGAGCAACGGATGTTGCAAGGCGTGTACTTCATCCCTGCCCTCAAGAACTCGATCATGAGCCTCGGGCAGTTGGACGAAGGCGGTTCCAAGGTGGAATTGCTGATGGTGTGCTGCGCATCTGGGATCGCAGTCGTCGTCTGCTAGCCAAGGTACATCGGCAACCTAACCGCCTCTACATCCTTCACTTGGGAGCTGTGCAGCCTTGCTGTATCGCCATGCGCAAGGACGACAAGGCGTGGCAGTGGCACGAGAGGCTCGGCCATCTGCACTTTGATGCACTACGACGCCTGGGCAGAGGAGAAATGGCCCGTGAGATCCCCAAGATCGACCACGCAGAGCAGGTCTGCGACGTCTGCGTCACCACCAAGCAGAAGCGACAATCTTTCCCATCGGCATCGGCATACCGTGCCCAGGAGCACCTGGAGTTGGTGCACGGCGACCTCTGTGGACCTGTGACACCACCGACATCGGCAGGCAATTGATACATCCTCCTACTGGTGGACGACGCCACCCGATTCATGTGGGCGGTGCTGCTGCCGACCAAGGATGCTGCTGGAGAGGCAATCAAGCGCATCAAGGCTGCAGCAGAGGTGGAGAGTGGCTGCCAGCTCAAAGTTCTGCGCACCGACAACGGCGGCGAGTTCACCGTCGCCGAGTTCAGCTCCTACTGTGCCGATCAAGGTATCAAAAGGCACTTCAGTGCCCCTCACTCTCCTCAGCAGAATGGAGTTGTTGAGCACAGGAATTAGACGGTAGTGGCCATGGCGCGAGCTCTGCTCAAGCAGTGCGGTCTACCGGCAAGATTTTGGGGGGAGGCAGTGATGACGGCGGTGCACCTCCTGAACCGTGCTCCGACGCGTGCACTGGAGGGCATCACCCCCTACGAGGCATGGCATGGCCGATCGCCGACGCTGGGCCACCTCAAGGTGTTTGGCTGCGTTGCCTACACCAGGTGCCTGACCCAGCTCCGCAAGTTGGATGACCGCGGCGAGGCTGGCGTGTTCATCGGCTATGCGTAGGGCGCGAAGGCATACAAGGTCTACGATCCAGTGTCCCAGCGCGTGCGCATCAGCCGCGACGTCATGTTCGACGAAGGCCGCGGCTGGGACTGGACATCGGCATCGGCAAGCACATCGACAGAAGGGAGCAGCGACTTCACCGTCGAGTACCCCTGGGAAGAGGTGGTGCCTGGATCGGCATCACCATCGCCATCGGCACCGCGCTTCACTACACTGGAGCCGTCACAAGGTACCGCGCCATCGACAACTCCTCCATCGGCAGCGGCTCCATCGGCAGCGGCAACATCGGCAACGGCTCCATCGGCAATCGCTCCATCGACAACCGCTCCATCGGCAGCGGCTACATCGGCAGCGACGCCATCGGCAACGAGCGGTTCCAGTCCTCGGGTCGAGTACGTGACTCCCCCGGAGGACGATGAAGAAAGGGTGGACGCCTACCATGGCAGTGAGCCACCGCGCTACCAACGCATCACTGACCTCATCAGGGATGAGGCCACCCCACCGCTGGCTCAGAGGCTGTTCGCCGAGCTGAACCTCTCCTGCTCGGGCGAGCCGACTACCTACAATGAAGCTGCCGATGATCCAGCTTGGCAAGCTGCGATGAAGGAAGAGCTGGGCGCTATTGAGTGCAACGGCACCTGGGAGCTGGTGCCACCTCGAGCCGGTCATCGGCCGATCACCCTGAAGTGGGTGTTCAAGCTGAAGAAGAGTGTCGATGGGGATGTGATCAAGCACAAGGCAAGGCTTGTGGCTCGGGGGTTTGTGCAGCAAGAAGGGATCGACTATGAGGATGCTTTTGCCCCTGTGGCAAGGATGGAGTCAGTCAGGCTGCTGCTGGCCTTGGCTGCTCAAGAAGGATGGAGGGTCCATCACATGGATGTCAAATCGGCATTCCTCAATGGAGAGCTCAAGGAGGAGGTCTATGTGCGGCAGCCACCTGGGTTTGTTGTCCAAGGAGAAGAAGACAAGGTCTATCGGCTCCACAAGGCACTGTATGGGCTGAGGCAGGCACCCAGGGCGTGGAATGCAAAGCTGAACTCAACCTTGAAGAAGATGGGGTTCGTTCAGAGCAAGCATAAAGCTTCCATCTACAGAAGAGGCTTAGATGACTCTGTTCTACTGGTCGGAGTCTATGTGGATGACTTGATCATCACTGGAGTCAAGGAAGAGGAAGTGAAGGCTTTCAAGATGGAGATGCAGTTCATCTTCGAAATGAGTGACCTTGGGTTACTCAACTTCTATCTTGGAGTAGAAGTGCAGCAAGGGAGTAGTAGGATCACTCTGAGGCAGAGCCACTATGCCTAGAGGATTGTGGAGTTGGGGAGCATGGCCGATTGCAACCCTGCTGCCACACCGATGGAGGAAAAGTTGAGGCTGAGCAAGGAGAGCACAACAGAAGAAGTGGATCCAACACAATATAGGAGATTGGTTGGAAGCTTGAGGTACTTGGTCCACACTAGACCAGACCTGGCTTTTTCAGTGGGATTTGTGAGCAGGTTCTTGGAGACACCGACCACTGAACATCAAATGGCAGTCAAGAGAATTCTCAGGTACTTGGCTGATACTCTTGACTATGGCCTCCACTTCACCAAGGCACCCTCATTGGCAAGTCCCTCATCGGCAAGGTTCCCATCGGCAAGGTTCTTGGGCTATTGTGACTCAGATCTGGCTGGAGACATTGATTCCAGCAAGAGCACAACTGGCTGCCTTTTCTTCCTAGGCAGCAGCTTGGTCAGTTGGCAATCGCTCAAGCAGAAGGTAGTGGCACTCTCTAGCTGTGAGGCTGAGTACGTGGCCATGACTACAGCAACAACTTAGGCACTATGGCTATCGAGGTTGCTTGCCGATCTGCTAGGAAGGAAAGTGGAAACTGTGGAGTTGAAGGTGGACAACAAATCGGCACTTGCACTTGCCAAGAACCCAGTGTTCCATGACAGGAGAAAGCACATAAGGACCAAGTTCCACTTCATCAGAGACTTCGTGGAAGAAGGAAGTATCAAGGCCGATCACATCCGCACAAATGAGCAACCTACCGATATCCTCACCAAGTCACTTGGAAGAACCAAGTTTGAAACCATGAGAAGCAAGATCGGGCTCAAGAAGATCACCAGGAGTGGCTGAAGCAAGGCTTAGGGGGAGAATTGATGATAGATAAGCCTTGGCTTCTAGTGTACTTTAGTTTGTTACACTTTAGTTGTTAGTCCTTTCAGTCTTTTCTAGTTTTTGGACATTTGTAGCAGTAGACAGTTTGCTTTTGCTTTAGACTAGCTTTACTTGTACTACACTAGGAAGATGCTCTTGGAGCCAACCTGTATCCAACGATAGCTCTGTTGAGCTCCTGTTCTATATAAAGAGATACAAAGACTAGAGGCGGCAAGACCCTAGCAGAAACAATCCTGAGTCCTACTTTACTAACATTCAACTCGGCATATGCTTCTTCCTTTCTCTTCATGACCATCTCAGCGTCCCAATACCACTTGGCGTCAACCACAGCTTCACAGACTTCTGTCTCCTCCGTCCTCTTCTTTACCTCGCTGCTTTTGTCCTCCCAGTTCACACTTCCAAACTGATTCCAGAAGAACAAACAAGAAGTAATTACAACGCCAACAAACAAAATGTTGTTGTCAAATAAACAATACCATGGCGCTAATTTTGAGGGGCTGAAACAGTGATGACCCAAAAACGTGCAAGAAACACACGAGTAGAAAAAAAAGGAGAGAGAATATTATGGAAGGAAGACTATAGATCACGGTTTCAACACAAACCCTGATCAAATAAACTTATTCCAAATGCAAGCCGACAGCTGGTCTGTTAGAGAGCGTTAACCATCTTACAGACAACTGCGCATCAGAATGACAGATACAACTCATACAACAAGTTGCAGTCATCTGGTAGGTAGCAAATATGTATAGCAATCAATGCTGACATATTACCTAGATTTAAACTATCAATCGTTTTTACTATATCCAGAAACTACAGGATTAACTTCACACATAAATTAGCAGCATATGGGGTAATGAGATAAAAATTAATCGCATTAGAGATAATGTTTAGCAATACCAAATGCTGGAACGTGACATAATATGAAATTAGAAATTGGGAGTAACCAAACATTCACTTAACAATTGGCAGCGCAACCACCATGCTAAGTTGAAGTACCTGGCGACTGCAAATGTTGTATCATATATTTGCAGTGATCAACAATTGCAATGTATACGAATGACCAAATGCAATTCCTATAATATTTGTTTGCAATTCATACACAGGAAACTAACACCAGTGCAAACTAGATGAACAACACACATCAGGCAGAAGAACACCATTTCGATGGGATGAGTGTAAGGCAATCTTACAATTGAGTATGTAAGTACTTAGCATATGCTTGGCAGCAAACCAAACTCAAAAGTTGCTAACTATATGCTGCAGTAGTTACTTCAAATGCAGTATGAAAGGCACCACTAAACAATCTGAAATGTACTCTCTAGAGAGGGGGGTTCAACCTTTTACATCTAACCTAAAGAGCTCTACCTATAAACATTGTTCATTCCCAAAATGCTCTAAAATAGTTAAGGATGACAGGACCAATTAGCATATAAGAATCATATAGTGCTTGTTTCCAAACAAGAAATTTATAGGCAACAGTAGTAGTAATTAACCAAATGTTCTTTGAATCTTGTTATTCTAATTAGAATCCACCTGCCAGAAGTAACCTAAAAGATGAAACCCATGTACAGCAAACCGAAATCGATTACAACTATTCTCATTTCAACAGAGTGGAGAAAAGAAACCAGATAGTTAACGCTGGAATCGCAATTGATAAGACTAAGGGCATGTTTGGCTCCCCTGAATTGGGCCGAATTGAATCAATTTCCGAGAAACAGTCTGTTTGGCTGCCCTCAGAATTGAATTGATCAATTCAGCCCATTTCCCACCTCTGAAACGGTGGCCTGCTCTCATTTCGGACCCCAACCCACCAGAAACCCATGGAATCACTAGCATCGTCTTCCTTTCCCCTCCCCGTCTCCACCCCGACACCTCCATGCTCCCTCACGACTCCACCGCGCCGCCGCCATGATGTAGCTTCTTTGTGCGGTCGTCACCTCTCCATCGCTACAGAGCTTCACCTGAGTGGCCTGGATCCAGATCGGCAACTTCTCCACGCCGTCGACTTTTCCGCGAGCCGCCGTCGACTTGTCCGCGAGTCGCCGTCGACCTGTTCGCACAACCACATCGTGGTCCTCGACCTATGCCCGCTACGCCCCTGATCTGCTCGTGGCACTGAACCTCAACCGGCCAGAAGCTTCATCACCATGTCAAACCAGGTATGACTCATCCTCCTCCGCCCTTCTGCTAGATCTAGATCCAATGTCCAGAGACAGGATCTGCGTCGCCAGCGTTGCGTTCACCACAGGACGGTGGCCAGAGGCGACATCACTTCACTCTGTAGCCTTATCATGGCTTAACCCTACTCACTTCGTCCCCCTGCAGCGTGAACCAAACCAAACCTTAATTTGATTGATCTGGTCCAATATTTAGATGTTAATGAGTAAGCAAATGGTACTCCTACTTATTAATCCTGATGTTTGTCTGAGTACTGACATGACACTGTGGTCGCCAGCTTAAATAACTGGATAAAGTGATGAAACAAGCAGGCAAAAGGCAATGAGATCTCCAACTGTAAACCATAGTAATCCCTTCAACAATTCTGTAGTGTCTGAAACCACATATACATAATCTGTTTGCTCAAGTTTTACCTTTTTCAATGATCTTTAACTTATGATCAGTTACTATAGTACAAAAATTATATTGGTTAAAGTTAAATATAAACTTCTGTGTGCATGAAATGTGAATTGTAGTGTAATTTTTTTGCAGTGTATTACTTGACGCCTTGACGGATTGATGACTGTTCATTAGTTTGATTTCGCAAACCACTGCTCCACTTCCTGGTTTGGTTCTGCCAGTGTAAGTTTGATCTCCATCTCTTAATTACTACTGGTAACAGTAGTAGGAGCGATCAGGTTTATTCACTAGCTGCAAGTGAGTACAGGTCTAGTACCACTGAATTAATCTCTCCACTTTATTATCCTCAAAAAGGTACCTAACCTTGATGCAGCCACGTCTGTGCCTCATGAACAAATAAGCAAGCTTAAGTGGTGTGCCATATTGAAGTTAAAGTGGTATTTAGATATGTGGCATCTTGATTTTGATGTGGTGATATTGCAACTGAGGCAGGGCAGGAGTGTAGGTGTTATATTCTCAGTGTGATATTGCAACTGAGGCAGTTAATGTTGCCATCAAACCTAAATCATTATGTAAATCTACACAAGTTAGAGCAACTCCAACAGTTTGGCAATTTTAGTTTGGCAAAACATGAAATTTGCTAACTCTGAAATAGATATGCCAAAGCAAAAAATATGTAATCTCCAACAGTTCTCCATAATGACTTGGCAAAAACGGGAAAAAAGGAAGGAAAAAAAGCCACCGCCTTCCACCGTGAAAAAAAAGGAACAAAAAAAAGAGTGTTAAGCCGTGAAAAAAGAAGGAAAAAAAATTGTCTCCCCCTTTTCAAGGTCTTCAAATTGCCAAGTGCGGGCTCTTATTTGCAACTTTGGCAAAAATACCAAGCCCAAATGTCAAATTGTTGGTCACTAGTTTTTTTGGTAAAATTAGATATGCCAAGTCTAAATGCCAAATTGTTTGAGTTGCCCTTAGTGTTTGTCAACAAGCTAGGCTGATCTGATCTCCTTTGGGTCAAATTGTACGGTATAAATTGAAACTTACAGTGGATGCGATGCTTGGAGTGAAATTTTCGTGCTTCTCATCAGCAGCACGCAAGAAAACCCAGAAGTGACAACTGTTGCATACAGTATATATCCAACCCCATAGTAACTATAGAAGCGCGTTAAGGTCTAACTGCCGCGCCAATTTCAATTTCTATGTACACACATGGTGATGGTTCTTCAGTGGCTAAGATCGATCGCAGGAGGAAAGTTTGTTTGGGAAAGAGAGGGGGAGGGGGTTACAGAAGGAAAGAGTTTTTTCGTGTGGCCAGAGGTTTCTTCCAAATTGGATTTGTGGCTCAAAACGAATATTCGTCCGTTGCTGGCAATCTACAGGTTTAGACTCCGACATGCCAAGGCACAAGATACATAAACGAAAAATCATCAGAGGAACTAAAGGCGAGCCAACCTCTACTAGGTATAGAGGATTCTGCTAATGCAATTCGAAATGAACAACTCAACTACACAAAGTCACTTCAACTCATCGCGTTAGTTATTACTGATGTCGAACACTCGGTACTGGAGCCAGTCACAGTTTCAAAAGTAGTACTGTATTTCAGTAGCTAACAAGCTTACGCATTAGAGATGATCAATAAACAAAGGAATTAAACCCATTTCAGTCCTAGCTAAGAGTGACAATGGATGCAATGGCATCCCTCAAGTTGAAGCTCTGTTTCCTGGCTGCCCTGCTTGTCTTGTCCACTGCCGGCGAGCCCATGAACTCCACCGCCACCGCCACCTCTGCCACTGCCTCTGCCCCTCGAGAGGAAGAGGAGTATATATAGGATCTACTGTACATCATACTGCTGTGGCCTCCGACGAGTGGTCATGTCGCCAGCACCACGGACAAGGCTGCACATCGTGTTCCTGCCCACGAGGCTGACGGACGCCGGCAAGGTCCGGCCCCGGCTCCTGCGCTCCTACAGATTCGTATTCAACGTACGGCTTCGCGGCAAGTCTGAGCGAAGCCGAGCTGAAGACGAGGCGTGGCTTCCTCCGGTCCTTCCCCGGCAGCGTTCGTCAGCTGCTCACCACCCGCACCAGCGGTCTTGGAGCTTCCTCGGACTAACAGTGGACGCCGGCGTGTGGCGCGACACCAGCTACGGCAAGGGGGTGGTCATCGGGGTCGTGGACACCGGAATCAACGACCAACACCCGTCGCTGCACGGCAAGGACATGCCGGAGCCCCCGGAGAGGTGGAAGGGCTCCTGCCAAGGCGGCCTGCGGTGCAACCGGAAGCTCCAAGACCTTCGTCGACGGAGACCGCGATGCCAGCGACCAGGACGGCCACGGCGACCATTCTCGGACAGTCCCTTAATTACCGCGGCAATCGTCTCCACTACTCCTACGAAGAGCGCTTCTGCGACTACGACCCCGACCCGAAGAAGACGATCTCGATGGCAGGATCCTGGTCTGTGATGCCGGCCCCAACGGTTTCCAGCAGGTACAGACCCTGCGCAACCTGTTGAGAGGCGGCGTGCCGCCGATCTCCGCACGTACGCCGCGTCGAATGGCTCGGCGGGCATCGTCTCCATACTGGACGTGCTGATCAACGGTTCCGTCATCGTAGCCCATTTCTCAGCGCGTGGCCCGAGCGTGTGCAAGCCGGACCCGGGCTCAACATCCTCGCCGGGTCCATCGCCGAACCACCCGACGCTTTTTCCGGTTCCTGTCGGGGACGTCCATGGCGGCTCCGCACGTCAGCGGCGTTGCGGCGCTCGTGAGGAGCCGGCACGTGGACGTCAGCTACTAATTTCCTCGTTGCTTGTGGTGACTGTGACCTCGAGAAGCTCTGTCAAAGGAGATCGATTTCCTCGTTGCTTGTGGTGACTGTGACCTCGATCTGTCAAAGGAGATCGATATGGAAAGATAGTTATGGTACTACATATATGTGCGCGCGCTCTCAACTGTGTGCTTCTTGCAAAGTTAATATACGTACGTACCTTCTCTGCAAGCGGAGGAGGCGCTAGGTAAGTCACTCGCTGCGGAACGACACGAGCTACCAAGGCTGATTATCTCAACCATGGTGCAACGGAAGCTTGGAGGATCGCCATGGTAAGGGCCTCTTCCGACGCCTCGGGTTTCGCGGTCGAGGACGTTCGGCGATTGCCTGGCTGTGGCCTCCAAGCCGAGGAGACGACGAAGGAGGGCCGGAGGGTCACTGTCACGCCCGGCGGCAGCGACGCAAGGTTCAAATTTCAAAAACCCGCGATTTCGGGATCGGGTAGACGACCCGTTTCCTCCGCTGGTGCGAGCGCCATCCTCGGCATGCGCTGTTGGGGTGTCTCGGATCGGAACAGGGGAGGGCGGTCGCGTCGCGGCACTGGAATCGCATGGTCGCATCCAAATTGGGCCGGGAAAATTTTACCGGCCCACGAAGGGATTAGTGATCTTTTCCCAAACCGCAACCGACGCTCGCCGAAACAGGCAGCCGCCGCCCGCCGAAACAGGCAGCCGCCGCCTTCGCGTTCTCGCTCGTACGCGGACGTGGTGAAATCCATGGCGGCTCCGGGAGCAGGAGGCAGTGGATTCGGAGGCGGGAGATGGGGATTCAACCCGGGTTTCAATCTAGGTTTCCAACCAGGGTTCGGCGATCGCGGCAACAACCTGCAGCGTGGTCGCGATCGTGGTCATGATGGTCGAGGTCAAGGAGGCTTCGTGGATGGCCATCGGAGAGCGGCAAATGGTGGAGGCCGGAAAGGATGGCAACATCGCCCACCTCGCCAGCACTCCGGCGGCAATCCCCAAGGGCGGCACCAGACTTCGGCGGGACGCGGTTTCTTCCAGCCGGCCGGTGGTGTTTTTCAACCGGCCGGAGGGGCTTTCCAGCAAGCTTTCCAGCCGGTGGGGGGTGGGTTTCAGAAGGCCAGAGGACCGTTCCAGGCGGCTGGCGGGGGCACGGCAGGCTTCCACTCGGCCGCCCCGGCGGCGGACGGGTTTCAGCCAAGGCCGTCGCCCCCTCTTCAGCAGGCTTTGGCCGGCCAGCAGGGCTCTCAGCCGGCTATGGCCGGTAAGGAGGCGGGTCGACAGGCTGCCAAACAGCCTGTGGCCAACTCTGGCAGCCAGCTGCAGGTGGACGGTGGTGGACTCCAGGAGCAGGGGGCCTACCAGAAGCAAAACAGCAAGATGGTGCCTACGGATCAGACAAAGAAGGGTGTGCAAGCAAACAAAACTTCAAGAGAAGCTCCAGAGTCATCTCAGCAGCCTAAACCAAAAGGCAAGGGTAAACCTTTCTGTTATAAGTGTCACGTCAAAGGTCATACCATGAATGAATGCACGGCTATTTTGATTTGTGAAATTTGTTGTGGTGATCATGTGACTAAGGTTTGTCCCAACATCAAGAATATGAACATCAATGCTTATCCGTGTGGGTATGTTGTTCCAGGTCTGGGATTTTATTTTATCCCAGTTACTGATTTTCCAAAAGTGATTGTGGAAAATGCAGCGACCATGGTGCGTGTCCTAGAAGGTTCTTTTACTGCTGACCAGTTAGCAGTGGAGCTTGATAGACTACTGCCAGGCAAGCATAATTGGGAAATTGAGTTGAAGGGTTCTGATGCCTTCACTTCTAATTTTCCATCTACTGAATTGTTGGATTGTGTAGTTAATTGAGGACCTATGGATACTAAGTCGATTAAAGGCAAGATCATTTTTGAAAAGAATGTAGACAGAGAAGTCTGCAAATATGAAATTGATAAGGTCTGGGTGCAGTTTCGTGGCTTACCCAGCGAGCTTCAGGAATTTCCTATCATATGGGCTATTGGCACTATTCTAGGTATTCCTAAAGCTATTGATTTAAAGTTCACCAAGAGACTTGGTAGATGCAGAATGAAGATAGCAGTGATTGATCCTACTCTTATACCAGATCTAGTGGATGTGGTGATTGGGGATTTCATCTATGACTTACAATTTAGACTTGAGGAAGATCTTACAGGCAGTGAGCCATATGTTATTAATATGGGTCCTACTGCTGAGGAGGGGAAGAAGAAAGATGGTGATAGTGGAGATCCTATGGATGAACATGGGAACAAAGGTAAATAATCTAAGGATAAGGGCGGGGCTGATGGTTCACTATCTGGGGCCGGCTTTGAGGCCCAGAGTGTTGAATAGACATCTAAGGACCAACCTGAGAACTCCTCCCTATCTGTCAAACTTAAAGAGAAAAGCAAGCCTACAATACAGCTCTCTTCTAATAGCACTGGGCAGTGGAAAGCAAAATTAGTGTCAATTGAGAATGACTCTGGGGCCTCAAAGAAGCCAGTTGTGAGTGGAACACAGTCTCCTGGGAGGTCAAGCAAGCGGAACGCAGCCTCTGCACACCAGGACTCACTGGAGCGGGCATCCATTCTTAAGGCGTGCAAGAATTTGGATACTGATGCTTCAAATAAAGGTATTGTTCCCCCCTCAAGTTCTTTTATTAATTTAGATAATTCTTGCTTATTAGAGACCACAAGGTCTTTGGGGATTGTTCTGGGGGATAGTGACCAGTTAATTTCAGATTCCTTAAATTTGTTAAAACAAGTTGAAGCATCTAGACTGTTGGAGGCTATAGAGAAAAAATCTCTGCCTAGTGTTAATGATGTTGTGGATGTTTCATCGGTTTGTTCTTTAGAGGATGGTTTAGATCTAGAGACCCTGAATGCTATTTGTTCAGATATTTCGGAAACCTTAGGTGACGGGGGTTGTGACTTGGTGTGTCTACAAACCCCTTTATCAAAGAAAATTCTGTTTAAATGAAAGGGATCTTTTGGAATTGCAATGGGTTTGCAGAACCCAAAAAGTATAGGTTTATTTCAGATTTAACAAAAGACAAAGACCTAGATTTCATTGCCTTATCAGAAACCGGTAGGGATAACTTTCCACAATCCACTTTGAATAACATTTGCGCTGGCAGGGATTTTTTGTGGCATTGTAAGTCCCCACATGGTAGATCTGGTGGTATGGTTCTTGGTGTTAATTTATCAATCTTTGATGTGGGGGAAATCGAAGAGGGCAATTTTTCCATTCGCTTCAAAGTTAGGTATAAGCAAGATGGTTTTAAATTTAACTTGATGTCGGTTTATGGACCAGCCCAGGAAACCTATAAGTCCAATTTTCTCTCCGAAATGGTTCGAGTGTGTTCAGAAGCCACTTTACCTATCATAATAGGTGGTGACTTTAACATTATGCGTCGGCCCGTTGAGAAGAATAATTCCCAGTTTGATAATAGGTGACCTTTTCTCTTTAATGCGGTAATCGATACGCTGAACCTTAGAGAAGTTGAGCTATCGGGGAGGAAGTACACCTGGGCAAACCACTTGCAAAATCAAACTTTTGAGAAATTGGATAGAGTGTTGGTGTGTACTGATTTTGAAGGAAAATTTCCAGACATTACCGTTAATGCCTTAACAAGAGAGATTTCAGATCATACACCTTTGTTTTGTAGCATGAAGGCTGCCTCCTCGTCTTATCAACCTCAATTCAAGTTTGAATTGGGTTGGTTGACAAGGGATGGTTTTGTTGATCTGGTTCAGGATGTCTGGAATAATGTTGATGTGACAGGGTCTCCTCTGGTTAGGTGGCAGACAAAGATAAGACATCTTCGCCAATACCTTAGAGGGTGGGCAAACAACTTAAGCGGCACGTACAAACAAGAGAAAGCGACTTTGTTGGATACGCTCGATACCCTGGATAAAAAGGTCGAAATAGTTTTGCTTGATCAATCGGAATTAAATCTAAAACATGTGTTAAATGAAAGATTAGCGGAGTTGCTTAGGGAGGAAGAATTAAAATGGTACCGGAGGGCTAAAGACAAACATCTCCTGGAGGGTGATGCAAATACAAAATACTTTCATTTACTGGCAAATGGCCGCCATAGGAAATCTCACATTTTTTAGTTAGAGGATGGCAGTGATATTATAACTGGTGATGCTCAATTCAAAAAGCATATTACCAAGTATTACAAATCACTATTTGGACCATCTGTGAACTCTACCATTTCTTTGGAGGAGTCCAATACAGATGACATCCCCCAAGTCTCGATGCTTGAGAACGAACTTTTAACCGCTGGGTTTACTAAAGATGAAGTTAGGACTGCAATTTTCCAAATGGAACATAATAAGGCTCCGGGCCCAGATGGCTTCCCGCCAGAGTTTTATCAGGTCTTCTGGGATTTAATAAAAGTCGACCTGATGGCTTTGTTTACAGAGTTTTATCATGGAGCCCTAAACCTGAGTAGTCTTAACTTTGGGACTTTAATCTTGTTGCCAAAAAGTAAAGATGCGAAAACCATTCAACAGTACAGGCCCATCTGTTTGTTGAATGTCTCTTTCAAAATTTTCACCAAAGTGGCAACTAATAGATTGTCTACAGTAGCTCAAAAGGTAATTAGACCAACGCAAACGACCTTTTTACCTGGGAGGAATATTATGGAAGGGGTTGTGATTCTCCACGAGACCATTCACGATCTTCATTCAAAGAAGCAAAGTGGTGTCATTTTTAAAATTGACTTTGAGAAGGCTTATGACAAAGTTAATTGGAGTTTCCTACAACAAACCTTGCGTATGAAAGGTTTATCTCAAAAATGGTGTGACTGAGTAAAGTTGTTTACTCAAGGGGGTAACGTTAATATAAAGGTCAATGATCAACTAGGACCATATTTCCAAACGAGGAAGGGCCTACGACAAGGAGACCCGATGTCACTCGTCCTCTTTAACATTGTGGCCGACATGCTGGCTGTCTTGATTGAAAGAGCCAGAATGGCAGGAAGAATCGAGGGCGTTATACCTCACCTGCTCCACGATGGTTTATCCATCCTTCAGTATGTGGATGATACAATTTTGTTTATGAGTCATGATGTACAAAAGGCGGTAAACATGAAATTTCTACTTACCACCTTTGAACAACTATCGGGACTCAAGATAAATTTTCACAAGAGTGAGATCTTTTGCTTTGGTGAAGCAAAAGATCACGAATTCTTTTATTCGCAACTATTTGGGTGTTACCTCGGGGCCTTTCCTTTTCGTTATTTGGGACTACCAATGAATGTTAGGAAATTGAGTAATAAGGACTGGCAAACTATTGAAGATAGAATAGAGAAAAGACTGGGTGGTTGGAAAGGAAAAATGCTCTCAACAGGAGAACGGTTGATTTTGATAAACTCGGTGCTTTCCAGCTTACCGATGTTCATGATGTCTTTCTTTGAAATTCCAAAAGGAGTTTTAAAAAAGATTGATTGTTTCAGATCAAGGTTCTTTTGACAGAATGATCAACATAAAAGAAAATATAGACTAGCTAGATGGAAAATCTTGTGTCAACCAAAAATTCAAGGGGGATTGGGCATCCTCAATTTAGAAATCCAAAACAAGTGTTTACTAAGCAAATGGATTTTTAATCTCCTAAATAAGGAGGGGCTATGGCAGGAATTGCTAAGGAACAAGTATTTAAAAGATAAGCCTTTTGGAAGTTGTGCTAAGAAGCATACAGACTCCCATTTTTGGAAAAGCCCGATGAACGTCAAAGACAATTTTATGGGTTTTGGATCCTTTAAAGTGCGTGATGGCTCTCAAACCAGGTTCTGGATAGATACTTGGCTAGGAGACAAGTCATTGAAGGACAGGTGCCCCAATCTGTTTAATATTGTAAGAAGGAAGCAAGACTCGGTTGCTAAAGTTCTTGGTTCAATACCACTAAATATTTCATTTAGACGAAATTTAGTGGGGAGGAATCTTAGGGATTGGCATAGGATTGTAGCCTCCGTACAAAATATTAATCTTCTTAATCAAAGAGATATTTTTGTATGGAATTTACATTCAGCAGGTGTTTTCTCGGTTAACACAATGTATGCTGCTTTAATTAATAATGGGGTTCGTGTCTCACAGGATATTTGGCAGATCAAAGTACCAATGAAGATAAAAATCTTTCTTTGGTATCTAAAAAAAGGGGTGATCTTAACTAAGGATAATCTGGCAAAACGAAACTGGAACGGTGATACTAGTTGTTGTTTTGGCCATAGTTTAGAGACTAATCACCATCTTTTACTGGATTGTGTTTATGCCAAATTTCTATGGTGGGCGGTACACTTGTTATTTAGAGTTGCTCCCCCCCAATCAGTGAGTGATATGTTCACCACTTGGTCTAAAAAGGTTAGTAAAAAACAAAACCTGTTATTGTTAACGGCAGTCTCCGCATTGTGTTGGACGATTTGGTTAACAAGGAATGAGGTGATTTTTGACAGATGTGCTCCAAAATCTTTTTTGCAGGTACTTTTTCGAGGAACTCACTGGCTACGCCAGTGGGCAAAGCTGTAGCGGCATGATGAGTAGAGAAAGCAGCTTGTGTTGGTTGCTCAGTTTCTGGAGTCTTCATCCTTAGAGTCCTTTAGGTACTCTGGATGGCTTACATAAAAAAGTATTGGTCACGTCTAGTCAAGTCTCTTCCTTTATTTACGTTTATTTGGAGGTCTAGTGTGTTGTTTAAACGGTGTCGACTTTGTAAGGTTGTTGCGGATATCCATTATCTAAAAAAACATACCTTCTCTGCATTATTCCTGGCTGCCTCGATTAATTTGACCATATATGCATGCTCCACCAGAGACCAAGCTAGCTATAGGGCGCAGAAATGCAGACCTTGTTTGAATTGACTGAAATAAGTAAGTTGTTAAGCAGCTAACATCTCTCAACTGATAGTCTATCTTATAGCCTATTTTTTTGAACTATATATTTAACGCAGCGTGCGAAAAGTTTAGCTGATCCAAACGAGGCCTTGGGCTAGCTTGTGCCAACGGTGATCAAGCCCATCCTGCTCAGCTTGAAGAACAAGTTGCTCTGAATGCATGGCCCAGTGTAAGTATAGCTGGCCAAACGGGCCGGCACGGCCCGGATACGCACGATGCTGCCGTCGTGCCGTGCCGCGCGCCATTGCGTGTCCAACACACGATGCCCTCTGGAGTCGTTGCCGGTACAATTAATTTTCGTCCAGCTTAGCGTCGGTCAGCCTCCCCGCGAAGCCGTTGAACACGTGCACGTAGGAGCGGAGGAGGCGCGGCTCGCCGGAGTCGGTGAGGGCGCTCGGCAGGAACGACTGGTGCCAGCGGCGGTGCGCGGCCCTGTCCATGGCGTCGGCGTGCGGCGGCGGCCAGAGGAGCACGATGCGGATCCGATACCTGCCGGAACCGGAAGACTCGCCGGCGCCATCATCATTCCGTGAGAGCATTGTCGTAACAAATGGTAACAACCGGTAATGGGTGCCCCAGTCGAGCTACAGACGCTCTTATTTATAGGCTCGCAACCTGAAAAGGTTTTTTTTTACGTCTCGGCCCATGGTCCCCACAGGTCGAGTCCTCAGACGCCCGAGGGCAATCCGGACTTCTACCCCTTCTCGTGACCCACACGTCAGATAAGGTTGTAATGTTCTTACTCACGCCTAAGTTATACTGAAGAAACGGTCCCTCGCGAAGCTTCTTCTGCGCATCTCATCGCGGATCGCGCGAAGGTTTGCGCCGGAGCTTCCTCGCCGATCGCCCGACGAAGGTGGAACTCCTCGCTGACCGCCCGACGAAGGTTGGTTTGCATTGCGCGTCCTCCGCGGACTTTTCCCTTCCAAGGCCTGCAAAATGGGCAGACGAATGGCTATGCTCCAACAGTAGCCCCTTTCGGGTGCCGTTAGCCTGACGAACCGAACCCGAAAATATTAGCAGACCAACCTACCACGAGTCTCCCCTTTTTCAGGTCGTTAGGTTGACGGTTACATAACTGTTCATTTGACACGATGTTTCGATTTTTGGAAAAGAATTTTCGGCGTGATGCGTGTGCGACGTTTCGATTTTCGGAGGCGACGCCTCGTTTCGCGCGCCGAGAGCTGTATATATAGGGGGTGGGGGGTCCTGAAGTCCCCACTTGCCCCGGCGCTCATTTGCTCTCGTTCTCGCCTCCGAGCTTCTTGCGAAGGTGTGCGAAAGTAAGAAGTTTCCTTGTCAAGCTTCTGCTAAGGTTCGATGGCTCCGAAGAGGAAGAGCGGCGGCTATGACGGGGGCCTGCAGCGAGAAAGGGACGAGTTGGTGGCGAAGGTGGTTCAAAGCGCAAATCCACCGACGATGCTGGGACTTCGCGGCGTGCTAAAAAACCTTCCATTGGATTGATCGGCTACATAGGCCGTAGCACTGCACCGGCTAACTCACCGGCGAAGCTTAAGGAACGGGGCTACGTCCCTGCGGCGGAGGTTGTGCGGATGCCGGCAAAGAAGAAGACGTCGGCTCCGGCCGAAGACGAAGCTGTGGTTTTCTTGGAACAGTTCGAGGCCGGGCTTCGCTTCCCGTGCATGCACCACCTTCGTCGGCGAAGTTCTACACAAGTTTGGATTGGAGATTCACAATATGTCGTCTAATAGCTCGGCTAACTATCTTCGCATGGTCTATGCGCGCCCAAGGCGTGGATCCGGACGAGAAGGGTTTCGCGAAGCTCCACTACGTGCACTACCAATCGAAGAAGGTGGGGACACCCGAAGGTGTTAGTATTGCGAGCTATGGCACCCACAACTTTTGCAGTACAGATGCTCCGGTTTTGACTTACAAGAACCGGATGAAAAACAACTGGACGAGGGAGTGGCTTGGCTGTACGTGAAAATTGACGCTTCGTGACCGGGCGCCGAACACCTTTGCTCATCCTGGGACACAATGACAGGGAGGGTCCCAAAATGGGATGGCGACGCTCTGCTCGGCCTGGTCTGCAACTGCGGAGGTTCTGACAGCACGGGACTTAGTAGAAGAATTCTGCTGCGCCGGCGTTGCGCCCCTCTCCTTCTTCGACATCTCAAGTACGGGGATACTAAGTATGGATTGAAGTATCCGAAGCTCGAATACGCCAATTCGCGTGAGTACCTTCGCTTAACTTTTTTGACTTATGCTTTGTCGATTCGTACTTACCTTATATTTCGCCTTTGTTTACAGCTTGGTCTGTTGCGGAGGTGGAGCTCATGGCCGAAACCTTCGTGGGTCCATTCACGGAGGCGGAGGCAACGAAGATTAAGGAAGCAGGGTTAAAAGAACGCCACAATCGCATATTCGAAGCTCGGGGCATGAAGTTCTACACACTCCCGATTCCTGGCCAGCGAGGTGCTATACTGGCTGTCGGAGGGGAGCTGCTAGAGCGAAGGGTTGTGGCGGGGGTGGTGTTACCCACTTGGCTGGGAAAATTCGAAAACCGCGCAAGCTAGCACCCCATTGCTTCAAACTTAATTATCCTCGTCAAGCGAGTCGTCGGGGTCACCTGAAGACAATTCTGTACCTGAGTTTGCATCTAGCGAAGCTACAGATGATGCCTCTGAAGAAGTAGAAGCTTCACAAGAGCTTTCGCACTTCGCAAGGAGCTTCGCCTGTTTCGTTATCGAGACCAACGGTCTTGCGTTCGGTGGGAGGGGCCTTCGGGGCTCCTCCGTTATTTGATGACGACGATGTGGTGGACATCTTCGGGCTGTCCCCAGAGGTTGAAGCACTGGCTACCCCGGAGGTCCCGGTGGTGGATGTGGCGGAGCGCGAGTTGACGAAGGTAACGCCATCTTCAGCGGAAGCTTCGAAGTCTACGGTGCCGGAGGTTTCGGCGAAGATAGCGGAGGTAGCGGAGGGTATACTGGCACTGCAAACCAGGGTTTCACTAACCATTTGGCGGTCGGCAACCGGTGACCGGCAGTTTGCCGGTAACCGTCGGTTACCGCCCAAACCGACCACAAACCGAACGGTTTGGATTTTGAATTCAAACCCCGCAGTTCAAACGGTTGGCGACCGGTAACCGGTCGGTTAGGGCCGGTTACCGACCGGTTTGGTCGGTAACCGCTCCTAACCGCCGCGTGCTCTTTTTTTTTGCTTGAAAAAATTAATTTTTTTTGCATAACCTTTGCACATAATGATGTAAATAGAACACACAATTCAGGGAAAAATAGTGTGACACAAATGGACAACCCATCGAAATATCATAGTGATGCACTAGCCACAAATTATTATGTGTGATGGGCCTTCGTGTGATGGGCCCTTCGTGTGATGGGCCCTTCTTTACTAACTTGAGCGGTTGGTTGGTTCCTGTCTTAAAAATGGTTGCTATGTTAAGCGTTAAATTATCGAAGGGTTTAGGGTTCCCCTTACCTTTGTACCCGACACCACTGTCATGTGCTGAGCTGCTGTCATCGGACTCCTGGTTCCGTGGACTTTCCTCACCCTCCTCGCCATCATCTGTCGAAGCATCGCTGGTGACAGGTTGTTGCACTCGCTTCCCCTTTCGTTTCTGGCTTTTGTGGTCCTCCTGTCTAGGTCCCGTCTGGTATTTTCTATTGCCAAGATGCATGTCACCCACATGTCTACGGACCCAATCACTGATGGGCCCAAGATCGTCGGGGTCCACTTGGTCTCTGTCATCACAAAGAATGAATCATATTATTAAAAGTATGGTTTGTTAGTGGCTAACAAAGTACATCAACGTACCTCACAATACGGGACGGAAGAGGGATGTCCGTTTCTTCATCTTCTTTGCCGAGAACTGGAGCCTTGTTGGATCTGCCATACTCCATCCAGTCTCGAACCGGATTATCCCTATCGTAAAAGGATATCTGCGTGAACTGGTCAATGAAGTCTTCTTCCTCACGCCTAGGTGGTCCGGAGGCATCCGCGAGTCACAGACGAAGGTTGTAGTTCACATACACTAGCTTGTTCAGTTTTTTGTGGGACAAGCGATTACGAACCTTCGTGTGCACTAAGACAAATGTACTCCAGTTGCGCTCGCATCCACTGGAGGATACACATTGTGCAACAAGCCTCAATGCAAGTTTTTGCAGATTTGGAGTGCGCCTGCCGAACAGCAACCACCATTGAGCTGCAAGTGGAACCCATTATGTTAGGTATGCGCTCAAAAAGACAAAAAAAAGGAGTTCAAAAGTACTCTTACATGGGGTTGTCTTGGGGTCGATGGCCATTTTCATGGCCAGCTCAGTGCCAAACTCCCGAAGGTGTTGGCGGAATGTTTCTGCCTCCTGTAATGCCAAGACAGCGGTATGCACATCCGTCATTTTCCCAAATGCTTCCCTGAGGCCACCAAACATTTGCGGAGTTGGATTGTAACGATATACAAGCCTTGAGTTCAGGACAGCAGCTGCAACATACGATGCACGGCAAATTAGCATATGGTAAATACTCAATATGTAGAAACTGCTATTTTAACAATGGTTGTGATCGCACCTGGGCCCACATGCGTGCCATAGTACACGTCCGCAATCCTGTCATCCATGATAGCCTTGTTCTCATGCCATGTTTGGGCATTTGTTCCAAAGAAGGTCTCCATCTCCTTTTTGCACTCTTGGAAGTTGTACACTACGTCACACAGGTTAGGTCGCTTATCTTGATCAGCGAAACGAAGGAACCTATAAATTGGTGTCACTGAATCGATGATGTATTTAAGTCCATCCCACCACTGTATACTAGACAATCTTGCGTGAGCATAATGTCCTTCCTTGGATTTTCCCCACCTACTATGCAAGAACTCGGGAGATCCCATCCACTCCATAAAACGATCACGCTTCCGATGGAAGCTCTCCATGAACATGTAGTTGGTCCCAAACCTAGTGGCATTCCATTTGACCAACTCACCACCAATGGCTTCCCTCATCATTGCATTCAACTGGCCATGGTTGTGCAACCAAGTTGAAATGCGCTTGCATATAGAGATCATACCTGCATGCTCCGGCCTTTGACCAATGTCCTTCAACATCAAGTTGATGGTGTGTGCAAGGCAAGGTGTCCAAACAATATGCTCATACTCCTCGTTCAATCTCTGGCATGCTTTCTTGAAGTTGGCGTCGTTGTCCGTGACGATATGCACGATATGCTCAGCACCTATCTCCTCAACCACCTTGCGAATCAGCTGCACAAGTAGGCACAACATTTAGTGGAACCGAGAAAACATAGTGCATGTGAACTGGCACAATATTTTGGACGTACCCCCAACAAATAAGATGAATCTTGGCTTCTGCCAGTCGCATCAACTGACTTGTGGAACCAAATGACGCCATTGCAATAGATCAAAAAATTGATGACATTCATTCTTGTCGGGCCCGTCCACGAATCACACATCAACGTGACCCCAAACATGGGCCACTCGTCCTGAAACTTTGCGTACCGGCTCTGCAAGTCCTTCTCGTTCTGATCGAGGTACTTCCCATCTATATCCTTTCCACTGGGTGACGCGATGCCTTCACCTGCAATCGTAAGTGAATCATGAGAATAGAGAAATATACGTAATGACATAGGTCTCCAAGTATATGTACTTACCCCACTTCTGCGTCTCCCTGACCGCACTAACAAAGTACGGATTGTCCGCCTGTCTCCCGGGGATTCCTGCAGTATGGAAAAACTTTCCCCAAGCTTTCCCAATTGCATCCTTCGCGTTCCTTTCCCTCTGCGTCCATGACCCTGTATCAATCCTTGTCTGCTTCAGTCCACCCCTCGTACCGGTTGCCAAGTTGTAGTCATCCACCGCCACAGGGGTCTGCCTCTGTGAAGCAGACCTCCGAAACATCCTCTGCAAAGGATTGCCCCCTGCGAAGCAGTACCACTACCACTGCCACCTCCACGCTCGTAAGCGCCTCCTCTCCGCTGCACCCCCTCTTGGTACTCATATTCTGCTCTGGACTGATTAATGGCTGCCTGCAACTGAGCCTCGTATTCGCCATCGTCAAGGGGGTGGTTGCCCTCCGCTGCAGCAGCCTCTCGTGCAACCCTCTGCCGAGAGCGGTCACTAGTTGCCTGCCTAGTTCTGTCGATGTCCTGCTGAAAGTACTCCCGGACTTCTTTGGGCACCTTGCTGCAGTGGATCACCTCTGTCCTGCACGCAGCCAAATGCTGCTTCAATCGGGAAGCACCACCCCCGGCTTTTTGTGTACGACAGTAATTGCATCTCCAACCGGGAGCAAGATTCTCACCATGCTCCCATACCACGTCTTTCGACATTGTATTCCTGCACAAATGGACAACACAAACAAATCGAACACATGCATCAAATCATACCGCAAATAAACCTAAATCCTAACATACACCTAAATCCTACCTAAATCCTAAATCCTATACCAATAAAATCCTAAATCCTACATACATCCTAAAGCAAATCCAACCGCAAATCCTAAATCCTAAACCAAATAAACCTAACTCCTATATACATCCTAAGTCAAATCGTACCTAAATCCTACAATAAATATTTTCTACATCCTATACTCCATCAATCCTACATCCTAGAGCTTGTTATAACTAAATCCTACAACTAAAACAACTACAAATGCAAGGAAATGAAAAAAAACAAAAAAAGGCTTACCTTCGGAACCCGGTCGGTTACCGTGCGCCCGGTTGGTAACCGCTCGAGGGAGGGAGGCCTGGCGGTGGGGGCGGTTACCGACCAAATCCCCTCGGTAACCGCCGCCGTCCGGTCGGTAACCGAGGCGCGGGGGCGGATGCGCGCGGCGCTCGGGCGGAATGGGGAGGGGAGCGGGCGGATAGGGTTGTGGGAGCCGACAGCCCCCCCCCCCCCGCCCTCTGCCTGCCTTGTATGAGGCGCTTGGACGAAATGGGCCGCATGGGCCCTTAACGGGCCGATCGGTTTTTTTTCTTTTTTCTTTTTTTTTCAAACTTAAACACGTCAAAATAAATAGCAAACGAACTCCAATTTGAAATTTTTTATACCATTCGACTCTATAAATCATGAACTATTTTTAGGAATTTTTTCAGAATTTTTCATTTTTTAAAATTTAAATTTGAAATTTGAATTCAAACCGGTACCGAAACCGAACCGGTCCAGGGCGGTTTGTTGGTAACCGGTCGGTAACCGCGGTTACCGAACGGTTTTGAAAACCCTGCTGCAAACTGTGGAAGCGTCGTTTTCGACGACGGCTGCGGATAAGGGGAAGGGCAAGATGATTGTTGGTCCCTCCGCTGAGGCAAATGACAAAGATAAGGACAGGAGCGATGTGGCGACGACGCCTTCGCCGAATATTGTCGACTTCTCGACAAGACAATTCGTGCTTGGTATGTGGATTCCCACTCTGTCACTTTGCTCTTGCTAAGCATAGTAATGCGAAGGGTTGTTATTTTCTGTGCAGGTGCCTGGGGTGCCCAGCTGAAATCTGCGCTTTGGGGTTCCCAAGCGGAAGGTTTCGAGTCTGCTGTGGAAAAAATGGCCCCTCGGGATCGAAGCTTCGCCATATGCGCAATGTTGACGAAGGTAAGGGTTTTTGTGTTGCGACACTTTTTGTTACCTTGTGTCATGTGATTTTGACATTTGCTCTGCATGCAGGCGCTGTTTCTGGCTAAGGAAAATCACCGCCATCTTGGTAGGGAAGGTCTGCGAAGTCCGAGAAACAGTCAAAGGCGCACATTGCCGCCCTGGCGAAGATTGGCGTGCTGAACAGCTCGCTCGCCGCGTCTGAAGATGCTCTCAAGACGGCTTGCGAAGAGATTGAGACCGTCAGGGTGGAGCTAAAAAGGGTTGATGACGAACGCGTTGCAGCTCTTGCCAAACTAGCTAGCCACGGCAGAGATGGAGTGCGATAATGCCGCCGAGAAGGCTAAAAATGCCGAAGCTGAGCGAAAGGAACTTTTTAATGGCCCGACTGCAGCGGAGGCGGCGCTCACATCGGACGCAGCTGCTATGTCCGCTCTTGCTAACAAGATTGGCGCTGTGCTTGTGTCCCTCGGCAGCGACGTGTCTGCGCGAACGTCGGAAGGTTTCGAAGGGGCAAAGGCATGGGCAGAGCGCGCCGTGGAGTACTTCGCAACGGCGGCGCGAACCTTCGGGGATTTCTGCGTCGTGGCGGCTTACCAGGAGCTGACGCGGAGCGCCCAACCGCCGACGCACCCTCTTCAGGCTGCCGTCCGCACGCCCTCTTCGTCCGCAGCTCGCGCGCCGTTCGCGGCAGCGCCGGCCCGAGCCCCGGCGGCGGCAGAATTCCATTGAAAAAGAATTCTCTTTCCATTTTTTTTTCCTGATGCTTCTTCTCTCGTAAATCAGGAGTTGCTTTTGGACTAGTAAACATTGAAAGAAGCTAAGCTAGTGATGGAGTCAACATATATATCAATGTTTGCAGGTGCAGTAGTGCAGGGTTAGGCCAGGAGGACAGGGATGTATATCTTCTCTCTATCTATGGACTACGTATTTGATTAGTGATCCGGCCGGGCCGGTCATCTTTAATCTGCAGGATATATATGATGTGAACCCACGCCGCGGTCTATATGCATGCTTTTCTGGCACGCCGGCGTCGAACCGGTACGTCCGTGCTTCCGGCCGGCCGGAGCATGCGTATTCTTGGTCGCACTAATTAAGCAGGATCAGCAGGTTGTTGGTTACTTTTGACGACGGGCGTCCATCATATCTCTGGTGGTCATTAGTTGGAATAGTATTTTACTTACCACTAATAGAAGCAACGTTCTGTCGGATCGGAGACCGAGACTGGTCGCTGACTCGATGTTTTTTCTTGTGGCATCACTTTCAGTGCCACACAAAAAGAGAAGGCATATAGTATGCGAGAGTATTTCAACTAATGAAGCACGCAGTGCCGATGGCGAGGGTTCTGAGGGTACAGATCATAAGCCATGGCTGTGTTTAGACGATGGAAATGTGATAAAAAAAATCCTGTAGCACTCGTCGCGTTACACTGTACCAATTTTGTTTTTATTTGATAATAATTATCCAAATATTTATTAATTAGGCTTAAAATGTTCGTCTTGTAAAGTACAACAAAACTGTGTAATTAGTTTTTTATTTCATCTATATTTAGTACTCCATATATGTGCTGGTATTTTGATGTGATAAGGAATAAAAATTCGATGGGATGGAGAATCTTGTAAAGTTTTGGAATTTTAAATGGATTTCTGGGGAACAATAATATATAAATGCACAGTATGTCAAAGGACGGCAGACAGGAGCAACTACTTTGACTCTGTACGTACGTTCAGAATGTTTGGTTGGATACTCGGGAAAGAGTCAAACGCTGACCATTCTCATTGTTTTTTTTAGAAAAGAGAATATATTAATATCCTAGCTTCTGCATGGACTAATACATCTCATTGCTAGTTTGCACGGTCAGGTCAAACGCCGGCTAAGCAGCAACCCCGACAGCTGCGACCGACCGCTTCCTCTTGGAGACGTGCTGCTGCTGCTGCACGAGGAGGAATTTTACGACGATCTCATCCGAGGTGACCTCCTGGCCTGCATGGCCATTAGCATTGAGAACTTTTACGGTAGATAAATACTAGTAGTATTTAGGTGGCAGTATGGTTATCTGATGGTCCAGACTTAATCTCATTTAACTACTTTTTAACCGCTAGTATGACTAGTACCGGATAAAATAGGAAAGAAAAAAAATACGAACGTGCTTTAAAAAATATTAAAATTTATATTATTCACTTGAAAAAAATCTCAAATTATACTCTACATTTTTTAAAAATAATATGATTACTAAACTACCCCTACCAAATCGGTTATTTAGATTAGATACTAGTAATTAAATATTAGTAGTATAATCTGCCGTAAAAGTGCTATAGCCATTAGCCAAGCATGGACAGAAGACGAACAAACATAGCAGCACACAGTCAGGAATACATACTGGCTTTCTGGACTGCATGCGTTTGGGTTTTGGTGAGCACGTCGGATGATACGTTTGGACACTAATAAAAAAACTAATTACATATTTAGAAACAACGAGACAAATTTATTAAGCCTAATTAAGCCGTCATTAGTAAATGTTTACTGTAGTACTGATTAATATAGTAATTAATTGCTGCTAGTTGCTATGTAGAGTGTACTACTAGAGTAACTAGATTATTCTTATTATTATAAATATTATAATACTAATAATATTGATAATAATAAGAATAATACCTGTAAGTGGATCCGTCGCGGCTCCGGCCCAAGGCCAAACACAACCAACTCCTCTTCCTCTCTCTCTCTCCTCCCCGTCCTCGACCTCGACTCCAAGCACCACCACCACCAAGCAGCAGAGTTCGGACAGGAGGGGGAGAGAGGGATCCAATCCCACCCGCTCTCCTTCCCTCCTCTTCGCTTCGCCTGCTCGCCTCAGCCAGCTCGCTCTGCTGCTTCGCCTCCGTCCTCTCCAGATCCGAGGCGTGCACCTCCCCCGGGGCTCCCCCGATGGGCGCCTGCGTCTCCAAGGTCACCGCCTGCTGCTGCCACACGCCGCACCACGGGATTACCAACGACGCCGCCGATGCTGGTGTGTAATGCTCTGCCGCCGCCCTCTCATGCTCATGCTTCCCCGATTTGCTTCCGCTGTTTTCGGACCCCCTTCCCCTTCCCCAGATTTTTGTTTTTGTTTTTGTTTTTGGCGCTTGCGATTTATTGTCTCCCCCCTTCCCCTGCTCTACTACCCTGATTGTGAGATTGATTGTCGGTGGCACTAGGACCTCGGCTGTTTGGATTCATCTGTGCTTACCACCTCCCATACATGGACTAGAATGCTTATTAATTGCTTCAATCCATTTCGATTGTTATGCGTGCCCACGCTGTTCCTAAATTTAGGTCCGATTTCAAGCTACTCCTATCTTTTGGTTAGACCCGCAGATGAGTTCGTCGATCGAATTTGGAGTAATCTGAGTGCAACTTTTCTCTCTCTCGGCAGTGGTCGAGGAGCACGGCGAGGCGTACGAGCTACCGCCCTTCCAGGAGTACTCCTTCGAGCAGCTGCGGCTCGCCACGTCGGGCTTTGCCGTCGAGAACATCGTCTCCGAGCACGGCGAGAAGGCGCCCAATGTGGTGTACAAGGGGAAGCTCGATGCCCAGCGCCGCATCGCCGTCAAGCGCTTCAACCGCTCTGCCTGGCCTGACCCACGCCAGTTCCTGGTATGGTCTCTCCGCTGCCTCCACTTTTACCCTTTCTAATCATGTGCGCTTGCCTACTAGTTTGTTACCTGGTTGGTTATTCTGGGGATGGTAGGTTCGTTGCAGTTTTTCATCGAGTCGTCTAAGCATTCAGATGTCCCTGCTCATGGAGGTTGTTGATTAGTACCTGTTCCTGGGATGATGCGTATGCTTTTCCATACACTTGTTTTGCTTTTCCCTGTATTATGATGCCTTGTGGATGGAATGGTGGCACCTACCAACTATTTCCCATAATATTCTTGTTAGGTTACTAGATTCCATTGCTAAACAAGTGCGACCCTGTCACTCTGAGACAGCAATCATACCAGATATTATCAATCACATCATTTTGTCCATTGCTTATTTTTGTCTGTCACAAACCATCATTCTCTTTCCCACTGAAACTTCGAGTTCAAGCCATGCATATAGAAAAGTGTGAACTGCTTATTGCTTAACGACACATGCGTAGTGTAGAAGAAGATCAGCATGTTATATCTTAACGATTGTGTAACGTTAAGAATAGGAGGCCTGTATGGCTGTAGTTTCTCAAGCTGTTCAGCTTTCTGATGTACTTAGAATTGCTACATTGTCACGTTGATAATGGTGACCACCTTTTTCAACTAGTGCTTTATGTACATTTTGGTTTCCTGAAGTTATTAAACATCTTACTGTTCTATTGATACGATGGTCTGTTCTAATTCTTCTGTTTACATAGAAAGCAATGCATAGATTTCCTTTCTCAAGTAGTAGCAGTTCGTCCTCCATATAAATGCTGCTTTTCTTATCTTAAGGCATCCCTCTTTGTTGGTATGGAATTATGGGTTATGTGTCCTTTACCCATAATAGCTGATTTTATAAGATATCCCGTCACCGGCCTTTATGTAGAAAGTAATACAGAGATGACTTTTCCCAAATAGCAGTGGGGTATCCTCCATAGAAATGCCATTTTTCTTGTCTGAAGGCATTCGTATTTGTTGATAAAAAATTACAAATAGAAGGCATTCATATTCCAACAACGATTTTATGTCTCAGGAAGAAGCTAGATTAGTTGGTCTGCTCCGGAGTAAAAGATTGGCAAATCTGCTTGGCTGTTGCTGCGAAGGTGATGAGAGATTGCTTGTTGCAGAATACATGCCCAACGACACGCTAGCAAAGCATCTCTTCCACTGTGAGTCCTTCAAAAGCATCCCATATTGTAGTTACGATTAGTGTTAGAAACCATTATACTGAATTTTTTTCTTCAAACTCCAAACAAGACCAAGACATTTGGGAGGCCTCATTGTCCTTTTCTTATAACCTAATTTGGCACTTTGTTGCCCACCAACTGCCATACACTGAATGGCTCATGTGAAATTTATGTGAATTTCACAGGGGAGTCACAAGCAATGAAATGGCCCATGAGATTAAGGGTTGCTCTGTATCTTTCCGAGGCTTTGGAATACTGCACTAGCAGGGGGCGTGCTCTGTACCATGACCTCAATGCCTACAGAGTTCTCTTTGATGATGTCAGTATTTGCGAGTTACTTTTGCAACCTGGTCATCAGCATGTTCTAATATTTTTATGTTTTCACATGCTGCAGGACTGTAACCCAAGACTTTCCTGTTTTGGCCTCATGAAGAACAGTCGAGATGGAAAAAGTTACAGTACCAATTTGGCATTTACACCTCCTGAATACATGAGGACTGGTGAGTTCTTTGTTACTTTTGCAATATCCTAAAGCTAGTTCTGTTTAGCAGTTATTTGATGATCAGGGTAGAGATGCTCAAGATAGCATTGCCACTGAGTTCTTAGATACGCCATCGTTCTGATTGTACTGTTCCATGTTTTCTGATCGGCTGATCTTTCCTAATCGGTCTGGTACCGATCAGGACGATTAATCGACGATCAGGACGATTAATCGAGCTCTGATCGTTCTAATCGTCCAACATATAGCAGGACTATACAAGTATATATCATATATGTATGTTATATATATATACCATATACTATATATTTATATAGTATACATTGAGCATCAATACTATATTTATAGTTAGTTGGTTACTTACCTATGAAATATGGCTCTATATTCTTGTCCCAGCCTCCATATGTTTGCTGATTTGCAGGGAAGAGTGCAGCTTAGCTGCACATAGCTAACGGCTGGAGTGGGAGTGAGGAGTGAGGAGAGAAAGAGTTGGGGTGTGGGCCTGGCCCAAATAGATATAGCCCAGTAACTGAAGAAGCCCATCTGCCTATTTAGTTCTGATCGGCAAAGAGGCCTAATCGGACGATTAATCGCGATTAATCGACGATTAATCGGACGATCAGGTTTCTGATCGCTCTGATCGAATCGAAGGGCCTAATCGAGTGCTAAGTGTCGATCAGGACGATTAATCGTGATTAACCGCGATTAATCGGACGATCAGAAAACATGGGTACTGTTATATACTGTGAGATCCTGAGCATAAACATCTCTCTGCCTCTTTTTTTTATATGAAACACCTGTATGAATGTCCTGATGTGCTGTCATTTCATGTTGCTATAATTTAAACCGTTTTATGATATTCCTAAATAATATTCTGGTGAAACATTATGCACAGTAATTGTGTGATCAGTGAAGTAGAATCAACTGGATACCAATGATCATGTGGATTTCAATCAGACATCATTTATGTAACCTAGCATTGTTTTTAATCGCCTTAGTATAACATAATTATACATGCTGTTAGAATATGTATATGGGCCTGCGTGCCTATGACTTAGTCTTTGGGCCTTCGGGTTCGGCGGCCCATGTGGGGCACGCCCGGCGTGTGTGGTAGAGGCGGTTAGGGTTTCCTAACCCTAGCCGCCACAGCCTAGGGGTCTCCCCCCTCCGGCCTTTATATGGTTGTAGCCCGGCTCCCGTATAATGCATCTACAATTCCTCGCGTCAATCTCTTTCACATGCGACTTGAGCTAGTTGGAAATATGGACAGTTTATGTTTTCCTGCTGAAAAGCGATGGCAACCTTTGGTTAACTTTGTATAAGCCCAGCATCTCAATCCTGCATTTTCTTCTTCTGTTTGCAGGACGAATCACTCCTGAAAGTGTCATATACAGCTTTGGAACTTTGCTGTTGGATGTTCTTAGTGGCAAGCATATCCCTCCTAGCCATGTAACAAAATGGAACTTTGTTTTTTCTATAAATTGTCCTTATTTTAATCGGGTTTAACGCTCTTACCCTTAATGATATGGCAATGTATATTAGCAATTTCATGTGAACAGAACTGCCCATAAAAGATGGATGTGTCAACTAATATAGTTACATCTAGGTGCTTAATTTATCTTGCACTCTGCTTCTCACGGCTCTAATGTTTTCATTTCCACTGAACAATGGGAAACAATTGTTTTTTCTTCTGTGGTTGGGCCATGTGAGGCTCTCATTTATGGATTAGATTATAGGTTCTAGTTCACATGAACCTGATGCCATCATTGATATTATTTGGATAAAATTAAAAAAATCCCATTAATGATGCATTTACTATCTTGACTAATTAGTGTGACCAGTAATTACTCTACTGACATACCTGTTAAGGAAATTAATTTGTAAAACTAGCACTTCAGTACAAAAGTAATGAACAATATCTGTGGCTCATACTAGTATTTTCACGTTTGATGTTTCCATCTTCATCTTTACCAGCTTATTGATTCTGGAGCAATTATGTGCAGGCCCTGGACCTGATTCGAGATCGGAACTTTAACATGCTTACAGACTCATGTTTAGAGGGTCAATTTTCGAATGAGGAAGGAACAGAAGTGGTGAGACTAGCATCAAGGTGTCTTCATTATGAACCCCGTGAACGACCTAATGTAAGATCTCTTGTGCAAGCATTGACCCCCTTCAGAAGGATGTTGAGGTGAATACTCCCCCCTTGTCTAGCTAGCATGTGAATTTCAGATTCCTTTCTCCAGAATTATGTTGGAAAATTGCACCTAGGTTTAATTGGATAATTTCAGCCCTTGTCTTCAGATAGGCCATTTTACTCTCCAAACATTGTTTGGTTTCCATAGCATTTTGGCCGTTCCTGATTTTGCTTGAGCACACAATACTACCGGGCTAGGGTGAAATATGCCTACAGTACCTTTTAATTTTGCAGAGTGGAATAGATCTGTATTATGAGATTGTCTGTCCAGTTATGCCACCTCAATGAATTGGTATAATGTCATAATGTCTGTATTGTTTGAATCTTTTGCAGACCCCATCTTACGAGTTGATGGATATGCCACGTGGCGGTGCATCATCTATCCAATCACTACCTCTTTCTCCTCTTGCTGAAGCCTGTTCCAGAAAGGATCTAACAGCTATACATGAAATTCTTGAAAAGACAGGTTACAAGGATGATGAGGGAACAGCAAACGAGGTTCATTTTATATAAATGTTTATTATTATTATTATTATTATTATTATTATTTCTGCAAACTTAATAAATAACATTGCATGCTTAACTTGCGGGGAGTTTTGTGTGTCATACCTTAATACAAGTATACAACGTTTTCAGAAACAATCATGCAAGCCAAAACATCTAAAAATGTTTTGAACAGTAAAACACATAGTATTACTGATGGTGACCCTGCTACGGTTTTCCCCCCTTTTTTTGCCTTACAGATAACACCTAGACTGCGTTTTTCTCCTAGTGTAACTTTGTCTGTCTTCTTCATGGGGATGGTTACTGTAGTGCCGCGCGATGTTTATCTGCCTCTCCTGTGACCCCCCTTTATTGCAAATACTAAATAAAAATTCCTACAAAATGTCATGCTGTGATTCTTTAAGTTTCATCTGATATTGTTTCCGGCTTTCCGCATGTATAAGACAGACAGATGCTGCTTAATTGTTTGTTAGACAACTATTTTTCAGTCATCCTGTGGTTAAATGTGCCATTTGATACCCCATTTGTTTCACCAATATTATTTGGATTACTTGTTTGTGACTTCTCTCCCTTGTGTGCTGCAGCTCTCCTTTCAGATGTGGACCAATCAAATGCAAGATACGTTGAACTCAAAAAAGAAGGGTGACAATGCTTTTCGTCAGAAGGATTTTGCCACTGCTATTGATAGTTATTCACAGGTTGCTTTATCTCCATTCTTATGCTGTTTTATATGAATGAGGGACAGATACTTGAGATGCATGATTGAATGTGACCACAATTATACCTAGTTCAAACATTTCCAAAATAATACTAAACCTGGGTCACAGAAACTAAAACATTATTGTTGACCTTCTATAACAATGGAAATAGAATAACATTGTTTACGGAACAAATTCAAGGCTGCTGTTGACATTGTTCCTTTACTGTTTTTTTTACATGCAGTTTATTGAAGTTGGTACAATGGTTTCACCAACCATTTATGCCCGGCGCTGCTTGTCATATCTGATGAATGAGATGCCACAGCAAGCATTGAGTGATGCAATGCAAGCTCTAGTAATATCTCCAACATGGCCAACCGCATTTTATCTTCAGGCTGCGGCTCTACTATCATTAGGCATGGAGAATGAAGCTCGAGAAGCACTAAAGGACGGTTGTAACCATGATGAAAGTAGCAGCAGTGGACATTAGCAAACAGAATTGTACTGGAGGGAGAGAGAGAAAATGTCTAAAAAAGGTGAATAAGACGGTTGTAACCATGGCAAAGACGTCGAAGGTGAATAAGTATCACAGACAGGAAATTAAGGGGGAGAAAGGAGAACTTTTTCTTGGGTCCTTGTACTGGAGGGAGAGAGAAAAAATGTCTAAAAAAGGATTGGTGATGTACATGTCCATCTTGCTTGTAGGTGTGTAAACTTGTACAGCAAGCATCGTTTTCCCGGTGGTCTATGTTCATTGTTGCATATGTTTTAGCTCCCATTGGTATATTACTTTTTTTTTGTGAATTCATTGGTATATTACTTTGAAAGATCGTGGAATTCTTCAGGTGAAAGAAAAACAGTTTTGTTGAATGTGTTGTTCTTGTTCCGTTTCTTGGGGCATATGTTCCAAACATTCAGCATACAAGTTAGACATGATATAAGTTTTTAGACTAAATTCTTAGGTGACTCTTTGGTTCTTGTTGTAGCTGCGGTTTTATTAGTGACATGTAGGGGTGTAAACAATGGACCTTTAGGTTAACCTCTAAACCTCTTTAGTGTAAATATTTGTACTACTCAATAAAAATTGAGGAGTAATATAAATATTTGTAAATTAAGAAGTAGTACAAATATTTGCACTAAAGATGTTTGGAGATGCACCTAAAGGTTAACCGTTTGCCCCCTGAGTGACATGTGTTACGAATAATAGAGACTATTAGTAACATGTGTTACGAGTAGTAGAGAATGTATAATTGTATTGAGTCTCAATAGAGGCTATATATAGTGCATAGTAAAACTGCATTAGTAACACAGGCGGGAAACAAATGCTATTAGTTATGAATTTATTTATAGATTTTTTTTGTTTATACATCTAATAATTAAAATATTTATAGATAATTATGTTATTTCCGTCTACATTCAGAATATTATGTTCACCCAATTTTAAATTTACTTTAATTGAATTAAGCTAAACTATTCAAATCTCATGCAAAATTAAACAAGTTTCTATCAAAATTAATGAATTTTATGTAAAATTTGAAAAATGATACTTTTGACTAGATAATAATAATTAGATATGATCTTTTCGTTATCTCGGTAATACAAGGTGTAAACTATTTTTTTTCTTTATTGGATTTAGTGTCGGACGTAGGGGTATATGTTTACAATAGGTCAAGTAAATATCCGGATGCACTGCATCCACTCAGCCCGCTCAGAATATACGATGCAACTATACCAAAACAACCAAATACACCCTTCGTGAAGGGTTGAAACGGATCGGATACTAATACCTTTTTTGTTGGATAGCCATAGTTTTTGTCGGATATGGATACAAAATCGGATACCTCCGGATATTAGTGCAGTCGGATATTCGGATACGGATTCGCATCCGGGTATCCATATCACCTTGTCATTTGAAAATATCCCGACAAATTTAAGTGAAATTTGTTTATACTAGAATATTTTGATCAAAGCATATGAATTTCATTCACCTCTTTAATCCATAGATATATAAAAAAAAAATATTTGATTATATTTGGCGGATACGGATATTACGCATACAAATCCGGATTCGGATTATCAGATATGAAACAGATAATTTTCAAACGGATATAATTACATATAATTTTGAAACGGATACAAATATCCTTATTAAATATTTTTTATCGAAAAAATATACGATAATAGATTTCTGCCTTCGGTTTCCATCCTTGCCGTCTGACGCTCCGTTTCCATCTGCTCGCCACCGCCTTTCGTGGCGACCTGTATCAGTGAGACGAGATGGGGATTTGAGATAGCCGCTACGCCTCCCATTTAGGATGAAAACGGTACGGATATTTATTCGACCGTCCGTTCAACCGAATTTGTTTAGAAGAGTTTAGACATGTCCGTATCCGAGTCCGAAGATTAACATCCGATACCGTATTCGTATCCGAATACTAAAATTGGTATATTTATGATGTTGATATCTAATCGTATCCTATCCGATATTTCTGATATTATTCTGATATTATTCGTATTCGAATATGAATTCGAACAGAAATATGAAAACAAATACAATATCGACAATATCGGTTCGTCCTTACTCCCAGCGCATGCCGCCGCGCCGCCTCACGGAGTCACGGTCCACGCCTCGCTGCCTCCCCGCACGGCCTCCCGCACCCGCCACTGATCCGCCTCCCCCCGCCCCTCCCAGCGCCCGTTGCCGAGCCGCGCCGATATAAACTTTCGCCGATGAAATCCTCAGGCACCCGAGTCCAGTAAAATCCCCAGGCACCGCGGAGGGGCGACAGGGACTCGACCAGAACATGTCGTCTGCACTCAAGGCGGGGTCGCCGGAAGCCGGCTACTGCGGCGTCGATCCAGACCAGGTCTGGAGAGCTCTGAAAGGTTTCAGCTTTGTTCTCGGTCGCCTGGCCTGTGCCGTCGGTCCTGTGAGGGGAGTATCATTAACGGCTTCCGTCGAGGTACATCCCCCAATCTCGATCGTGTAGCGCATATCTGCGACATCGGCGCTGGCGGCAGTGCAGTTCTCGACCTCGCCTGCCATACACTCGGCCGCAGCTGCAGAGGTTTTCTCCGTGTCGGCGATCACCGCCGTCCAGTTAGGTCTGCCTCTAACAACTGTATATATTTATATTCACAAGTGTTTTTTGTTTGAGTAGATCTGAATAGGCGACCTCGTCCTTGGTCCTTGCGAAATAGGATGGGGTAAGCTAAATCCCTCTCCTTTATTGTACTTGCCTGTTTTTAGGGTTGCTTAGGGCACCCTCGTCGTTGTAAATTCGATTTCTGATCAAATTTTAGTGCTGGTAACAAAATTAAGGGATATTATAATCCACTTGAGTTTGGAGTGTTCACAGAAAGTTTTTTTTTGTGTCTTTTGGATACATCTGACCAGGCAATATCATCCTTGCCCGGTAAGGACCAAAAAAAATTAGAGTATTTGCTTAAAGCCGTCTCTTTTATTATTTTTCCTGGCTTTAGGCTAGCTTGCTTAGGATAATAGACTGATGTGCAGGGGGTACGAGTACCATACCGAAAAATGCGAAGCTAAAATTTAGACATGTATACAAGAAATTAAGCACTATTTAATATTGCAGTGTTAAATATCGATTATTTTTTTTATTGTAGTGAAACATCGATTATTTTTTATTGTAGTGTTAAAGTTAAATAATATTTTACAAACTTGACGTTGATATGCATAAATTTGTCTTGAAGTATTTTTTTAAAAGCACAAAAAATAGTGGTCAAAGCTACATTTTGGATCGAGATTGTGTTATCCAAAACATAAATTAATTATTTGAAAACTGCAGGGAGTATATGTTTATATCACTGAATTTATATATGAAAATATTTTATTACAGTTGAAATCAAGAATTAAAATCCAGTTTTATAGACCATATATGATATGAGTCCAAAACATGCTTTATATCCTGAAATATTGAGGGAGCATATATATTCAAAGATTGCAACTTTGAAAGCTTGAACGAAGAATGGCTACACTAAAATGATTTGATAAAGCTAGTCCTTAGAGAATCAACTTATACAAAGTCCAATGAGAGAAAAAAGTAAATTATGTAAAGATGAATGCCACTGAACGAAAAGAGCGGAAAGGTACCAAATGACGGCTTTCTTGGTTTAGTCTGGGAAATATGCTTATTACTACAAATCTAAAAGACGGGGGCATTAGCCCTTGAACTCTAAAACTAAAAGTTATTGAAAGAGGAAAAGCAAATTCCAAAAGAGTAGAAAGGAATGATTGTTTTTTTTTTCACTTTACTACTATTCTGTTGAACTACACTTAGCAAGACAGACTTACTCGTGCAACTTTCAAGCATTCCAACTTAATCCATAAAATTAAAGATAAACCGTACGTTCATCAAAATTTTAAATAATTACTACATTAAGACAGCTCAGAACATCACTTATATTTGCATTGGGAGGGAGCAACTAAATTCTACTGTAGTATAGTTGTCATTCATTTTAAGATTGCCATAAAAATGCAGCTGTATATATATATATATGTTATTGTTGATTGTACGTTGTTGAACAAAAGTTGGTTCAATCGCTTGACAGCACTGCGGCACTCGGGAGTTATCACAACGTACATTTTTTTACTAAAGTTGATTTAAAGCTGAGTTGATTGATTGATTATATTATAATAAACTTAAGACAAGGTCATACGTTCCCTCCTAGCTCGGTATGCACAAAAAACTGAGAGAACACGACAAAGTGCAGAAATCACTACAAGGCTTGCTAGTGCTACGTACAGGGCTTGCTTGCTAGTGTTAGGATTGCACCACTCAATAATCCTACGGTAATACATGTTTTTTTTGGAGGATGGAGCCATGAGAAGATGGAGGTGCTTGCTACTCTACTAGCCGCCTTCTCTCAGGCTCAGCTTTTCTCCCGTCAGCCGATCGATTCCGATCCTGTCGTGGAGGTCTTTCACGATCGAGATTGGAATGGAACGGAACGGGACGGAAGGATTCCACTCCACTGCACTGTCCGCTGCTGCTGCCTACTACCGTGGAATGCCGCCGCAACGCAGGCCGATAAGATAAACAACAAACAGGTGGACGGCCGGAACCATTGGAAAAGCTAGCTTTTTCTTTGCAACGCCGGCACGGACCACGCCACCATGTCAAGCACCACCACCACCCGCCGTTGTACTACTACTTTGTTTAAACGTACCGCCGCGCGCATTGGACGCCCAGCAGCCAGTACGTGTTGGAATTGGTATCGTACTAGTAAGCATCCATTGCCTATATCAAATGTCCACGCACGAGCTATATATAGCCTCCTACTAGTAAGCATCCACGTAGAAGAAGGAGATTTTTTTTTCCATGGATGATGTCACCGAACAAACGTCATGTGACCTACGCCAGCAGGTCGGCATCTCCAAACATCATCATCGATCAGCAACTCTCAGCATCAATCTCCATCATCTTCCCCGGCCCGGCGGCCGTCTCCTCAGTCGATCTCACGGAGATGCCAAATTGCGCATGCACGCTCTTGGATCCGCCGATCGGCCGAGCGAGAGCAACCTCCATCACACACACACACACACACGTCGGCAGCAGATTTGATGGGGCCGGCCGGGCCTCTCGCCGCGTCAAGCTCCAATCAACAAGGCGATTGTGCTTTCTTCTTGCACAGGGGGTTCTACGTACTAGGCCTAGGCTAGCGGCTAGCCCCGGACCCCGGACCGGACCGGACCGGGGCCGCGAAAGATCGAATCGTGAATTCGCAAGCCATGGACCATGGCGATCCCCGAATCGCCCAGCCGGCTCCCCAACCCCACAGTCGATGTGCCCACAAATCGCCCTTGATTTGTTGGTCCTCAACGGCGGAACGACGCGACGGGCCCCCCCTACCGCTCTGTGTTTTGCGGCTGTAGAGCGCGACGCGTGGGGCGGCGGCGCCGATATTTTTCTCGGCGCTCGATCGGCTCACCACACCAACCATATGATTCTCGCGCGCGCGCCGATCATATATCACAGATCGAGAGAGAAAAAGGTTGGTGGCTATCGTCCGGTAGTGGCCGCAATCGAGGAGGACGGGGTACAGTGGCGCATCCGCCGCGGCACATGCGTCCATGCGGGTGGGCACCGCCGATCGAGGACCGAGGGGGTGTGCGTACGTGTCGGTGCTGTGGCTCCGGGACGGCGACGCCGATACCTCGTGGAGCCTAGCCTGCATGTGTATACTCTCTCGAGTGGTGTGCCTAGATTTTCGTAATGCGATGCGTGGGGCGTGTGGCAGATGCATGACGGACCTCGCGATGCATGCGTGTCGGACTCATCGTCTCCCGGCGAATTGAAGGCCGGGCAAACTGCGCGCTGGCGTTCACGACACGACGGCGACTCAGTCCGCACTCGTCACGGCACGACGGCGCGTGCGCTAGGCGAGAGAACACGTACGTACGGGCGGCGACCGTCGTGGCTAGGTGCGCGGCAACCAACAAATCGATCGGCCTGGTCGGCAGCCGACTGGAAGCCGCCTTCGATTCTAACCACGCGGCGTTTTTCGAGCTGAATGCATGACGGCGGTGATCTTGCCGTCTCTCGGTCATTTTCGCTTTGGCGAATGCGAAAGCCACGACTCGGACGGGCCTGGCTGTAGTTGTAGTACAACAGCTAGCGAATGGTCAGGTACGGCTCAGTTTACGACTCCGACAGACAAACCAAAGTGGTTCGGCCGTTCATCAGTCAATCTAGTACTCATATAATATTGCTAGCTGCTGAGACGCATAATAGTGCGTGGTGCTGCCACCGAGGAGACGCCTATAAAAAGAGCAGCAAGCCGGAGCATGGCAGTATATCACCGGCGCGCGCTGCCATTGCACAGGCTAAACAACCACAGCATCATCGATCCATCTATAGACTATAGCTATAGTAAAAAACACCACGGCACAGCGTGCAGCCATCCAGCTTCATTCGAGCCCCAAGAGCGAGCGAGCTTAGCTCCCGGCCTGCTCACGGCAGTAACAACAAGCTAGATGGCCCCTGCAGCCATTTCCAAGCCTCTCCTCAGCGATCTCGTGGCACAGATCGGGAAAGTCCCATCGAGCCACATCAGGCCTGTCGGAGACCGCCCGGACCTCGCCAATGTCGACAACGAGTCCGGCGCCGGGATCCCGCTCATCGACCTCAAGATGCTCAACGGGCCGGACCGCCGTAAGGTGGTGGAGGCCATCGGCAGGGCCTGCGAATCCGACGGCTTCTTCATGGTACGTACGCACTGCTTACGTGGTGGTCGTACGTCACCGGTGACGACGGACCTTAATTTGCTTTTTTGTTAATAATAACGGACGGACCACGTCCACGATCGACGAACCTTATATTATTTATTATTATGGAACAAATTAATTAAATTAACAACCAGAGACAGAGACTGATCGACACTGGTGACGAACGAACGGCGCAGGTGACGAACCACGGCATCCCGGCGTCGGTGGTGGAGGGGATGCTGCGCGTGGCGCGGGAGTTCTTCCACCTGCCGGAGTCGGAGCGGCTCAAGTGCTACTCCGACGACCCCAAGAAGGCGATCAGGCTGTCCACCAGCTTCAACGTGCGCACGGAGAAGGTGAACAACTGGCGCGACTTCCTGCGCCTGCATTGCTACCCGCTCCAGAGCTTCGTCGACCAGTGGCCGTCAAACCCGACGTCCTTCAGGTGATGATGACTTCTCCATCTGCAGTGCAGCTGATGACTTTACGGCTTCCTGGTTTGATTTTTCTCTGCAAAAATGGTGTCTTAATTTGGTCCGTCGTTCGTACCAAATCAACTCGACCTGTTAATTTTTTATTTTGTCAAACTCAAACTTTATTTTTTTCTTTGTTCTCTTTTCAACAAAAGGAACGACTTGTCAAACTGGAACTTGAAATGAGTACATGTTCGATCGACGTTGACCATTCCTGAATCAAAAGCATGAAAAAGACAAACAATTATTGAACGGTGACAGAAAGTCGGCCGTGCGTGCTGTTATTAATTAGTCCTTTCACCGAAAAATACGACACGCATACAACATGGCAAAATTGACAAGTCGTATCGATCGTACGTATGTGGTGGTTGCTTGACACACTGACTGACAACTGACAGGCAAGTGGTGGGCACCTACGCGACGGAAGCGAGGGCGCTGGCGCTGCGGCTGCTGGAGGCCATCTCGGAGAGCCTGGGCCTGGAGCGGAGCCACATGGTGGCGGCCATGGGGAGGCACGCACAGCACATGGCGGTGAACTACTACCCGCCGTGCCCGCAGCCGGAGCTCACCTACGGGCTGCCGGGCCACAAGGACCCCAATGCCATCACGCTGCTGCTCCAGGACGGCGTCTCCGGCCTCCAGGTGCAGCGTGCCGGACGCTGGGTGGCCGTCAACCCCGTGCCCAACGCGCTGGTCATCAACATCGGAGACCAGATGCAGGCACTGAGCAACGACCGATACAAGAGCGTGCTCCACCGCGTGATCGTCAACAGCGAGAGCGAGCGGATCTCGGTGCCGACGTTCTACTGCCCGTCCCCGGACGCGGTGATCGCGCCGGCCGACGCGCTGGTGGACGACGCCCACCCTCTGGCCTACCGCCCATTCACTTACCAGCAGTACTACGACGAGTTCTGGAACATGGGCCTGCAGTCGGCCAGCTGCCTCGACCGGTTTAGAGGCCCGGAGGATCGATAGAACGAACATGATCGAACAACGCCGGCCACGAGCACAAGAAAAAATATATATGCAAAACATTGTTAATTTTTCTGCGGCATCTCACTATCTGAGCATCTTCCAATAATAACTGGATCTTTGGATGCCGCCCTCTGGAATGGAGTCTTGGATTCCCCTTGACCCGCCTAGGCATTGTTTGGATATAATTGGATTCACATCAATTCAAATGTGTTGGGGTAAAATTAGAGTGAAACTTAAACTAAATTTGTCCAAATTCTTATTAGCAATAGACTTTTTATCAATTATTACAAAGTACAATGTAATGCATTCATACACATACGTGCACTTACCTCTCTGAAAGGTCACATGTGAATCATACCCCACCTTTGAAAGACTCGTATCAAACGTACGTACACGTCATCTATCATTAAGTTAACAACCATCATTAAATTTTTGAAATAATTCTAGAAAAATACAAGCCTCCATATTTAAGTGGAGGACTTGAGCCTAGGTAGAGCATCTCCAAAAATATCTAATAATTTCTTCCCATAAATATGATATTTTCTAACTACTAAAAAGGTATTGGGAGAAATAAATAAGACCACCTCCAACAATTTCTAATATTTTACTCCTTTAATATAGAAAGTAATTGCACATCATGAATTATATACTATCTATATATTCTTTGTCTCTTACATTTGCATTAGAAACTCTTTTCTGCCATTTATTCTTTCTCACATCTTTCACCTTTAGATTGGGAGATGATACGCGCAACGCGGGGAGTGCGTATATCTTTACGCGTGATGGAGGAGTTTTTTCCAAGTGCTAAAAGATTGGGAGTTGTTGGAGATAATTTTTTTTATTCTTCCAAAAAAACAAGAACTGAAAAGGTTCATTGGGTACTCTGGGAGATGCAAGTTTCACAATAATAAGACACCTAATCAGCGGAGCACATAGTATATCAAAATCTCTTGGTCAACATAGTGTTGCCTTTAATATAAGTAACTAAAATCCTACCCCTATTAAAATCTCTCGGTTGAAATAGTGTTGCCTTTGACGCGGCTAATAGATTGTCAATAAAAATACTACATGTGAGGTCGATGACAAGAAAGTAGTTTTTAGAAACATCACCAAAATATATTTCCTACACCTTTTGCTATATATTACTTTCATTTTTTTTCAAAATTGCTTTAGCAAAAACAGTACCATTATCGAGTATAGAAATACACATTGTATCCATAGACAGAGGAGTATCTATTATGCCATTGTAAGATTTTTGTAAATAAACCATGTGCAATGCGAAATATAGTTAGAATAATTGTCACTAAGATATACTCCATTAGTCCATATGTTTCGAGTTTTAAGGAAAATTAAGCAGTAAGGAGAAAATCATTCATGCGCCTTAATTATAAAAGCAAACGACATAGCTGTTACCGGTGCAATCTCAAGCCTTAGATGACATGTTATAGCGAACTAATCATAGGTCAATTGGTTGGGTTCCTTGCGGTGGAATCTGTCGAGTCGGGTTCAAGTTCTCGACTTGATAAGGATGTTTGTTTTCAGTGGTAGGCGATGTACCTGTCAACACTGAGACGTCTGTGGTGACTTTATGAATCTTGAGATCTGCTGGCTAAGGTGCTCATAGAAGATCTTGATAAGGCTCCAACAACATTTTTTGCAAAAGGAGAGGATACAAAGAGGTGCTTCATAGTTTCTTGGGTCCTTTTCCAATTGAAGTAATCCATTTACATGTATTTCATTCCTCTGAGAATGTTTCTAGTACTCACTCCATCTTTTAGAAGTCAGAAGAAAACTTTGTGCTTGCATTGACATGAAGAATTCCATAGCCATTTAAAAGCAACATGGATAGAGAAATGTCCTTTGTGAATTTTGTATGCCTTGGAAGAAGCAAAAATGTTGGAACTCTGAATATATGGCCAGCATGGATTTGGAGAGAGAATTAAGCCGCTTAGAATTTCTTCCAGCTACTGCAATTGTTAGAAGGCCTCTACTAAAAGTGGGAGGGTGAAGAGATCAATTATTGTTGAAGCCACGTGAGACTTTGCAAGAGATGAATTATTGATTTGTTCTTTGCAACAGATGAAGTTCTGGAAATTAGCCACCATCCCAAAGAAAACTACTTTTACCATATATAAGACAATTGCACTGGCCATACTTTTTAATTTATCTAGAAGCTTTGGATTATCATGTCATCAGAATGATCCTTCCTTCACATGATTTGGGAGCTTACCATTCGTGCAATATTTTCTCCAAATTGGTTATCCCCAAGGAATTCTTGTCTATCGAAAATTTTATGAAGCTTCATTTCGAGTTTTTGGTTTTAGCACACTAAGACCTTCTTCGTATTTTGGATGACAGACCATTTCTCAGACAACTTTATTAGGAAGTTTCCTATCATTTGTTTATGTCTCTCTCCAAAGACAATGCATCTGTATTTGTCAATGCTTAATCACTATTGCAGGCAAGGTAAGAATGCACATACAAAAGGTGAGCAAGGAAGAGAACGAGTTTTCCAATATCTGCCAACTTGACTAAGGAAAGGTGAAGTGAAGGCCAACCTCCTTTGACATCTACTGATCAAAGGAAGAAATTCATCCACTCTAGGCCAAGATAAATGAAAGGAAGGGGACCTTTTGAGCAACCAAAAGTTGAGTTCAGCATAGTGGTCAAGCTTCTCACCTAAAACATTTAGGACTATTTAGCTAATGAAAAGGTATTAACTCCCATTGTTTATGGACTATTAGTTGGAGGATCCAAACTAGACTAAGCTAATATGCCAGCTAGTATAGCTAGAACCGCTAACAATTAGTAGCCTTGATCCAAATAGACCATTTATATTTATGGATAAATAAATTTTAAATGGAATATAAACACTTTATTTGTGGAACCACAAATTTCTATAATTATTAAAAATTCCTACTATCTTTGACCGTCAGATTAGCTAGTACTCCAACAAAACTAAACATGCATATCTGATATCTCGGTAGTAGGCTCAAAGCCAGATTGATAACACTACTACACAAACGGCAATCAGTGCCGGTTCAAAACCCCCATACAGTGGCGGATTTTGAACCGGCACTGGCGAATCGGCAGTGATGAGCCCAAGCCATCACTGCCGGTTTGGCACCCCAACCGGCAGTGATATTATTTTTTAAAATTGCATTTTTTTAATTGTTTTATTTTCATTTGGGGTTTCTGGTTTAGGGTTTATGGTAGAGGTGGTGGGGTGGGAGATTGTGGAGGTGTTTGCTATCGAACCATTTGATATCGATGTGAATTGTAGGTGGTTGTGGACTAGCGACAATACAAACCTATCACACATTTATAATAATTATTACAAAACATCCAAACAAAACTTAAAGTATCAAATTAATTGTCACATTACAATAGCCTTTCGAGGCCATCTTTTCCATAGTTCTTCTTGAAGTCCTTACTCTTCACAATGGATAGACATCCTTTTCTATACACTATATCGTCCAGAATAAGAGCTGTTATCTCCTCTTGAAATCCTCTTATCTCAAAATCCACCAACCTGTTGTGGCCGTGTTCTTTGCGCTGTAAATTGATACAAGATGATATTGAGATGCACATACGTAAGATAAAACAATAGAATTAAAATGCGACGCGTACGTACCATGCCATCTCCTATTCCTAGTTTTGCGCCAAAGTAGGCAAGCATTGCCCACATCACATAGAACCCGCACTCGTTGTTCCCCATTGGTTGATGTAGGGTCTTGACCTTCTTCATATACTCCGCTCTGAATGGTTTCTCCATTTCTTTTGCATCTTAGGCTCCACATTTCTCCAATCAGGTAACGTCTTCATTCTATGTGACAATGTAAATGAAGTGTGAAGGCTGATGACATTATTAATTACAATATCATATGTGATTGAAAAGTGTGGTGATATTGGGTTCACTTACATATTTAGCACTTTGACTAGGGGTTCGATAAGTTTAAGTGGCTTCTTTTTTTAGTCCCACACCTCGATAGTTGAATTTTTAAGACTTATATCTACGAGGACGTAATGGTTGCTGCAATCACAAGGTTCATGTTATTGAATGATATATCAAGAAAAAAACACTTAAGTAAGGGTTGAGAACACATACTCGCAATTGTAGGTTAGCAGTGCGTTTGTTTTGCCGACTGAGAACATTCTTTCAAACTCTATCTTCAAACTCGCTGAGACATACGGATCTTGGAGACCGGCTTTGCATGTTTTCTCATTTACATAGATGGGGTCCAAGAAGTCAAAATTGCTTATTCATTTTTGAAGGCAAAATTTTGCTACAGACCTGCAAAATAAACATGCATGGATATATTCAAATGCAGATCACGTAGTTTATTATAACGTTGTTAGGGTATGGTACTTACATAGTCCATAACATCATAATCTGCACATCCAGCGAGCGTCGTTGAAAGAGTTGAAAGAGGTCTTCATAATAAATAGTATGCACAACTTCTTCAGGATGATTAAAAATAAAACATGGAGGGATGCATACTTCAAAGTTTGCATTCTTGTCTTTGCTTCTATCACTATCTATGATGTAATAATCATGCAACTGCCGTATGTTTATTGGCAATTTTCTATACTCTTCTTCGCTGGCGACCATAGGCATGCCTAGTTCAAACTTGTATGCAACTTTGGCTTTTTCAAATTCGGTTTTTTCAAAATAGAGATTCTCGGCATCCTCCATGCTTATATCCAGTTCTGCGGCCAAGTTTTGTATCTCTAGCTGCTGAAAGGTGTGCATTTCTCTAGCTCTTTCTTGGTTACCCGGATTTTTGCTTTGCCTTTCAAATTGGCTCTGTTGCTCAGGTGGAGAATCGGCGCTTAATTGTCATATTTCTGGACATGAATTTCGATTATTGGTATTAGCTCATAGGTAGATAGATAGACTCTATATCTCTCTATCTCTCTATCTCTCTATCTCTCTCTATCTCTCTATATCTCTCTATCTCTCTATCTCTCTCTATCTCTCTATCTCTCTATATATCTCTATATCTCTCTATCTCTCTATATCTCTATATCTCTCTATCTCTCTATATCTCTCTATATCTATCTAAAAATTTGAATAGAAGTTGAAAATCTTCCAAAATAGACAAGTATATAGATATTAGTCACAATATAAAGCCATAGACAAGTATATAGAGATTAGTCACAATATAAAGCCATAGCCAAAATCTTCCAAAATATTCCACTAATCTATATCTCTAAGTCATGCTATCTCTCTATCTCTCTATCTATAAAGCCATAGGTACAAGTCACAATATAAAGCCATGTATATATGATATAAAATTTTGCCATCTATCTATAAGTCATGCTATACAAAATGTGCATACATCTATCTATAAGGCATACATCTATCTCTCTATATCTCTATCTCTCTACATGTCTATCTCTCTACAAAATGTGCCTCCACAAAATCTAGATAAGTATATAGACAAGTATATAGATTAGTCATCTATCTAAAGCCATGTATCTCTATCTATATCTCTAATCTCTATCTACATCTCTAATCATCCTCTCCTTCTCCTTCTCCTTCTCTGTGGTTCTCTCTCTCTATCTTTCTCTATCTCTATCTCTATCCCCCTCCTTCCTCCCTATCTCCATGACCAGCAAGACTCCAAGCTCTCTATCTCCCTCCTTCCTCCCTATCTCCATGAAAGCAAGCAAAAGCACTCTGAATCCCATGTAGACATTTCATCGAACACTTTCGATTTGTGGACATGGAGCTCACCGCGTGGAGGTTTGGGCCGGTTTCCGAGCTCCTATAGGGCGGGGATTCCGAGCTCCTGCACTGGCTTCGAGCGTCGGCGTGCTCGGGTGTCCTTCTTGGCGGCGGCGTGCACCGGCGGCGGCGAACACCGGCTCCTGCGTGCACCGGCGGCGTCCAATGCCGGGCTAGAGCGGCGGTGAGGCTGGAGCGGTGGCGTGAGGTTGGAGCGACGGCGTGTGCTCTTGCCGGCGGCAAGTGCTCCTGCGGCGGCGGCAAGTGCTCCTCGGGCTGGAGTCTAAAATGGCTAAGTGTGGAAGGGCGCGAGTCTGAAAATTTCAGACCGCGCCCTTTCCCTATATACTCGGTCAGATCACTGTCGGTTCTTGTTACAAACCGGCAGTGATGTACCATATCACTGCCGGTTGTTTGCAACCGGCAGTGATAGGTGGGTCATCACTGCCGGTTTGTAACAAGAACCGGCAGTGATTTTTAATTTTTTTTTAAATTTTCTCTTTGCTTTAGAATTCAAATTACTCCTGATTTTTTACTAAAACTTGAAAAACTCTAAACATAGAAGTTGCATAATTTTTAATTCTCTACAACTTTTACTGAAGTAGTATATTCAAATTCTTTATAGTTTTTGTATTCTCTTTTGAATTTGAATAAGGGTTTAAAATTCAATTACCCCCTTTGTAATTACTCCAAAAATTTGAATAGAAGTTGAAAATCTTCCAACATAGCTTTTGCTAGTTTTGAGGAGCTCTACATTATTGCTTATACACTCAAGGTCTAATTCTTTATAGTTTTGGAATCCCTTTTGACATGGCATACATCAATCAACAACGTGGTACAACTCAACAATTTCTAGAACTCCCTATGATCTCAAATTACTAAAACAACATTTCATTAAGGATTACATAGTTTATGATACTCTAACAATTCACGGTGCAGGCACGATGATGGCCTCATCATGATCACTCCAGAGATAAGCAGGTTCGTCACCCTCTTCAAGGACATGTAGGGTAACGTCCGCCCCAAAAGGAGTCATTTCTTCATAACCTTTGTACTCTTCTTCGTCTGTCACTCCGTCGACACCTACAATCTTCCTTTTGCTTGGCAATACTACATGTTGTCTTCCATTTGTATTGTTATCCCTTGCATAGAAGATTTGTAAAACATCCTTTGCAAGGACGAAGGGGTCATCTCTGTATGCGGTCTTGGATAGATCAACGGTAGTGAACCCATCCTTGTCGGTGTTGATTTCATTCAGCCGGACCCACAGACAATGGAAAAGAGCAACTTTCAACTGATGTCCATAGTCTAGCTCCCATATCTCATCTATGAAACCAGAGTATGTTGCCACCACCGTGCCGTACTCATCGTGGGCGTCGAAACGAACAACACTGTTTTGGTTCGTGCTCTTTCCGTCCTGTTTTTTTTGTGTTAAATGTAAAACCATTTATTTGATATCCTTGGTACCTCATTAGCGTAGTCGAAGGTCCGGGGGCTAAGAGATCTAGCTGACATCCCGTCACCTTTCCCAGCCTTTGGCGTCGAAACCAGTCACCGAATTCCTCCTTATGTTTTTTCTCAAGCCAAGCCTGTGACCTCCCTATGTGCTTAATTTGCAGAAACTGCTTGTGCTCATCAATGTATGCCATCACACCGTCGGCATGTGGAGAACAGCGAAGTGTGCTTGTCTAAAGGAGACGACTTCGTCCATTTTGACAGCTTTCTCACCTATTGTTCCTTTGCCCCCTAGTCTTCCATCGTGATGAGATACTGGAACTCCAACCCGCTTGATGTCCAGATAATATGTGGAGAACTCAATAGCCTCCTCTGTTGACCATCCTTCTACCATACTCCCTTCTGGTCTGAATCTATTCCTAACATACCGCCTAAAAACTTTCATCAGCCTCTCGAAAGGAAACATCTGGTGTAGGTACATTGGGCCAAGGGATTTTATTTGATCCACAAGATGAACAAGTAGATGCACTGAAATGTCGAAGTAAGTCGGTGGGAAATGCATCTCAAGCCTGCATATAATCTCGGCTATCTCCTGCTTCAGGTGGTCTAACCTGCCCACTTCAATGACCTTTTCAGAGATCGCGTTGAAGAACGAACACAACTTTATGATTGGAGCACGGACCTTGTCAGGGAGGATACCTCGCAGGGCAACTGGGAGCAGCTGAGTCATTATGACATGACAGTCATGGGCCTTCATAGAACCATAGTTAAACTTAAGTTCTCTCATGTTAACTAGCCTCTTCGGGTTCCCACAGTAGCCACTCGGTACTTTGAGATCATTGAAGAAAGAAATAAGCATTTCTTTTTCCTCCTTTTTCAGTGTCCATGATGCCACCGGAAGTTTCAAGTGGCCATTCTCAAGAGTTACTGGGTGTAACTCCTTCCTGAGGCCCATGTGTTGCATGTCCAAGCGTGTCGCGAGAGAATCCTTACTTGTTCCCCCGATGTTCATCAACGTGTTAAGTGTGTTACTGCACACGTTTTTAGTTATGTGCATTGGATCAAGACAGTGACGTACACTCAAAAGTGGCCAATAAGGTAGTTTCCAGAAGATTGATTTTTTCTTCCAGATACTATCGGTTGGTGCTGCTACTGCCCCGTCCCCCTTCCCAAGGACAACATTTGTGAGTTTGCTTAATTGTTGAAGCATCTGTTTCCCGTCTCGATACTTTGGAGGTCCACGTTTCTCAGTAGTCCCATTAAAATCTTTTGTATTCCTAAGGTAAGGGTGATCGCGACGTAGGAACCTACGGTGTCCCATGTAGACCATCTTCCTGTTTTCTGGTAGATGTGTAGCATCAGTCTCGTCCAAGCACTCGACACACCCAGTGTATCCTTTTGTCTTCTCTCCAGACAAGGAACCTCGCCCTGGTAGGTCGGTGATTGTAGCGATAAGTACAGCCTTTACCGTGACATGTTCTTTCTTGTACTCATCCCAAACATCCTTCACATCCGTCTCCCACATCTGTAGTAGTTCATCGATCAATGGTTCTAGAAGCACATCAATATCATTACCAGGTTGTTTTGGTCCTTGGATTAGTAATGGCATCTGGACGTATGACCGTTTCATACAAAGCTAGGGTGGAAGGTTGTATATACATAGCGTCACTGGCCAAGTGCTATGATTGGTTCTCACCTGGTCAAACGGGTTCATCCCATCCGTGCTCAAAGCAAACCACAGATGTCTTACCTCTCCACCGATGTTCTTATAGAACATAGTGTTGATAGTCCTCCAGTCCGACCCATCGGCGGGGTGTCTCATCATTGAATCTTTCTTTCGCTCTTCGCCGTGCCAATGCAACAGCTTGGCTGACTTCTCATTTGCAAATAACCTATGCACTCGTGGAGCTATAGGAAAATACCACACGGACTTTACTGGCCCTCCTCTGGTCTTGCTTCCATCATTTGATGGCCCTTGCTTGTATCGGGGAGTTTTACACTTGGGACACGCATCCAAGTCTTTGTATTTCTCTCCATGGTACAATATGCAGTCGTTGGAACACGCGTGGATTTTCTCAACCTCGAGGCCAATTGGGCAAATCATTTGCTTCGCAAGGTAAGTCTTTTCTGCTAACTCGGCCTCCGGGAACAGTTTATGTAGTATAACTAACAAGTTATCGAAGCCTTTATCACTCAACCCATTCGTTGATTTGAACTCCAATAGCATGATGTTGGCTTCCAGTTTGCTTATTGGGCAGCCCGGAAACAATGGTGTTTTCGCATCCTTTCTCATCATCTTCAGTTTTTTCAACTGTGAAGCACTAAGGAATCCCCCATGCATATCATGTAGAAGCTGTGAAATACCATCATTTTCCTCAGTGTCGTCAGCTAATGTATTCACAAACACATCATCATTGGTAGGCACATCTTCTGTGTAATCATGAACAGGCAATAATGCTACACTAGGCATGAGCACATCATCATTTATATTTTGACCAACCTCCCCATGCAAAGTCCAAATCGTGTAGTTTCTCATGAACCCCCTTGTGATCAAGTGCAAACGTATATGCTCCACGTCGCCCTATTTTCTCGTATTCTTGCAGTCTTTGCATGGACAGAATACAAGATATGAGTCCCCAGCATTGACTCTAACTCGCTTGATGAAATCGTCGATGCCCGTCAAGTACCGTGGGTCTGTATGTGACAGATCGTACATCCACCCTCGATCCATGTTTGCACTGATAAAATAAGATGGGCAAAGCAGAGGAAACATAGGAACATATTAATAGAAGCATTTTTGAACAATATTCTTCGATATAATTTGAATTTGGTCGCGCTATAAAAATAAAGAGAACAAATAGATAACAATGGAAGCATGGAGTATTAAATGTAAGTATTAAATACATGCATGGAGTATTAAATCTAAGTAATAAATACCGAATCTATTCCACATCCCATCATATCTTTCATGCATGTATTGAGTATTAAATGTAAATAATAAATATAACTAATTACAATTTTTATCCATAATTTTCGAGACAATCTTTCGAACCTAGCTACTCAATGATTATACAATAATTACCCAATAAAAACAAAGTGCTACAATTTTTCTAAATAATTTTCGATCTAAAAGCTACAAAAAATTGACACAAATTGCAACATCTCTGTTCTTGATCATGAAAACTAGCATAGCTCTAACACAAATTGACACAATGTAAACCAATAATTCTAAAGAATTATGCTTGTTACTAACCAAGAGCAAGAAGATATGAGGATCCAAGAGTGAAGAGGAGCCAACAATGGAGATCAAGAAATCCACCAGCCGGAACAATGGAGAGATGGAGCTCCTCACGCACTGTTCTGCACCGTTGGAGCAGAGGAGGGAGAGGAGATCGAAGCTTTATATAGTGTACACAACTTCACTGCCAGTTGGAGCCACGAACCGGCAGTGAAACACCACATCACTGCCGGTTGGTGGCTTGAACCGGCAGTGATAGGGCCGAGAGGCATCACTGCCGGTTCGTGGCTTGAACCGGCAGTGATAGGGCCGAGAGGCATCACTGCCGGTTCAAGCCACGAACCGACAGTGATGTGGTGTTTCACTGCTGGTTCAGCCTCTGCCCCCAATAATTGGGGGTCTGTCAGAGAAAGAACCGACAGTGAAGGGACATCACTGCCGGCCCAAACAAAATCGGCAGTGATGGACCGGCAGTGATTACCGATTCTGTAGTAGTGTAACAAGGGTCTCAGGTGGTCTCTTTGCCTTTCAAGCATGACATGTATAGCGTTGTGTCATACACAACGGGCATAATACAAAGAGCCGCTGGTACGGTAAAGACAAATAAGTTTTCCTTCTTGTAGCTTGAAAGTGCAAGAAAGATTGCTAGGACAAGCTTATTACACAACACAAGGAAATGGTGTGTCAGGAAACAAACCCAACCAAATAAACATATAGCTCAAGCAAAGCCTCAAACGTACGTGCAATACAGTTACTGCCTTCACTGGAGCTGGGTGCTTCTGAAAAGCTCCAGGCAGTGCTCCTGGTCCAGGCTCCTGCTCCAGAACTTCTTGTAGTACTCGTCGTAGGTGTAGCTCCGGTACACGGGCGCGTCCCCGCCGTGGACGAGCGCCGGCGCGGGCCTGATCACCGCGCTGTTGCTCGGGCACAGGAAAGATGCCACCGACATGCGCTCGTGCGTGGCGTTCACCACCGCACGGTGCCACACGCTCTTGTACGCGCCGTTGCTCAGCGCCTGCAATGCATGTGTACGCACGCATGGACGACATGATTCAGAAACAAACAATCCAAGGCATCGATTCGAGACACTACGCGTTACCTGTAACTGATCGCCTAGGTTGACGACGAAAGCGTTTGGCAGGGGGGTGACGGCGATCCATTGGTCGCCGCCCTTGAGGACCTGAAGCCCGGCGACGTTTGTGTCCTGGAGGAGGACGGTGAGGGCGTTGGGATCCGTGTGCTTCGGCAGACCGTAGGTGAGGTCGGGCGCCGGGCACTGCGGGTAGTAGTTCACGGCCATGTGCTGCTCCTGCTCGCCGAGGGCCTTCTCGATGTAGTCCTCCTCGAGGCCCAGGCTGAGAGAGATCATGCCGAGAAGCCGGAGATCGAGCAGCCGGACCTCGCGGCAGTACGCGCTGACTACCTCCCTGCCGAAAATTGGAACAAAAAATTAATGCCCCCATGTCAGTCCTCTATGCGCGCGTTAGAAAAAGATCGAGAATGTTAGAAGAACCACAAGAATAACATCCATTTGGTAGATTACATTCAGTAATTGTTGATGACAACCACAATCGAATCTGATTTTTTGTTTATGAATTAATTAACTACCCACCTTTGCGGAAAAAAATATATAAAGTAACTGCTAATTACCTACACTCCTACCTCTTGCAAAAAAAACCCCTACTCATATCATTTATGATAGGGAACGTATGCTATGGAAACTATAGAAACTCGTACGTAGATCGTTGGATTTAAATTCGATGGTGGGAGAGATTAGGAGAGATTAGCAATTAACCCCTCTCACAGTGTGTCGATCCACGTGCTAATCTCTCCCACACTGTGGGAGGGGTTAATTGCTACCACACTGTGAGAGGGGTTAATTGCTAATCTCTCCCACCATCGAATTTAGATCCAACGATCCCCGTACGAGATGCATCATATATACATGGACATCAGCATGCAAACCACACATACATGCATGGAGCTACCAACATAGCAATCATAACAATTTCTTTAATGAAACAATGTGAATCATTTGCAACTTTAGGTTGATTGATTATATTTTTACTGTAATATCTAAGTATGGGCAAAATTAACCGAAACAAAAAAAAACCGAACCGAAAGAACCAGAACCGAAACCGAAATAACCAAAACCAAAAAATTCGGTTCCTTATTCAGTTCCTGATGTTGGGGAACCGAAATAACTGAAGAAAATTCGGTTCCTACTCTCAGTTAACCGAATTATATGAATTATACTTCACTTACTTGTATTTTATAAGAATTATGTTTGTTTTGTGTGTGGCGAGTCATATTTAAACTGCTATATATTTGTGTTACTATATGCTAATGTTCCTTAATAAATTATCATTATTAAAAATAGATTGTAAAAAATTGTTTTAGAATATATATATTTATTATTGTTTTGACCTTTTCTGAAAACTTTGGTTAGTTCGGTTAGAACCGAAATAACCGAGCACCGAAATGGTCGGTTCAGAGATTTTTGTGGAGCCCATGGGTTCCTATTTTCTGAGAAACATTTTTTTTTAAAAAAACCAAGGAACCGAGCCGAAACCGAACCGAATGCCCAGGGTGAGAATATCGTTACATATATTTATTGACATCTTTAAAAAGGTTTTAAGAAAAAAAAACGAGTACACTCATTGCTCTTTAGTTTGTATGACATCTGGATCCGTGCATGAAGTCGCAACAGTTAGCTGCAACAAGAGCCGACACAGCTCAAACTAAGGTTTTACCTAAACATACACAATCAGATGTATAATGCAAAGGGAAAATATCAACGGGAACGGAAAACATGAATAGCAAATGACGAGCAAACTTTTATTACTTTGACGAAAAGAGTGATGTGTTCGTGTGATGTTCTTATTAGCATGCAGTTTGATGTTTTTGGCTTGCATCATCTCTCTGTCTAGCAAATTCAACAAAGTCATGCCTCAAATTAGCTAGTTGGTCTTAGATAATTAGTGACATGGAGAACCGCAAATCTTTAATATACTCTGTGATTGATGTCGTGTGATGACTGAAAATGGCACACCGTATTGTGGAAATCTGAACATTGCTTGGCATGTTCTTGAGAAGATTAATGGAAGTCCAAACAATGCCACACGTTATTGAAAACGGACCGGAAGTCCGACATTATTATATATATGACTTAAAATAAAGGGTATCAGTTGAATGCTATTTGAAGTTTGGAATAACCAATCAATCAACACATGTTCGGCTGTTCACTTTGAAAAGGTTACTATATATATATTTTATTCGCCACAAGTCTCAATTTTTCAACGTAGAATTCTGACAACTTCGCGTTCTACTAAACCTAATAAGCTTTTGAATGCTCTACTACCAACGTGGTATATCTAATAAACCTGTTTTCAAAAAATAAATGGTATCTAAACCTAATGGTCTAGCTAGCGCAGTTTTAAGAAAACAAATACTGATACTCTTCTTCAAGGAAAAAAATATGATGACATCATCACCTTAAGACCTTGTTTGTGCTCTAAACTTTCAATTATAAATTTTTTTCTTTTATAATCCAAATAGAATCCTCCTCATTACTTCAAGGCGGCTCGGGCAGAGCACTATGTGACGGGGCCATGTATGAGCACTAATGCACGATAATAGTGTGCCAGAGGTCACAAGCACGGCTACTGGGGAGTGGGGAGCATGCGAGTACTACCAACGGAGCCATGGTGGACGACGATGACAGGGTTGTATGTGGACATAACTCATGGCGGGTGAGGTGAGATTGATATAGCTAGGGCCGTCTCTACAGATTTGGGCCCCAGAGCATAATGTACATTGAGGGGTCGAAAAATTTAGAAAATCATCTCTGATATGAGCGATACATACTTTAACTCAATTATATAAATTTCATTTATTATGTCCTATTTTGTGCAATGCTTAGAACTAAAAAGTTTTAGCTAGTGGAGTATATGTCTACTTGTCCAGAACAGATATGTGAACTAGGGTCAATTGGCTGATCATACAGAACTTACCCAAATTCATATACTTTTTTTATTGATTTAATCAAAGATTAACGATTTGAAAGGGACAATATTACCCGGTGACAGAAGGTGCAGATTCACATAGTTCTATTGCGCATCAGGAACAAGTGAAATGAGTGGTGTAATATAAGTTGGATAATAGTACATGCTCTTACTTGTACAAGAATGACCTGATGTGTGGCTAATAGGCAGATGCTGCAGCTAACATGTAGGCACAACAGATAAATCATCTACTATGCTCCACGTGACTGGACTTAGGGGCCCACTTATTTTGGGGGGGGGGGGGGGGGGGGGGGGGGCTGTTCAATCGAACATCTTGCACACCCCTATAGGCGCCCTTGATATAGCAAAAGGTCATGGTCATCGGTGACACCCATCGGCCTTTGGAAACATATTTTCTCCATGGATGCATTATTGAGGTGTATTTTCCTATTTTTTGGGATCTTCAAGTAAAAAACCAGTTCATGTTTTTAAAACAACAACAATGAGGTTGTAATTGTAGCTCAGATACAGTGGATGTTTGTCGTTTGCCAATGAGGTCAGGATCTTCGATGAGTTCTCTATCTTGAGGGATCACCTTGAGGGATACAGATTGCAAGCTTATTAGGTGAATCCAATAGTGTTTTTTGGGTAAGACAACTAATTATGGTCCAATGCCATTCTAGTTCATTTTTCCACTTTTCTCAAACTATGAAAACACCATTCTAGTTTATCTCAATATTTTTTTGGGTCGACCCAATGAGCCAAAATAGTCTGTACTTGCATCCTTGGCCTATGTGCATGAGTGATATTGAGAATGGTCGAGGTTTGCCATAGGAAGTTGAAACTGCTATGTTAATTTTGTTTACTAGTCGGTAGTGATGGCTTAGGTTGGACTTGGTCATTGTGTAGCTGTAACATGCACCATCTTATTTACCGTATGAGGTTTTTTGTGGTTCCTATTTAACTGACTATGTATTTGTAAGGTTTTGGGGCTTCACTTTGATAGCACGTTTTATCATAAACTAAGCCATCTTTTTTCCTCCATACTAATTGTATGAACTTCTTCAACTAGCTCAACTGATTAGGTTTCTTGTGGTGACTTTGTGAATCTTGAAATCTGCCTAAGCATCTTGCCTCTGTACTGTGATTCACAATAAAAAGGAAAAAATACTTCCAAGTGTTGAAGAGACGGGTTAAGCACATCTGTTTACTTTTAGTAACCATATCGGTAGTTAAATATTGGACACTAATTTCTCTTGAAATATACAATCAATTGCTACAAAATCTATGCCATATGAAAAGATCTTTGAAATATGAATCCATTTATATAATTTTATATTCTAAGCATACATATACTTTAGCTTAATCTTGTATTTTTTTTTGCAAAGAATGACTTATCAAAATTTAATATGCCTACTACAAAAATGAAAGAAAATTGGAATGATAAATTTTGACCCACCCATGTCGAATATGACCTATTTGGATCACTTAGGACTAGTTGTTAATCCACTAGTTGCTTGAACTAATTGTCAGATAGGTAAAAAATCAGCTAAAGTTGTTAGTGAACTAGTTGTTAGTTAAGGCATGGACTAATAGCTATTAGTCTACCTTATCTCTGTCAGTGAACTAGTTATTAGTTAAGGCATGGACTAAAACATAGTACACTCATCAGTAAACCTGTTTGGATAGTCTAGGATGATGAAACTTTATTAGGTGACTAAATTCAATATCGATTTTCAAACGGGCATTACTCTAAGATTTATGAGACCGTGACACTCATTTAATATATGTCACTGTACTGAAACAAAGCCCCTAATAGATGCTGCCATTGGGCACTAGTGATCATTCTCTATGAGGAGATTAAGTTGGTGGGATTTATTTGTTGCAATGTTATTAGGGCACTCCTAGTGTGGAAATGACTAGAATAGTATCTATGTCATTGATTAGGGTGCTAAGTAAGAAAAATGGGGACATGGCATTGGAATTAAGAAAAAAACTTGACCTTGGATGTGTGTGTGGGGGGGGGGGGGTGTTGGTGGAGGGTAAGACGACCCTCACGCATTGTGCTTAAGAATAAGACCTTCTCACGTAGGTTGAGAAAAACGCATATCCTACCCATACATAGCGGCACTACAACTCAAGTGAGATTGGACCGGACCTTCCACCTGTGCTTTGGAGTGAAACAAGCAACGGTAAAGTATAAATTGTTAACTTGTGAAGCAATTTTCTCCTATATTGTGCAACATGCTTTAGTGATATCTAAGAATATACCATATTGAGAGACAAAAGGATTAGGAATAATAACATCGATCTAAAGGGGACCCATCCTCTCCCTGCGAGCTTCTACTCCGTGCCACCCTTGTAAAGTGAGGCTCCCTCCTTAGCTGTCACTAGCTAGCGTCCTCTACGCACGTTGAGTGGCATCATGAGATCCGTGTCACTTAAATTTTCTCAAATTTAACTATAAGTTTATATAAAATATTAACACTATTTGTATCTTCAAATAAATTTATTATAAAAATATATTCAATAATCTCTCTAATAATACTAATTATATACTAAAAATATTACTATTTTTTATATACTTAATAAAATTTAATTATGCTTGACTTTTCAAGAAGAACGATGATAGGAAAGGGACACATGGATTATAGTACTGGTCCTCACTCTTTTATAAAAATTAAATCGTTTTAGTTTGGTCTAAAATACACTAGAACTTACAGCAATGAATTAGTTTCGTTAAATTCACCATGTACCTTGATTGTATATTTATTTGATATTAATGTATTGATCTATTCATACATATTTGAACATAGTTAAAATTAGATAAAATTAATTTAGAAAAGTAAAATGCAAGGCCTCAGCCATTAGTACTTTGTAGTAGTTGTGAAGTTGGCTTATGCGGCCCAAGTGACACATGTGTGGTACGTTAGTGGTTGGTGGGTTTAGTACCACCTTGAAAGTTTAGGAGGGTGAGAGACAACTTATAATCCTCGTCGTTCCAAACGTAGCAAGGTAGGGTAGCCTTTGGGTTAACCTTTTTACACGAAGCGGAGATGAAAGTTTAAGAGAGATGTTACGCATATGTAATCTCATTCCACGTGTGGAGCTAGACCTCGGATAAGCAGTTATATATAAAATGACCTTACTTTCTCCGTCTCTTTCTAAACGTGGTTCTCTTGTACCGAGGAGTAAAATGTATTCAACTTTAACCCAAAAATATATACAAGAGATTATTAATAAGGTAATATAAGTATCATTGCATATATTTTTATAACTAGCAAATATGCCCGTGTGATGCAACGGGAGAAAAAATTATTAAAATGTGGTATATATCTATTCATGTTTTACTATTTCTATAAATTTAAAACTATAATTTATTTTATGGTAATCATCACATCCATAATATAAGCTAATGTTGGTAATAATTTGACAATACCATAATAAGTACTCCCTCCGTCCCAAATTATAAGACGTTCCAAGAATCTTGGAGAGTCAAACTATCTCATCTTTGACCAAAGTTATATGCCAATATAATAATATTTATGACATCAACTAAGTTTTATTAGATTCATTATCAATTATATTTTCATATCATGTCTATTTAATATCATAAATATTTATAGTTTTTTCTATAATTATTGGTCAAACATGAGATGCTTTGACTCTCCAAGATTCTTGGAACGTCTTATAATTTGGGACGGAGGGAGTATCAAATTTAAAATATAACTTTGATAAACTTTTTCTTTGGTTACAAAAGCACAAATATATTTTCTACTATTTATGCATTGATACAATTGAATGTCGAGCTCTATAAATTTCTTTATGGACCCATAATCAAAGGACTGGTTTGTTAGCTGATGATTATGATAGGAGATATCTCTTAATTCTCCATATGGTTTCTCTCATAGGAGATTACACCGGTCCAAATGCATAGTTTAGACCGGACCGATAACAATTTGTCTAGATTCCAGTTTGTTATTTGAGTGGTTAGACCAAATATCGAAATAATTTGATATAATATTAATTTTATTCCTAGTAAAAACTACACTTATATTTTGGTGGTGTTTTTTCTTAAAAATTATCAAGAATTAAAAAAAAGAATATTATATTTAATCTTTATTTTAATTATTTATATGGAAAATAGGATAAAAACAGAATAAGAGATCAAACAGAAAAAAAGAGTGAGAAGAGGAAACAAAAGTAAGACAAAAGAAAAAAAAAGGAAAAACAAACATGAAAGAAAAAGAAACCACACGTGAAAAAAAAGAGTGTAGAAACTCTTTCAATTAGTAACGACGACGAGATTGTTTAATTTTTTTATTATCCTATTTCTATTTGGATTATAATTTTTCTCATGTTACATGAAAGTCTTATGTGTTTCCTAATAGAATATAGCATTTAGAACTCTATTTATATTACAATTAGAACTCCTACCTTTTTAAGGTTATATTAAAAAAAACTCTATTTATAATCGAACTCTGTATTGCGCTAGACAAAAACTATTCTAACTCGTATATGAACACGGGTTATATATATAATTTCGGATGGAAGAAACTCTTTATAGCCCGGTAGTTAGACGGATATGGAACTAAAAAGAATGGATGGACGAAAAAAAAGGGCTAGAAATTTTGTCTCTTTATTATTAAAAGATATAGATATATATTTGATATACAAATGTTACTATTTTTTTATAAATTCAATTAAACATATGGCATGATAATTTAGGCGACACTTGGAGAGAGAGAGAGTACGTTTTAAGACGAGTACGTACTGCTGATTTGTAGTGGTATCTAGAACCAATAAATAGATAAAGATGCCGCATTGTACCAGCTGCTGGCCGTGCGCTAGATGACATCCAAAGCGAAAACTGAAAAAGGAGGACCTCGGTATATATGCAGAATGCGCGCAGTGGACCTATTAATTGTCGGTCACGTAACAGTGTAACACGGTGTGTGTCCCGCGTCCACCACTCAGTGCGCCCCGGTACGGTCATCAGTGACCAGAAGAAATTCTGTCTCTAGAACTAGAAAGAATGGTGGTACAGCAGAGGATAGCCATGCACATGGTGGTGACTGGTGGGTATATGGTCCAGATTGACTGTGTCGGATATGAATGATATCGTTATCTCTATATGCTTTGGTGCAAACAGACAGAACAAGCCCAGAAATGTAGCTATCTAGTCTAGTTTCTAAAATTGCACCGTTCTCGGTTCTTCCTGAGGGCCAGCTAGTGCATGCCAAACCACACCACATGTGTTCTTCATGGCGAATCCAGGGACACTTGTCGCGCGTCCACCGACCTTGACGACTTCTTGTAAAACCAGTGAGAAAAAACACCGTTTTTGTACTGTCACTACTAGAAACACAACCAAGGCCGACAGGGAAGTATAATAGCCGACGGGCAGTTGGGGAAACTATGAATGGCCAACGGTTAACATGTTATCGACGGTTACAAGCTCTCCCGTTGGCCTTTCTATTGAATAGCCGACAGTACAAACTATTCCCGAGCGTTAGATGTCGACTAGTTGGGCACTATACTAGAAGGCCGAGAGGGCAAATTAATTGCCAACGGTCTTAGTGACACCGTCGGCCTTTGTACCGATTGTACAAACTATTCCCGAGCGTTAGACGTCGACCAGTCGGGCATTGCACTAGAAGGCCGAGAGGGAAAATTATTTGCCAACGGTCTTACTAACATTGTCGACCTTTGTATTGAATAGCCGACGGTACAAACTATTCCCGAGCGTTAGATGTCGACCAGTCGGGCACTGCACTAGAAGGTCGAGAGGGAAAATTATTTGTCAACGGTCTTACTGACACCGTCGGCCTTTGTATTAAATAGCCGACGATACAAACTATTCTCGAGCATTAGATGTTAACCGGTCAAGCACTGCCTTAGAAGGCCAAGAGGGCAAATTAATTGCCAACAGTCTTAGTGACACTGTCGGTCTTTGTATTGAATAGTCGACGGTACAAACTATTCCCGAGCGTTAGATGTCAATCGATCGGACACTGCACTAGAAGGCCAAGAGGGCGAATGAATTGCCAACGGTCTTAGTGAAATTGGCGGCTAATTGTTGTAATTCCCAACAGTCAGGTAAGGACGCTTGCATGGCTATTGGGTGAACCAATATAACTACCAATATATTTTTTTCTGGTATAAGCACATGATAATAAATTGTAGGGGTTTATAATGTAAGTCTCAAGTAGAAATCGATTTGGATTTTTGTAACATGTTTTTTAATCTACTACTCCTAAAAAAATCATCCATGTACAAGGGCATAACCAATCTTCTCCGATAAAAAAAACATACAACGACTCTACCACAAAAACAGGAAAGTGCTCACCCAAAGAAACTCCGGCTAAAAAACTACCTCTCGAGGAATCCAAGCTGGACTATCCAAGGGCAAATCAAATTCTGGTAAAAAAAGGAAAAAAAAAGTCAGAGATCAAATATGCTGACTCTGGAAATTATTACTTGATGAACAAAATCAAGTTTGCTCCTATTAGTTAAGATTAGATATTAAAAATATAATAGAGATAAGTTAAATTAGGAGTTCGCTAGGATTATGTATTCGACTTATGTATAGAGGCCTTAGGGTAGTCTCAATGGGCATTCGGTTTGTCCGAAGTCAAACATTGTTATCCTTGATTATTCATTTCAAAAAAAATCTTATATAATTTTACAACCTATGAATTATATATATTATCAAATTATTTTTCATAGTGAATCTAAAAGAATAAATCCTATTATACCATGAACCCTATATAATTTTTAAAATAGATGTTTAAAGATATAAATATTTGGAAGACCACTTATACTTTACACAACAATGCGTTGTCTAACCTCATGGGTTGAGAACAAAACGTGCTTTATATGTAATATAATATTAAAACATATAGCTTACTATAGATCAACATTTTGATATTTGATTAAATTTCAACGTAATTTTTAGTGACCTCATAATTGTAAAGTTCTAGTAAGTACATTGCTGCAATCATTAGTTTGTTTCTAGTATTTTTCTTGGAAAAAAGAAATAACATGGAAGAAACTTACCTGAAAATAAGTGCAAAAAGTTTTTAAAAATGGCTGTACTAGAGATTTGAACCGTAGATGACTGATGACTAAGTAGAACGTCTTACCACTGGGCTACTACTATTTTGTTTAAAGTGGTAAGAATGTACTTATTTATTTGAAATCAGATGGAATCTTCTCTAGAGCCCAAAATCAGGACGACGAAAAGGGGCAGACTAGCGATAGATTTAGCGCGAAGTTAGATAGTTTTAGCGCGAAACGAAAGCCTAATCTCTCGCGGCCGCACCTAAAAACGCCGCATATCCCGTAAATCTCTCCCCCACGTTTCCAAACAAACCGTCTCAGGTTTTATCGCCGCCCACTCCGACTGAATCGAAAGGTGTGCTGCTGGTTGCCGAGACCCTCCTGCAGGAGGGCGACACACATCTCCTTTCGCCCGCCGAAACCGACCACCCGCAGATTAAATTGATCGACATCTATGCCGCCACACATCTGATCATCTTCTTCACAAGGTACAATGCGAGCTCTTTGCTGTCCTATTTTGTTCCATATGCCCCATGGTCAAGAATCCTACTGTTGTTCTTTGGATATCAATGATAGATCTTTTTATTGTTGTCTTGTTATTGGGGTTCAGTTAACTAATTGTGTTCTGAGATGAGTTGGACTGTTGGTGCTACACTAATAAGATGGAAATCAAATTACTTGTGTAGACTGAACTGAATAGGAAGGGTAGAATCCAAGTGGAAAGAGTAGTTCCAATTATGTTATCTTGTTTGTGTATATTACATAGTTGACAAGAGCAATGTCTAGACAGGTATCTTGTTTGTCAACATTCTGCTGTGTTGAATATTTAGTGTTCTGTGTCAAGCATGTCCTAATTTTTCTGAATATTCAAATGAAGTGTGGATTCTTAATATGTGTTACTTCAGATGTACAATCTGATCAAGAGCAATTAGGGAAATTTCAGGAGTTAGGTGATCATGCTGATATTGTAGTTTTTGTCTTGGATTATTTATAATTGCTTTTCTCTCCTGATTTGATTTTTCTGCTGCTCCAATTATCTTCTTTTTTAGTGTGTTGGTGTGCTGAGGTGCGGGTGACTGGAGATTGGTCTTAGTGTTTTTGTGTGAAGCATGCCTTAATTTTTCTGAATATTCGTACGAAGTGTGGATTATGAATATGTATTATTTTAGATTTACAACCTGGCCATTAGCAACTAGGGAAATTTCAGGAGTTAAGTGATCATGCTGATATTGTAGTTTTTGTCATGGATTATTTGTAATTGATTTTCTATACTAGTTAACTCCTAATTTAATTTTTCTGCTGCTCCAATCTGCATCTTCTCTTCTAGTGTGCTGGTGTGCTGAGGTGCCAGTGACCGGAGATTGGGCGGGTGACCACCGGTGTTGGACTGAACGCAAACACAGAGAACTTAAGGTCTCATTCTACTATTCATCTCTCTCCCTCGATCCCTCTATGTGCAACAAATTAATTTTCTTGGTGCACTCCAATTATTTATGTGTGGTGGAAAGTTGACTGCTTTAACACTATCTGAACTATGCATATATGAGGTTTTCTTTTCTTTCCATAAAAGTAATTTGATTTTTCCCTAAAGTGTGAATTCTAATATTTAGGTAGGTACATTCAATGGGTGAGGATCGTAGTTGGATGTACAATGAGAGGAAAGGTAGCTTGTTTAGTCAAGTTTGGAAATCTGGTTTGGACACCTTTCTGGACCATGCATTTTCATTACCTGAAGCTGCTGTAGATGGGAGATCTAAGTGTCCATGTACTAAGTGTGATTGTCGCCACAAGAGGAAAAGGGATCAAATGGAGATGCATTTATGCCGCAATGGTTTCCAGTTGGGGTATGAGAGATGGACTAGGCATGGTGAGTCTGATGTAGATGCTCGAGCAGATAATGAGTATGTAGGTAGCTCAGATAGGATGAGTGAAATGTTAATTGATGCTATTGGTGCCGAAGGTGTCCGTCAGAGTGAGGAGCCAACTCAAGCAGCAAAGGAGTTATATGAACTGCTAGATGAAGTAGATAAACCATTGCATGACAAGACGTCTCACTCCAGCCTATCCATTGTAGCACGACTTATGACCATTAAAACACAATATCATGTTTCTGAAGCTGGTTACAATGAAACAATGAATCTTATATATGAAGTTGTTGGAGATGGGGCTGCCAAGGATCTCCCTAAAAACTTTTATAGGTCTAAGAAGTTTGTGCATAGCCTAGGAATGCCTTATGTGAAGATTGATGCATGCCCCAACAGATGCATGATATATTACAAAACTAATAAAGATAAAGAAAGTTGCTCTATCTGTGGTGAGTCTCGGTATGAGGAGCCAACTAGAGGAAAAAAATCTAGGAAAGTACCAAAAAAAGTTTTGCGTTACCTTCCAATTACTCAAAGGCTACAATGCCTGTACATGTCACAGAACACGGCAAAGCACATGGGATATCATGCACAACCCCGCAATAATGATAATGTTATGGCTCACCCTTCGGATGGTGAAGCTTGGATGGAATTTAACAAGTTGTATCCAGATTTTGCCAAAGAAGTTAGGAACGTGCGCCTTGGTTTGGTAACAGATGGTTTTACACCTTTCAGTGCTCATGTTTCCCCATACTCTTGTTGGCCTATCTTTGTTGTTCCGTATAACCTCCCTCCTGAAATCTGCACTAGAAAGAGCAACATCATCCTTGCACTTGTTATTCCTGGTCGTGAACACCTGGGGAAGAACTTCAACGTATACATGGAACCACTAGTTGATGAGGTCCTGGATTTATGGGAAAAAGGTTCTCTTACTTATGACTGTTATAGAAAGGAAAACTTCACCATGAAGGCAATCGTGTTGTGGACCATTCACGATTTCCCCGCATATGGCTTAGTAGCGTGCTGGAGCACACATGGAAAGCTAGCTTGTCCAATTTGTGGGTCTGACATTAACACATTTAATTTGATGAATGGGCACAAACCTTGCTGGTTTGATTGTCATAGGAGATTCCTTCCACCTAGCCATGCATTCCACAAAAGTGTGAAGTGTTTTCGTAAAAAAAATAGAGTTACAGATCCTCCACCAAAGCGCCTAATTGGTTCTGAAATATTGGAGCAGTTAAATAATCTATCTCTGGACAACAAAGATAAGAATAAATATGAAGGGTTTGGGAAGTCGCACAACTGGACAGATATTAGTTGTTTGTGGCGATTGCCATATTGGAAAAATTTGCTTCTCCAACATAACATTGATCTCATGCACAATGAGAAAAATGTTGCAGAGGCACTATTAGGCACAACTCTAGAAATCTCAGATAAAACTAAGGATAACATTAAAGCACGTCTTGACATGGCTGTTCTTTGTGATCGCCCAACTTTTGATTTGATTAAGAAGCCCAATGGCACATGGACAAAACTGAGGGGAAAGTATTGTGTTAGTAAGGATGATAGATTGGTTATCTTGAAGTGGTTCAAGCAATTGAAGTTCCCAGATCGCTTTGCTGCTAATTTAAGTAAATCTGTAAAGTTGGATCAACATAAATTTATTGGTATAAAAAAAGCCATGACTTACACATAATCTTGAGCGTCTACTGCCAATTGCACTTAGGGGTTTCATCCCTGAGAAGGAATGGAAGGATATATCAGAACTGTGTTTTTTTATCGACAAATATGTGCCAAAGAAATTGATCGAGAGAGAATGCATGAACTTGAGAAGGAGATTCCAGTTCTTCTATGCAAGCTAGAGAAAATGTTTCCACCAGGATTCTTTAATGTAATGCAACATCTAATTGTGCATCTTCCATATGAGGCAAGGGTTGGCGGACCCGTGGCATTTCCCTGGATGTACCAACATGAGAGGTAATTATTAATTTTTCTAAATAAGTTAGTTTAGATTAATTCAATTCTTTTAGTTATTATATCACTAAACATTGCAGTAATATTTTGCTAGGTACATGCATGACCTAGGCCTGAAAGTGCAGAACAAAGCTAGAGTTGAGGGTTCTATTGTAGAGGCCGAGATTGTGAAAGAGATAACTGACTTTTTTTAGGATATTTTGCTGACCATGTTCGTACTAGATGGAAAAAGGTTGATAGATACAATAGCAGGGGAACACACGTGAAGAATGGTGGATGCACTTTAGATGTTTTCCAATATCAAGGCACTCTTCATGGTAGGGGCGTGCCTCGTGACCTCTCAGAACAAGAGTTGAATGCAGCGAGGCTGTATATTTTGACCAATTGCTCTGTTGTAGATCGTTATCAAGAGCAAGTGATGCAAAAAATATTTTTAACTGTTCTAGCTGAGGTTCTATAACTTGTATATATCTGTAGGACGTTTTTGGAACAAAAGCGTGCTAATAACCCCAGGTTGTCAATGGAGGCCCTTGACAAAATGATGACACATGAATTTGTGGATTGGTTTAAGAAAACTGTAAGGACATATTATCTCAGCCATATTTCATGAACACATGTATACATATATTCTAACATACTTATTTATTTTTATAGTGTAGAAAGGATACCAATGCGGATGAAGACTTGTGGAATTTAGCCAATGGATGCAAATCTAGAGTACTATCATATAGCTCATATGATGTTAATGGCTATAGGTTCAGGTCAGAGCGATATGAAAGCTCTCGTGCAAAGCTAACCACAGTGAACACAGGGGTTTGTTTGACATCATTCACCTCAGATGATCGACAACTTGACTATTATGGTGTAGTCGAGGACATTATCAAACTATCTTTTAATTTTGGTAGAAAAATTGAAATGGTTCTCTTACAGTGTCGCTGGTTTGATCCAATTTCCGGTCTTAGATCTGAACCAAAATTAGGTTTGGTGGAGGTCAAGCCATCTTCAAAGCTGGTGAATTTTGAACCCTTTGCCATGGATCACCAAGCGACACTAGTATACTACTTGCAGTACCCATCTCCAAGGCGTGATTTGCGTGATTGGTGTGTTGTTTACAAGATTCAACCAAGGACCTTCACCAACCTTGACACAGATGATGCACATGAGCCACCTACTACAGATGTATTTTTCCAAGAAGATGAACTGCAGGGAAGCTTCTCTATTGATGTTGGTGGCTTGTTTGATGATGAAACAGTATCTTCAGAGGCCTTGGATGATGTCCATGATCCCAAAGATATTGAAACTATAGAAAAGCAAAGCAGCATTGAGGATCCATTGGATGATATTTCTTATCATGGGAGTAGTAGTGACGAAGAGCAACAAATAGTTGAAGAAAATAGTGACTTGGAAGACACTGATGTGGATGAGGAAACCACGGATAATTCCTTAGAATTTGATTATGATGATTATTAATCCATAGTTGTAATATGTGCATTAGTATCTTATTATTTAGCTTTCATGTCGAATGAGAAGTATGTCTTCCCAATCTGAAATATGGTGCATCCTTGTTTGACTGATTATTTATTTCACTTATTTTACTTATGTATCCCTTAATTTTCTTGGTGCCTACTCGTTCTATTTAATAAATATTTTATGCAACATACTAATTGTCATGTATGAAGCAGGATGAGTGGTCGCTTGAAACATAGAAATGTGTCATCATCAAGGTCAGTGGGTTCCACATCAACTGCTACAGGAGAAAATAATGGATTGGCTTCAGCTAGTCAGCAAGCTATTGAGAGAAAAAAAACTCGATCAAGGACTGACAGTGGTGAAAGACTTCCAGAAAGAGAGACCCACAATCAAGGCTGTTGGAGAGTAAGTAACATTGTAGCTGCTCTAATTTTTATAATTATGTGTCCATATTTTTTCTATCACTTGTGTATTAACATAGCCTATTGTCTCAGTATTTCCTGTTTAGTGTGAAGCATGTCCTTTTTTCTATGTGTTGGTGTAATGACAATCTAATCAAGTGCTCATTGTTCAGATTAAATTGTAGCAAGTACAATTTGTCCATGATGGAGTTTTATTTAAATTGTTCAGATTAAATTGTCGCAAGTACAATCTGTACCAGCATGTTTATTTAAATTTTTCAAATTAAATTGTAGCAAGTACAATCTGTACCAGCATGTTTATTTAAAGATCATGCAAAGACTAAATAAAGAATGTTGTATTTTTAATGTTTCACATCTTCTGTAAGATAGGAGTTTTTAGTAATGGCCGGTTCCATGATGTTTTGCTTACTTTAATATTTCAGTTATGTAATTTTATATATTTTATCCCTATACGATGATGTCATTTGATTTAGGCACTGGAAAGTGCATCCTTATCATAGTTCTCGCAAGCCCCCAACAGTAATTGGTGCTCTAGTTCATGAGATGTATCCTGATTTTGTTGATACAATAAATGGGATGAAGCCGGTGCTAACATGGGAAGATTTTAAGAAGACTACCATAGTTGGGGTATCAACTGATAAGAGAGTATTGGAAGAGTTCTGGGTATGTGTTACATGTACACAGTAACTACAGCTTAACTAGCATTGTTATTGTTTAAAAGTTATCTAAACTGCAACTTACTCTAAATAATATGATTGGACAATGGCGTTTCAAGTGTCTTCCAGAAGATAGAGCTGAGGCAGATGCTGTGTTGGAGTTAAAATTTAAAAATATGGTGCCTAAGATGTTAAGTGAAGAGAAGCGATCTGTGACAAAGAAACTATATAAGGATGGTAATGTGCCCCCAGAAGATGTGGATGAATATGGAAATCGTTGGCCAACAAAAGAAGCACTTATATCTACTAAATCAATTGACTTTACAATCAATGAAGGTTGGGGTTTGCTATGTGAGCACTGGGGTACATCAAAATTTAGAAAGTCATCCTTAAAGGCAAAGCAAAATCGCCTAGCTGGAGATAATAATGTATACCATCGCAGTGGCTCACGAAGCCTGCCGGCAACACGCCAATGGCTGGTAAGTATCCAAACTAGCAAGCTATGACTTCTAAAAACTACTCATGTATAATGTTTAATACATGTCAACGCATACTTACACTTTAAATGTAGGCACTAAAAACTGGTGTTGATCCTAGAATTGGTGGCACTTGGCTGCATAATCATGAGTTGCATCCAAGGACAAATGATGGCAGGTTGTGCAACCAGAATGTTGTTGATAAATGGGTAAATGTTTGATTATTTAGTTGATAACTTTTGTAGTTGTCTTGAAATTAATCCTCAACTTTTCTATATTTTTTTGGAAAAGGCACAATATGAAGAAGGAATGTGAAGAATCATGGTCCCTTGTGTTTAGGCGATTAACGACAATACTAGGTCACTATGACTAACGTGTGTTTTGCAGAGGCAAAGTCATTAGAGTTAGGTCATAAGTGATGCTTATTGAATGGGCTTAATGGATATTCATGCCCCCAAGATGGAAATCGTTTCGGTTGAAAGGATTAAGCTTCAAGGTGAAGACTAGGCTAGCTCTTAGTGCCATAAGGTGTGAGAAGGGCACTAAGTATAGACTAGGGCTTTGTTTTTCCTTTGACAGTACTATAAATGGGGGTATTAGGTTAGTAGCTTGACCTAGGAAAGTTTGAGAATGTTGGTGTATGCACACTTGTCACAACTAGTCCTAGAGACCCTGCTAATATCCCTTGAGATGGTAGGAGCAAAACCCCTAGAGAAGACTTAGTGAAAAGAGTTGAAACAGGGGGAGAAAGAGGCTCCGGACCAGTGTGCCTAGGAGGCGTCGGACCAAGGAGAGTGATCCGACGGTCCCTCTCTTAGGCAAGTTTCAGAGACAAGAGCTCCAGACCACCTGTCCAAAGGAGCACCGGACCATAGTCGAGTGGTTCGGAGGTCCCTGCTAGAGGAAGCCAGCCTCAGAAGAGGCTCCTGACCATATCGAGTGGTTCGACGGTGCCTGCTTTCCAGCAAGTTTGAACGGTGAAGTGCGCTCTGGACCAATTGCCTTAGTCCGGTGGTGTGACCTCCGGACTAGTCCGGTGCCTTCGCAGAAAGTGAAAAAGTAAGAAACGGCTAGTTTCGAAGGTGGGGACTATTTATAGTTTCCCTCTTCATCCTTGAGAGGTCTCTTGGCCTTTGTTTTCACCTAAGGAACCTTTGAGAGACTTCTTGTAGAGCCAAGTGCCTAGTGAGGGAGAGTTTTGAGAGAGTTCATCTTGTTCTTCCCTCCTAAAGTGATTATGAGTGACTTGTGTGCATCCATCCACCTTTCTAGCCTTGAGTTGGTCAAGTGAAGGTCTTGTGCTTGTTACTCTTGGTGTTCGACAGCACCTAGACGGTTCGGTGGTGTTTAGAGGAAGTGATCGCCGGAAGATTGTCGGCGGCTCTTCTCCAAGCTTCTGTGATCGGTTGTGGGCGATTCACCGAGCCGGAGTGGCGAAGAATCAGCCCGTAGAGAGCACTCTACCCTTGCGCGGGTAGAGGGGGAGCTATACCTTGCGAGGTGCTCCAACGAGGACTAGGGGGGGTGTCAACACCTCGATACCTCGGGAAAACATCGTTGCGTCAAAAATTCCTTTCCCTAACTCTTTACTTTCTTGCATTACTTTCCGCCTTGTTCTTTCTATTCCTACTAGAATTGCTTAGGTTGTCTTTCAATTCATTGGCTTGCTATTGCTTTCTAGTTAGGATACACATTGCGGTAGGCACTAGGGGGGTGATTGGCATTAATAGGTTTTAATATAGCTTTAGAAATTTAAAACAAGCCCAATTCACCCCCCCCCTCTTGGGCATCTAGATCCTTTCAATTGGTATCAGAGCAAGGTTGCTCTCTTTTTAGGCTTTACCGCCTAGAGCAAGATGTCCCATGGGGATGGACCGCCACCCATGTTTGATGGGGATGATTTTCTGTATTGGAAAGTGCGGATGGAGGCCTACCTTGAGGCTGTGGATCTCGGTGTGCACAAAGCCGCTACCATAGGTGGCACCGTGTTTGCTGATGATCCCTTCTTTGAGAAGAACAATGCCAAGGCAAAGAACATTCTTTTCCATGACATTGGCAAGGATGTGTTCAATCGTGTGCGGAATTGCAAAACCGCTAACGATGTTTGGACAACCATTTGTGCGCTACACGAAGGGACCAAGTGTGAGCGTGAGGAACGCTACCATTTGGTCATGGCCAAGTTGAACTCCTTTACTATGCTTACTCATGAGAATGCTAATGAGATGTACTCATGTCTTAATATTCTTGTAGAGAAGTTGAATGGACTTGGGCTCAACCAAATGGCATCGGCCGATGTGGTACGCAAGATCTTGTGTGTCTTGCCAATTGAGAAGTATGGCCACATCGTCACGGTGCTTCACCAAGGAGACCTCTCCGGCGCCACACCAACTCAAGTCTTGGGCAAGATCAATGCTCACGAGATGTACATGAAGATTGGTGATGGTAGCTCTTCTACTTCCAAGAAGAAAGAAAAGGAAGAGAAGAAATACTTGGCTCTCTAAGCATCCTCCAAGGAGAAGTGCAAGATTCAATATGTTATTGAGAGTGCAAGTGAAGAAGAGGATGATGAAGACCACATTGCACTCATGGTGAGGAAGACCACCAAGATGTTAAAGAGGCTTAACAAGAGTGGAGTCAAATTTGACTCAAAGAAGAAGAAATTCTTCACAAGCACCTTAAGGAAGTCAATCTCCCAAATAAAGTGCTATAATTGCGACACTCTTGGTCATCTAGCTCATGCTTGCCCCAAAGAGAAGAAAGACAAGTTCAAGAACTTTAAGAACACGAACAAGTTCAAGAAGAACAAGGATGGCAATGATGACTCAAGTGATGATGACAAGAAGCAAGACAAGCCATACAAGAAGAAGAAAAACCTCAACTTTCACAAGAAGAAGAAAGATGGCAAGGCTTACATTGTGGGTGATTGGCTCACTGACATTGAGCACTCTAGTGACTCCTTCGATGATGAGAGTGAAGATGAGAAGGTGGCCGCTTTGGTGATTGGTTCTTCCCTTCCACCGCCACCTCCTTCCTCATCACCGGGCTCATCCTCTACACACCTATGTCTCATGGCTAATGGTGAAAAGAAGGTACAAATAGAGGATGATGATAGTGGTGACTCTAGTGGTAATGATAGTGACGATGAAGAAGCACCTTCCTATGATGAGCTAATTAAAATTTGCAACAAGTACGCTAGCATCATAAGGAAGTACAAAGGTAAAAATGACAAGCTACTTGAGATCAAAGGAAACTTACATGATAAGATTGACACCTTGACTAGTGCTAATGATGATTTGAAGCTTGAGATTAATTCTCTCACATCTTGCACTAGGGAGCTCAAAGCCTCTCTTAAGCAAGCTAATGAGAAACATGATAAGCTTGAGAGGTCAACACAAGATCTCCACACAAGGTATAACTTGCTAAAAGATGACTACCAAAATGTCAAGCAAGAACATGGCACATAGTGGTAGCAAATGAATTGCTTAATCAAGATCTTGCTACACATGTTGCTACTAACCTGTATGCTAAGTGTGATAGTGCTACCTCTTGTGATATCTTGATTGATGATGTGGCTCTTGAGCAAAGTGTTAAGTGCAAGGGCAAGAAGATTGTCGAAGCCGACAAGTATGATGACTATGTCAAGATGAGAGAAGAGAACTCAAAGCTCAAGGAAGAGCTAATCACTCTCAAGTCTAACAAGCCCATTGTCATCAAGCCGGCTCAAGAAGAAGACAAGGATGTTATTACCTTGATCACATCTCTAAGAGAAGAAATTTCCAAGCTCAAGAGTGACAAGACCAATCTTACAAGTGGCCTTAAGAAGTGCACCAAGGGTCACAATCTTCAAAGTGAGCTTTTGATGAGCACCGTCATGAAGAATGACAAGACCGGCATTGGGTTCAAGGAGAACCAAATCATGAAGGCAAAGGTTGAGATTGAAGCCAAGAATTATTACAAGAACAAGTACAATGGCTACAATCAAGAATACTCAAAGCCCAAGCCAAGAAGATGCTTTGAGTGTGGTCAAGTGGGTCATTTCGCTTATGATTGCAAGACTCAACCACCCAAGACCTTGCCCAAGCACACAAGGCCATTTGCTCATGATGCTCACTATGTTATCAAGAAGGACCACAAGGGTAGACCACTAGTAGTGTTCCTTGGTCCACCAATGAAGAACAAGCCTAGAGTTCTTTGGGTTGCAAAGGAGATGGTTACCAAGGAAATGGGGCCCCGCTTTGAGTGGGTTCCCAAACAACAAGCTTAACTCCAAGTTGCTTGTGTGTAGGTGAACTACAAGACCGGTGGAAGTCATTGGGTGATTGATAGTGGTTGCACTCAACATATGACCGGTAACTCCCGGATGTTCACCACACTTGATGAAGAATGTGAAGGGCAATACAAGATTACCTTTGGGGACAATTCAAAATATAAAGTTCAAGGTCTAGGCAAAGTGGCAATCTCAAATGATCAATCAATATCAAATGTCTTGCTAGTTCAATCTCTAAGCTTCAACTTGCTTTCCGTGGGTCATCTTTGTGATCTTGGATTCCATTGTCTATTCACTCCAACCGAGGTGATTGTGACCAAGATTGAAGATTCATCAATGATATTCAAAGGGTTTCGGCACAACAACCTCTACTTAGTGGATTTCACCTCAAATGAAGCCGAGTTGCAAACATGTCTATTCTCCAAGAGTTCTTTGGGTTGGCTTTGACATAGAAGATTAGCACATGTGGGCATATCAACTTTGAAGAAACTTGTCAAGAAGGAAATGGTTAGAGGTGTGAAGGATGTGGTGTTTGAGAAGGACAAGTTGTGTAGTGCATACCAAGCCGGCAAGCAAGTTGCCAACACCCATCTCACTAAAGCATTCATGTCAACCTCAAGAGTACTTGAATTACTTCACATGGATCTTTTGGGCCCCACTACATATGCTAGTCTTGGAGGAAATCTCTTTTGCCTAGTGGTGGTTGATGATTATTCAAGGTACACTTGGGTGTTCTTTCTTCAAGACAAGAGTGAAACTCAAGCTATCTTCAAGAAGTTTGCAACAAGGGCACAAAATGAGTTTGGAGTGAAGATCAAGAAGATAAGAAGTGACAATGGCACCGAGTTTGTCAACACAAAGATTGAGGACTATTGTGATGAAGTAGGGATCAACCATGATGTATCTGCCACATACACTCCACAACAAAATGGTGTTGTATAAAGGAAGAACCGGACGCTCGTAACTCTAGCAAGGTCTATGCTTGATGAGTACAACACTCCGGAGAAGTTTTGGGTGGAGGCCATCAACACCGCTTGCTATGCGGCAAACCGCCTCTTCATCCAAAGGCTATTGAAGAAGACTCCCTATGAGCTTGTGAATGGGAAGAAGCAGGATATTTCATTCTTTTGGGTGTTTGGATGCAAAGTTTACATCTACAAGAAGCGCCAACACTTGGGTAAATTCCAACGGCGGTGTGATCTTGGTTTCCTTGTTGGATATTCGCTTAAGTCCAAGGCATACCGTGTATTTAACAAAGCCACCGGCTTAGTGGAAGAAACGTATGACTTGGAATTTGATGAAACTAATGGCTCCCAAGGAGCGCTTGAGGATATTGATGTAGGTGATGAACCATTGAGGGAGGCAATGAAGAATATGTCAATTGGTGCTATCAACCCGCAAGAGGCGGAAGAAGTAGAAGATGATGATGATCAAGATCTTTCTCCACCTCGCACGCCTCAAGTTGAAGAAGATCAAATGACGGAAGCTCAAGAAGATACCTTCATCCCTCAAGATCAAGCCGAGGCCGAAGCAAGCAATGTTGAAGCACCACGTCCTCCTCCTCAAGTTCATGATAGAAGATCAACACCTATCCTTCAAGCACACCCCCATGATCAAATAATAGGAAGTCCATCAAAGGGAGTAATGACTCATTCTAGACTTGCATCTTATGTTGAACATCACTCATTTGTTTCCTTTGTTGAGCCTACTAGTGTTGAGGACGTGCTTGCGGATCCAGATTGGGTGAATGCCATGCATGAAGAACTCAACAACTTCACCCGGAACCAAGTGTGGACACTTGAAGAAAGGTCAAAGGGAGCAAGAATCATTGGCACCAAGTGGGTGTTTAGGAACAAGCAAGATGATCAAGGCGTGGTTGTGAGGAACAAGGCAAGATTGGTGGCAAAGGGGTTCTCCCAAGTTGAAGGCTTGGATTTTGGGAAGACCTTTGCACCGGTTGCAAGACTAGAAGCCATACGTATCCTTTTGGCATATGTTTCACATCACAAAATGAAACTTTTTCAAATGGATGTGAAGAGTGCCTTTCTAAATGGTTTCATCAATGAACTTGTCTATGTCTCACAGCCTCCCGGGTTTGAAGATCCAAACTTGTCTAATCATGTCTATAGGTTGTCCAAGGCTCTCTACGGATTGAAGCAAGCTCCAAGAGCTTGGTACGAGAGGCTAAGGGACTTCGTACTCAAGAAGGGCTTCAAGATCAGGATCGTCGACACAACACTATTCACCAAGAAGCTTAATGGAGAGATCTTTGTTTGCCAAGTATATGTCGATGACATTATATTTGGGTCAACAAACCAAGACCATTGCAATGAGTTTGGTGCATTGATGTCCAAAGAGTTCGAGATGTCAATGATTGGCGAGCTAACCTTCTTCCTTGGCTTCCAAGTGAAGCAATTGAGGGAGGGCACCTTCATATCTCAAGAAAAGTACACTCATGATGTGCTCAAAAAATTCAAGATGGAGGATTGCAAGCCAATCAAGACCCCAATGACTACTAATGGGCATCTCGATCTCGATGAGGGAGGTAAACCGATTGACCAAACTCTCTATTGTTCAATGATCGGTAGTTTACTTTACCTCACCGCATCTAGGCCGGATATCATGTTTAGTGTGTGTATGTGTGCTAGGTTTCAAGCAAATCCTAAGGAGTTGCATTTATGTGCGGTTAAAAGAATCCTTAGGTACATAAGGCACACCCCTAGCATTGGCCTTTGGTATCCCAAAGGAGCTCCCTTCCTACTTTGTGGCTATTCCGATTCGGATTATGCCGGGTGTAAAGTTGATAGGAAGAGTACCTCCGGCGGTTGCCATTTGCTAGGAAGATCACTTGTCTCTTGGTCTTCCAAGAAGCAAAATAGTGTGGCATTTTCTACCGCTGAGGCGGAATACATTGCCATGGGAGCAAGTTGTGCACAAATCTTATACATGACCCAAACACTTCTTGATTACGATATTGTTTTAAAAGATGTTCCACTTTTGTGTGATAATGAAAGCGCCGTAAAGCTTGCTAACAACCTGGTTCAACACTCTCGCACCAAGCACATTGATATTCGCCATCACTTTCTTAGAGATCATGTGGCTAGGAAAGACATCACACTAGTTGGAGTTAAGAGCAAAGATCAATTGGCGGGTATCTTCACTAAACCACTCGATGAAACAACCTTTTGTAGGTTGAGAAGCGAGTTGAATATGCTTGATCACTCAAACTTCACTAAAAAATGAGATTATGTGAACCATGCATTCATTTGTAATTTAATCATGTTTAAGCTATAGTAATGCACATAGGCTTGGCTAACGCGGTCGGGATAACCGCCCTCAAGCGTGTGACAAAGCCTTACTGCGGTTTAACTTGCAAGCAACCTAGATTCAAAATTCGTAATTGCATTGCATATGCATGTGTGTTTCTTGTTGCTTCCTTTTCGGTTAAGTTTGGTCATCCTCTAGGTTCACCACTTAGGGGGAGCAATTCAAATCTCTAGCTTCAGCTAATACCCCTCTTGTGCCCCTATGGTGACCCTTGGAGCTTTATTGAACTATTTTCCTTAGAAAACTAATTCTAGCATAAGGCAAACTACTTCTAAATTGAGGGTTTGAGAGATGGCTCTTATGCTAAGTCCAACAAGTGTTTCTTTCTGCTCTTTTGTGTTGGTACTTGGCTAAGACAAAAGTTGGAGAGAAAAATAGGAAAAATTTAAAGCAATTGAAGCTCCGGACCACCCTCCGGACCTCTTGGCATAGTCCGACGCTAGGTGGTCCGGAGGTCGGTCCCTCACTGTACCCGAAAATCCAATACACAAAATCCGTCGGACCAGAGGTCTGACGCTCCACCGGACCATCGGCGAGTGGTCCGGAGCCCCAGTCAGCGCTTTTCTCTCTGGTCAACAAACCGTCGGACCAGTCCGACGAGTAGTCCGGAGCCCTAGTCCGTAGCTCGGTTCCTTACTGGATTGGCTCGATTTCTCTCGAAAGTCCGTTGGACCACTCCGTCGGACCACCCATCGGACCAAGGCGAGTGGTCCGACGCTCGAAAAATTTGCGCTTAACCCCCCCCCCCACGCGTGTGTTTTGTTCTATCAGTTGGTTTATTCTTTCCGTACACCGCGCTGCCACTCGCCACCCAAGCTCCTCCACCGCCGCCTTCGCCCATGCCTCGCCTGCGCCACCCCTGCCTGCTCTGCCCCGTGCTACTCTCAGCAGCAGCAGCAGCGCTGCCACCACCATTGCCGCCGCCCACTCAGCTCGCCGCTGAGGACTCCCCTCACCGGCGACCCAGCTCCACCTGCCACCTCCTGCCACCCACCTAGGGTTTCATCCCTTCCTCAATTCTCCATTGCCATTGCTTGCCAAGTCAAGAAGTTTCCCCCTAGGGTTTCCTAAACCTAGGGTTTGGGGGATTTTTTTTCGTCGATTCGACCTCACCGATTGCGCTTCATTGATCTCTAGGGTATGCCTCTGATCATGGTTTTAGCGATTTGTCTAGCTATTGATCATCCCCATGCCTTAGTTAAATTTCCAATTCACTAAATCCTATTGCTAATTGTAATTCTCAGTTGGCAAGACCCCCCCTTTTTTGGAGTGTGGTTTGGAACTTGAGTTGCTTTGATTAGATACGCTCGCTTACCTCAGGTACCATGACAGCTTTTCATTCTATTCTTACCTAGATCCTTGCTTCCATATGGTATCTTGTCTCTAGCAATTATATATGCTTATATACTTCTATCTATTCTATCTAGCAGCGGCAGTGGCAGTATAAACTCGGGGCAAAGCTCGCGAGTATGGATTGAGGCAAAGCCTTCGAAGGGTCAGTCCAGTGGCTTGGCACGCCTCTCTTGACAGTTGTGGTTGATTATTGTGTCAGAGACTTGCAGTTGGCTTGTGATAGTGATTCTTGTAGCAGTGTTTTTAGCAGTGGGTACTTGTTAGTGGACAGTGGTTCCTGTCAGTGGGCAGTGGTTTCTCTGTTGATCAGCTATGGTCCGTGGTTCACGTGCTCATGTCAGTGGTTCTGGTGATGATTCACCTCCTCCTCCGCGTCCTTCGAGGGACAAGGGGAAGAAGAAGGTGGTAGAGAAGCCTAAGAAGAAAAAGTGAAAGCTCTCAGAGGCCGAGCAGGCCGAGGCAGTGGCAGATGCCACAAACCGCGCACAGCGAGGTGGTCACCGAGGCTCAATTCGTATTGGCACTCCCCCGAGGGTTCTCCCCTCTACACCTCTGGCTCAGTCTGAGACCCTTCCAGAGGAGCCAGAGCTCGCCACAGATGTGCTTCCAGTTCTGTTGGCACCAGCTCCCTGGGGACGTGTTACCCGTTCCCAGGTCACTCAGTCACCTCAGAGCACCTCAGCAGCTCCTACTTCAGAGTCAGCCTCTGCTCACCTTGACTTGAGGGAACTCACAGCGAAGCAAGTGAAAAAGCTTCAGTTTGTTCAGCTAGAGAAGTGGCGCCCTGATCAGCGTGACCCCAGAGCTTCCAGGGGATGTCACACTACTCTTATGGAGGACTTCTATAGGGCAGCACAGCTTGCATGTATTCAGATACGCCCCCACGGAGTTTGCTCCTTAGAGAGCCTTGTTGAGATAGTTGACGAGGAGATCCGCCCTTACATTGAGTATCTTCCAGGATTCACAGATCTTCTTGGACGTTCTGGGAACTACATTGAGCGATGGGTCAGGGAGTTCTATGCTTCAGTATGGATTGAGCCAGATCACCAGTTTCTCCAGTACACTTTCAGAGGCGAGCGACACAGGCTTTACTTGACACAGCTCAGAGAGGTACTTCGCTTGACTGGGACAGCCGATCAACTCAGTCTTCACTATGACTGCTATGGAGGAGTCTCCCTACCTCGCCGAGCTCGAGGTGGCCGTTCTTTGTCAGTTGAGGAGGTTGCTCCTCTCTTCAAGCCACCCTTCACAGCAGGTTCTCGCCGTACCCCAGCCGAGCTACACTCTACCGTTCGCCGCTTGAACGATGTTCTACGGCGTACACTATTGCCACGCACCGGGTACAAGGATGGTTTGACCAACTTGCAGCAGTTCCTTCTACAGGCCCTTGTCTCATAGACACCATTTGATATAACAGACTTTCTTGTATCCGAGATTGAGGATGTGATTTCAGATGGGATGCGGGCTAGGCGATAGTTTCCCTATGCTCACTGGATATGCGCCATCATTGCTATCTTGCATGAGAGGACCGAGCCTGGACTCCGTGCTCTGCTCGATGCATTCGAGACTTCATTTCCACCTTACAGAGCGCTAGCGTCTATTGATCAAAGGTTTGGAAACCGGGTGCTTTAGCTTGTGAAGCAGAGGACTGCACCAGCAAACAAAGATGCTGTGGATGAAGAGGACAATTTCATCAGAGGCGTTGAGCAGCAGGAGCTCCATGAGTTAAACACCGGGGAAACTGCTACACCTGAGGATACTACTTCCGACAGCTCAGATGCAGAGTACCGTCCAATTCCCAAGATGCCTCCACAGATACATGACGGCGAGGCTGGTGGCTCTGGTACTGCCTCCACTACAGAGACTCTTATTCTGAAAGTTCTGGATCGGATTCAGGAGTAGCAGGGATCTCTTGTGACGACTGTCACCCAGATTCAGCAGAGACAGGATGAGCTACAGAGACAGTCTGAGGACAAACACTATGAGGTGCAGTGCTAGATGCTTCAGATGCAGCTTGAGTCCCAGCGCTTGCAGCTCTAGTCTCAGCAGATCTAGCAGTAGAACATGACCTTTATGGCCCATATGATGAAGTGGACTGGTGCTCCTCCTCTTGAGTTTCCTGCTCCACCACAGATACAGATGATGAGTCAGACCCAGCCTTCACAGTCAGCTGGTCCATCAGTGGCTTTTCCAGCACTTGGACTTGTCTTGGGCTCTCAGCAGTCAGTGGCCCCCTCAGTGGCACCACCAGTGTCAGCCGGTCTATCAGTCACACCCACCCCCGCCGTACAGTCCAGTGGACTTCAGGGTGCCGGCATGACCGCCCCGTTCCAGTCCCCGGCGACACAGGTTACACAGTGGCTGGACACCTTCGGCACGACTCAGCAGTTCACCCCTCTCACTACCGGTTTCACGCCGATGTCTGCTAGGATGGGTGCTACTATCAGAGATCTTTCCGCGTCGTTCAGCGACATCACCGGGCAGCCATCCCCTACTGGTCAGCAGCTAGCAGCAGAGATTGAGGCCGAGTTCGTTTTACCGACAGTGGGACAACACCGCTCTTCTATTGCCTCGTCTGAGGCTACTCTTGACACTCGGGCACCCGATGTATCTACTCCGCCCGGGGCTATTGTGACAAATGCCACCATTGTCTCCACTACTCCAGCTCCGCCTGAGCAGCCACCGGTTCCAGAGACTCCGGTCGAGTCAGTGCCAGAGGCACAACCGGAATCCGCAGCTCTAGAGGCTCCTTCAGAGACAGTGGCAGCTACTTCTCCTACTCCTGCTCCAGCTACAGCTCCAGACTCTACAGCAGCAGAGGTAGCCGGCACGTCAGCTCCTATTCCCCAGACCGCTCCACTTCCAGTGACAGACACTCAGGGGGAGGACTCCTCGGATGATGACGATGCTCTCGACGACTTTCACATCCTTGATCGTGTCGCGACTACTTCCACTCCGCCTCCAGACGCTTAGCTTTGGTGTTTTGACGCCAAAGGGGGAGAGGGAGAGTCGAGTAGATGGGCTAGCTTCAGAGGGAGCTAGTAGGACTCGTTCTTTTGATGTGTAATATACTCTATCGCATCAGGCATCACGTTTGCCGTCTTTATGCATTTGTGAGATATGTGTGTGATGTTTGAAGACTTGATGGTTGTGTGACATGTGTGTGAACCGTTTATCTATATCATGTCACTTGGTTACGCTATTGCTTCCGCACTAATCTCTGATCTTTTGGTATAGCATATCCTTTTGAAATCAAGTACTATGTTCAATTCATATCTTTTGTGCTTGTCATGGCTTGAATAGTTTAGGCATGTTCATGTCGTTCTTATTACTAACCAATGCCTATCTCATGTCAAGTCATGTTTCTCTAATCAAAATTCACTCTTATTCTCTACTCGAGCTTGTATTATCATCAATCACCTAAAAGGGGGAGATTGAAGAATCATGGTCCCTTGTGTTTAGGCGATTAATGACAATACTAGGTCACTATGACTAACGTGTGTTTTGCAGAGGCAAAGTCATTAGAGTTAGGTCATAAGTGATGCTTATTGAATGGTCTTAATGGATATTCATGCCCCCAAGATGGAAATCATTTCGGTTGAAAGGATTAAGCTTCAAGGTGAAGACTAGGCTAGCTCTTAGTGCCATAAGGTGTGAGAAGGGCACTAAGTATAGACTAGGGCTTTGTTTTTCCTTTGACCGTACTATAAAAGGGGGTATCAGGTTAGTAGCTTGACCTAGGAAAGTTTGGGAATGTTGGTGTATGCACACTTGTCACAACTAGTCATAGAGACCCTGCTAATAGCCCTTGAGATGGTAGGAGCAAAACCCCTAGAGAAGACTTAGTGAAAAGAGTTGAAACAGGGGGAGAAAGAGGCTCCGGACCAGTCTGCCTAGGAGGCGTCGAACCAAGGATAGTAGTCCGACGGTCCCTGTCTTAGGCAAGTTTTAGAGACAAGAGCTCCGGACCACCTGTCCAAAGGAGCATCGAACCATAGTCGAGTGGTCTGGAGGTCCCTGCCAGAGGAAGCCAACCTCAGAAGAGGCTCCGGACTAGTCCGACGGAGGGTCGTCCTCTAGTCCGACGCTTCTTGTCAGAGAAAATGGTGGATCCAGTGAGCACCCTGGCTCTGGACCTCTGCGTCGGACCAGAGCACCGGACCAAGGCGAGTGGTCCGGTGGTGCATTGCTCAGGTGGACCTTGGAGTCCAGTAAGCACCCTGGCTCCGGACCAGGGCGTCGGACCATAGCGAGTGGTCCGACGGTGCTTGCTTTCCAGCAAGTTTGAACGGTGAAGTGCGCTCCGGACCAGTTGCCTTAGTCCGGTGGTGTGACCTCCGGACTAGTCCGGTGCCTTCGCAGAAAGTGAAAAAGTAAGAAACGGCTAGTTTCGAAGGTGGGGACTATTTATAGTTGCCCTCTTCATCCTTGAGAGGTCTCTTGGCCTTTGTTTTCACCTAAGGAACCTTTGAGAGACTTCTTGTAGAGCCAAGTGCCTAGTGAGGGAGAGTTTTGAGAGAGTTCATCTTGTTCTTCCCTCCTAGAGTGATTATGAGTGACTTGTGTGCATCCATCCACCTTCCTAGCCTTGAGTTGGTCAAGTGAAGGTCTTGTTCTTGTTACTCTTGGTGTTCGACAGCACCTAGACGGTTCGGTGGTGTTCAGAGGAAGTGATCGCCGGAAGATTGTCGGCGGCTCTTCTCCAAGCTTCTGTGATCGGTTGTGGGCGATTCACCGAGCCGGAGTGGCGAAGAATCAGCCCGTAGAGAGCACTCTACCCTTGCGCGGGTAGAGGGGGAGCTATACCTTGCGAGGTGCTCCAACGAGGACTAGGGAGTGTGTCGACACCTCGATACCTCGGGAAAACATCGTTGCGTCAAGAATTCCTTTCCCTAGCTCTTTACTTTCTTGCATTACTTTCCGCCTTGTTCTTTCTATTCCTACTAGAATTGCTTAGGTTGTCTTTCAATTCCTTGGCTTGCTATTGCTTTCTAGTTAGGATACACATTGCGGTAGGCACTAGGGGGTGATTGGCATTAATAGGTTTTAATATAGCTTTAGAAAATTAAAAGAAGCCCAATTCACACCCCCCCCCTCTTGGGCATCTAGATCCTTTCAGAGTGGAAAAAAAGTATGGTGCTAATTGGAAAATTGAGCATCCTGAATTAGATGGAGGTGTCATTTATGAGTGCGGGTAGAATGCCACATGGTAAGCTAGGAATTGGTGATGAAGCAATTAGTATAACTGAGAAGGAAGCAATCAAGACAAGGAAAAGAAGTGCACAACCATATGTCTCTGCTAAAGAGAAAAGACTTGAAAGGGAAAATATGCAGTTGCGAAAAGGATACAGTAACCTTGAACATGTTGTGCGGGTAATTATCTTTGGAAAAAATATATGCATATAAATAAATGTCTATTGCTAATCATGAACTTTTAACAGGCACTTGTTGTTAAACAAGGAATGGACTTTGATGTGTTAGCTCAAGAAAATGCATCTAACTTGGTAAGTTTACCTGCTACCTCATAGAGCACAATTATTACAATGAACTCAAGCATAACTCTAGTCGATTGAGATTTGAATTTTATTTTCCCCACCTTAATTCATTGCAACACTAACCTTCAAAGTATAAACTAATATATGCATGGCATGCAGCCTACTTCTGAATCTGAGGTTGCATTCTCTAAAGGGCATGAGAAAGTTGTTCCTAATGCATCTGAACATGTAAGTATCAAGTGTATTCCAAATGTATCCATGCCATACCTAAAACTATTGTGGAATATATCTTATATATATTCAAGCTTGTTCATATGCTTATAAAAATAATTTTATAACCACTACAGGATAATATTGGTGGAGGAGACTATAGTGGTGAGGAAGATGAAGATTACCTCTATAATTATTATTATGAAGGATAATATTCCCAAGATGATGGCCAAAATTATGATAACAATGGTGAAGACTTTTTTTGATAATGATGCCTCCTGGTGAGGAGAAGAGATTATATGATGCCTCCTGATGATGAAGTGTGTGGCACTTTAAGTAATTTTTCTCATGCTTTGTGAACAACAATATCTTAGTCAAGTATTTTAATTTGAACATTGATTTATGTTATGATGAAGGATGTTCTTAGAAACTTTCATAATGTGTAGACCGTACCTTTGTGTGGTGATCATTTGGCTTCAAACTATTATTGTACTATGCAATATTGAAGTGCTAGTTATGAAATGTCATTAATTGTGAATGTTCAACATTTGTAATGGATCCTCATGGTTGCATAATAATTATTTATGGTTATGAAAAATATCCCAAGAAATATCCGATGATTTAATAGTATAGCCGAGGGGAAACCAAAACCGTCACATATATTATACCAAGGGTATTAATTCTCGAGGGTTAATAAACATCGTTGCTAATATGTTTCTCGATGGGTTAAAAACCGTCAAGCAACAAATCCCCGACTGGATATGTTTCCCGAAGGGTTAAAAAATTTGTCAAGCAACAAATCTTCGATCGGATATGTTTCCCGATGGGTTTAAAAAAACAGTCAAGCAACAAATCCCCGACCGGATATGTTTCCTGATGGGGTTTTAAAAATTGTCAAGCAACAAATCCCCGATTGGGATGCCCTCGGCAAATCATGCCCGACCAAAGGCTGGATGGAGCGTTTACCAAATAATTACCGAGCGTCAACTGTCGGAAACATACAGTCGGCTATACAATGACTGACTACCGGTCGGTAAAAGTGGGAATGCCCAACCATGGATGCCCGACGGGAGGTTCCCGACGGTGTACGCTTGGTGATTGTACTTCCCAACGGTACAAGTTAATGGCCGACGGTTTAATAACTGTCGGCCATTCTTGCGTCTCTTGTAGTGTGTCTACAGTAAAGAAAACCTTAACTAGTGCTGGTTAATTAATTCTTACGATCCGAGATATATTCGACCCTGCTGTTCTTGTATAAATTAAGGTAGTTTTCTTTACATTTGCACATGCATTAGGAGTAGCACATATGTGCAGTGTGTCCATTTAATTTTATGGTTAAACTCTCAATGTTATCGTAAAATCTGTCTCAGGCTGTTGGTGTGTGTGTATCTCTGTATATAATTGTAAAGGCATAGCATAAACGACTGTATCATAAAGTTTAGATTACTTCAGAAATAATAGCCAGGAAGCATAGCACTCTTACCAGTTATAAATACTTTATGATACCACAGTCGTAAAGAAATGTTGCATTATGATAACATTGGCGCTGCATATGCATATGAGTGCATATTTACTTTTATAGTAGCGGAGTGAGAAACTTTTAGGAGTCCAGACGATTCTCATTGTGAATAAAATTTGTCTAAAGAACGTAATGTTTCTCTTTGATATATAAATGAAAAATCCCTTTGCACTTTGCTCCACCACTGTTTACTTTGTCCTACATGCATCTTTATTTATGCTATTATCTTTCCATTCAATAATACATCATAGTCCATCACACACAAGTGATATTTTATTTTGAGTTTTTTCTTTAACCAACCATTATAAAATTTTGACACAAAATATGTTTTTATGTGTTAAATTTGGAATATGGTCCAAGCAGAATTTTGTCGGGAAGTTCCATTATAAATGCTTTCCTAAAAAGCACTAGTCAAAGTTGGCTTTGAAAACTATGTAAGTACTACGACGTATCCAAAACGTCACTTCTATGTTTGTGAGTGCCACTGTACGTGGCAGTGAGCATATACATCAAATGCTACTATATCAATATGTATATCGAAACGGCCTTTGGTGATCTTTAACTTTATTTTGGCAGACGTCGTCTTGATTACGGAAGCATACTGTGTCATGATCCAATATAGAGAACGGCTAAAATGGCCGTAAGTAAGCCAGCTGCTATGACATGCACAAGAACTACTAAGAATAATATATAGTAATACTTAGCTTGTGATTCAAGCTTACTTGAAGGGTTCAGGATTGGACGGCCATTCGGGCAAGAACTCCTCCAGCGGGTGGCAGTGAAGGCGCAGATAGTCCCGCCAGTTGTGCACCGTCTCCTTGCGGACGTTGAAGCTTGTGGAGAGCCTTATCTTCTTGGACGGTTCATCTGAGTACAGCTTCTCCTTCTCCTCCGGCGGCAGACGGAAGAACTGCAGACCAACGGCCATCATCTTCTCCAGTAGCTCCTCTTCTATTCCATGGTTTATGACCTAGAACAAATCAATTAAGAAGAGCATATACAGTAATGTCACGTGCTGGAGTATTAAGCTGCGTTGCGCAGATGTTTGAACGCTGAAGCATGGAATCTGGGCGATGGCAAAGAGATAGGCAAAGAGAGACCTGGAAGAAGCCATAGGTCCGGCAAGCCAGACCAATCTGGGCGATGGCTCGTTGCTTATCCGGTGACGCGAGGTCGATGAGCGGGACGTCGCTGTCTGTCTTCACTTCGGCGAGTCGCGGCCTGTCGAACTCCGGCCGGATATAGCTCTCCGGGAGGACCTCGCGATGCTCGACGGTGGACAGAAGCTGGCTTCCCATCGGATTGCAAGAGATCACTGCTGTGCTTAATTGTTTCTGAAAGGTTGGGGAATGAAGGAAGGAGGATCGCCCACGGCATAAGGCGGAGAGCCGGAGACCTAGCACAGTTGACGCGCGAAGTGAGCGTCAAGGAACAACTGGACGCGTCTTCTCGAGACACAAACAGAGAGGAGACATATATATGACTCTTGGATCTATTAGTGCTGATTAACAGGTATAATTAGGCAATTAGCATGTTATAAGAATTAAGATCAACAAACATCCCAGCTAATAAACCTCCGATCCTAACTATATACTGTATATTAGCTAGGGAATAATTACTAGCAGTAGTATATTCGTGGGAGGGACGCTAAGGTTAGACCGAAAATGCAGCCATATATGGGCTTGCGACCACCAGACTTATCTTGGCCGTTGGATCAGTCTCATGTGTCCCATCCACTGTCAGAGCTGCTGGTTCTGCTGCTGACTGTTGGAATCGATGGGGAGCAAGTAACAGGTAATGGGTACGCATCTCAAAGCAATTGTATGGTCCAGATAACCCTGGTGTCCACAGAGAGATGTGGAATTTTTGCTCTGAGATTAGACTGTGAAGAGAGAGATTGGAGGGGTGAGAGATGAAAGAGATAATGGAGAGAGAAGGGGCAACAAATAAATAAGGACGAGATGGATGCATTGGTTGGAGGACAAAGTTGGATGTGATATAACGATCTATAAATATGAGGATAAAGATATCCATGATGCATGTTTGGTTGAGTGGATGAGACGAATCATTTTTCTGTTTTGTTATATGGATAAAAATGGATGAGAGGATTAGAATAGTTGATTAATTATATCAATTATTTACAAATAATAACAACTATTTGGACACTAATAAATATTCACTAATACTGGTTTTAACATGATAATCACTAGTTTAAAATAAATATGTTAATTAGCACCACAAATAACCTAATTAACACTTGAAACATGCACAAATCAAAGTATTAACACTTATAAAAACTAATCCTACCATCATAATTACTAAGTAATAATATAACATACTAATAATCTTTAATTTATTTATTAATGATAAAGATCAGAAGATATGGATCAACTGGTTCACGAGATTTTTTTACGAACCAAGAAATCCAGCATCTGAGGGTATATTCTTGATCTCATCACAACTGATGCAATCCAACCAACCAAACACACCAAACCAGTAGCGTGTGCAGTGGGTCAGATGTTTTAGAAAAAACTCTATAATAGTGTCTACAGTTTTCTATACACTTTTGTCTGGGAAATTAAGCCAAAATTATTGTATAAACAAAAATTTAAAACAAAAACAAGAAGTTTCAATTAGTAATAGTAATACTATAAGTCTAAATTCAACAATACTGCTGGGATCCGACACTACAGGAAACAGCGGCTTTGCCGAGTGCCTCATGCTTTGCCAAGTGTCAAATATCGGGCACTCGGCAAAGAGCCATTTGCCGAGTGCTGGTCAACGTGGCACTCGGCAAATCCCTCTTTGTCGAGTGCTCAACACTCGGCACAGATCTGTACTCGGCAAATGAGACTCTTTGCCGAGTGTCTAGCACTCGGCAAAAAATCCCGGCCCTAACGACATCCATGGCCGTCACCTTTGCCGAGTGTCCACCGTTTGTCACTCTGACAAATATTTTTTTTATTTTCACAACCAATTTTTTTGGTAGCTTTCACATATCACCATGGTTAACATGTTCAAATTTGACACTTTTCAAAACTTTTTGTTATATTTTTTTTACTTTATTTCATTTCCTTGACTTTTCGCGAAAGAGGCAAGTTTGAACTATGGGTGCATCGAATAATGGATTTCAATGATTCAAAAAATGTTATTTTTGTTATAGTTTTTTACTTCATTTCATTTCCTTGATTTTTCGTGAAATACGCAAGTTTGAACTGCGGACACAAGTTTGTCACATACTATCTGGCACCCGGCAAAGAATAAAAAATTAAAAAAAAACAAAACCCCCCACAGCCCACCCCATCGGCCCACCCCACTCCACACACGCACACACACAGACACACCCCGCGCACCGCCACCCGTCGCCTCCACTGCGCCCGCCCAACGCCGTTGCACGCCGCCCCCTGCCCTCGTCCCCCACCCGGCCCCCCGCTAGGCCCCCCGAGCCCTGCCCGGCCGCCGGCGCCGCCCCTCGCCCAGCCGCCCCCGCCACCCCCGGCAGGCCGGCGTCGCTGCCCTGCGCGCCCTGCCAGCCGCCCCCGCCCGGACGAAGAAAGGAGGAGGAGGAAGAAAGGAGGAGAGGAGGAGGAGGAAAGGAAGAAGAAGAGGGTGAGAAGAAGTAGGAAGAGGAAGAAGGGTCTCATTTCGTTGACCGCGCGCCAACCTCGTCGTCCCTGCCCCTCGGCCGATTAGTGTAAGTAGTAGTAGTACTAGTATAGTAGTAGTAGTAGAGTAGAGTACGTAGTAGTACTAGTAGTAGTAGTAGGGTTTAGTGTTTACCTTTGAAAAATAAAATTAATAACCTATATATGTTGTGAGTTGTGACTTGGGCATGCAATGCAGGTCGTTGTGGATAACGGCCTCGTCTCGACGACCTTGCCTTCACGTCCCCGTCCCTCGGCCGAGTAGAAGGTAAAACTCTGGGTTCTCGGCCATATGAGTATGTTCTATTGATTTATTTTTTTTATTCTAACGCTCAATACTCAGTAGTTGCAAGCATCTTTGATTTTTTTCTCGCAGTCTCAGTCGTATGGTAGCGTGTCGTGTAACCCGTTCATGGCGTACAACTTGGCGAACAAGGGCGGGGCGACCGAGCCGGAGAACCAGTACAACCCCGACGACGGCCCCGGCTCGTACACCAACCTGAGCGCCTACACCAAGATCACCGAGTGCAGGACGACGACTCGTGAGCTTCATGTGGAGGACTACGATCCGACCACCCATCCCCTAGACACAGACCTGCTGATGAGGTTGGGAGGAGGGAGGACGCACAATCGGTTGTATAGGGCTAGCAGCTCAGTCTCCTCGACCTCCCTTCCCAACCTCGTCGAGATTCGGTCGAGGAGCACGAGCGGATCCATCCCCATCAGACCAAGGCAGCCGGCCATGGTGCAGCTTCAGGTAAGTACCGTTCAATTTATCGATCATTTCTTACCTTACATTTGCATTGTTTAAACCTTGCAAGATGAATATTCCAGGCCCAGATGTAGGAGGAGATTCAGAGGCTCAACGCCCAGGTGGACGCCCGGGAGCAGGCCCGAGAGGAGGCCCATCGGCGCGAGTTCGCCCAGGTGGAGGCCCAAGCCTAGAGTTGGAGGCCTGAAACCGTGACCGGGAGCAGAGGTCAGTGGATATGGCTACCTTTTTTCGAGCTTGAATGTCCCAGGTGTGGTCGTGCCTGCCTCGCTGCTCACTCCATTCGCTCCTCCAGTAGTGTTGCATCCCGTTGTTCCTACATGGACTCCAGTGAGTTTATATATATATATATATATATATATATATATATATATATATATATATATATATAGTTGTTTATTGTTGTAGCTTCTTCGGCCATCCTCTAGGTACTAACGAATTCGCTTCTCCTTCGTGCATCCACCGTCACAGGGTTCAGCGCTTACTCCTCAGGGTGGCCCTTTGCCTCAGGGTGAGCCTTCGCCTCAGGGTGGCCCTTCGCCACAGTACAGGTGGTCCCCTCGTGGTCCTCCTTTGTACTACACATGGCTAGGTGGACCTCCTCCGCAGTCCGGCTACTCCAGATGGTCCCCTGGCCCTGCCAATTGGCAAAGTGGTCCCCAGTGGCAAAGTGGTCCTCCACCAATCGGCGGGTCGCAAGAGTAACCATAAGGTGGGAGCACTTCAGGCACTGGGGGCCAAGGTGAGTAGTGATGGGTCTCTGTGTTTGTCGGCGGCTTGTCCATTTGATGAATTTTCGTTTTGAACTTGTGATGGATGGATGAATTATGAACACATAATGTGATGGATGGATTATGGATGGATTTGATATATCATGTGTTTTCTGTGATGGAATGTGGATATCCATGTGATATATAATGTGTTTGTATGATGAATGGATGTATATGTGATGTATATGGCGTTTATTGTGATGAAAAGGAAAAAACAAAAAAAATCAAAATTTTCCAACTTTGCCGAGTGCCACATTCGGCAAAGGGGCCATGGCACTCGACAAAGCTAGAATTTTTTTTCCAGCACGGTCTCTTTGCGGAGTGCTGGACATGTGCCACTCGACAAAGAATTTTCCAAAAAAAAATTAATTTTTTTGCTGAGTGCTTGCCAGGTGGCACTCGACAAAGTATTTTCAAAAAAAATTAATTTCTTTGCTGAGTGCCTGCGAGGTGACACTCGGCAAAGAATTTTCCAAAAAAATAAAATAAAAGAAGCCGTCAACTTAACGATCGCCGTTTTGTTTGCCGAGTGCTGACCTCACACTTGGCAAAGCTTTTGCCGAGTGCTAGATATTTGGCACTCGACAAATAATGTTTTGCCGAAGGATTCTTTGTCGAGTAGGTTTTGCCGAGTGCCACACTCGGCAAAGCCTTTGCCAAGTGGGAAAGAGTCCGCAAAGCTACTAAATCCTGGGCGAGGAGCCTAACAGATGACATATGATTTGTATGACGCTAGAGTGATTTTATGTCGTCAATTTAACGCATAGATAGCAGAAAAAGGTTCCTCTAAACATGACGAGATACGTTGAGTGTCACTCAGCAACGTAACTTAGTGAGCTTTATTTTTACAAAGAGAAAGTGCAACCGATCGTCAGGTTCTAACTAGTAGCGCATGCATGTGCATCCACTGTGGATCGCCACGTATGACTTAATCAGCTAAAGCAAAAATTTGCAAACGCGCTGGAATAATATAATAGTTCCCGGCATGACTACTAATTTCAGGAAAGATTGCAAGTAAATTATCTGTTGTGTTTGCCTGTCGAGTAGACGGCTACTACAAATTATTCTATAATATGGTCTTTGCAATTAATATGTGTAGATCATATACTAGAGCTTTTTCCTAGTCGTGCGGGATGTGTCAGTGATCTACTAATCTCCTATACGACTATATAATATCTCATTGTGCAAGTACAGCAATGTAAACATTACTATATAGAGAGAGAGATCTGTAAGAGCATCTCCAGTAATACCATATTTGATCTCCTATTCTGGATTTAGGTAGTCAACGCCAAAAAAACCAACTTCAACAACCATTTACTATACTCTACATTTGTTGGCCTCCTATTTTTCCCTTTCACCTCATATTTCTGTTGGCCCTCTACATCACGTACTCCCCCTACTTTTTTTTCTTGCGACTACATCAGCCGCATCTCCTTTCTTCTTCCGCGTGGTGGTTCCCTGCTTGGCAGCATTGTCTGGGTGTGGCGCAGCCATGCCTGGCGAGGCCAGGCTGGCGAGCATCTCTTGGTGACGCATCCCCATGCTGACCAAGTCACCAAGGTCCCGGCGCCCCTCCCCGTGATGGTGCATCTCTCCCATCGCGGCAGGCCACGACCACAGTGGACGCCTCCCCGGTGTAGTCCCCATCCGTATCCATGCCCGGGCGCAGCCCCACCTCCTGGTCGCCGATGCCATGCCTCCATGCCTCCTCTCACCACGGACAACACAGCGAGCTTGCCCAGTCGACGTGGCATGCCTGCCTCAGCATTGCCTAAATAGAGAAGGTAAGTGTGTGTTTTAGGTAGCATTGCTAGTGATGCTCTAATATATCAAGAGCAGTAGGACCCAACAATTGTGGCATAGTATTACTAAGATGTATGATTATTAATTAGGACGTCAACAGTGGCGGATCTTAGGGGGGGCTGGTGGGGCTCCAGCCCCCCTAAAGCCTATGTATCAATGAAAATAAAAAGAGATTGATGTAAGAAAAAAAAGAGGAAAGAAGAAAAATGAAGAAATTAGAGAAAGAAGTAGAACTCAGTCCCCCCTTAAAGGAGGAAAAAAGAAGAAAAATAGAGAGATCAAAGTAAGAAGAAGAGATTAGCCCCCCTTCAATCTCGCTCGGGATCCGCCACTGGACATCAGATAACCATAATGATGATGTGACGTTAGAGTTATGGCCTTCCCAAATATTGCAGTCTCACTTATTGTGAATTTTACGTGATTTTAAATTAGAATGAAGAAAGCGAGAAAGGAACTAGTTCTCATGCAAGACATGATTTCTTAGAGAAAACCAATACACTGGACACTGTCGAATTTGTATTAAAAGGGGTTGTATCCTCAGAGTATGCGGGGAAACAAAGGGCCTGCTTGGTTTCCTCGCTAAGTATTGTTTTACCTTACCGAGAGAGGCTAACGAGGAAGTGAATGTGTTTGGTTCTCTTGCCTGAGAATCTCGGGAACTGCACGAGCACGCTTTACCTCACTCCTATAGGAGAGCCGAATTGGCTTGCCTATACAGGCGAGCTCCTCGTCACTCACGCCGGCCAGAGCAAGGCGAGGTGAGGCGGAGCTCCAGGAGAACCAAACACACCCAAACATGATTGGTGGATAGAAGAGGAAATAAGTGTGTAATTTATTGTGGGAATTGCTCCGGTACTTCTCTTTTTAAAAATTGCACACATCTTAAAGCAACCTATCAATAAATAAAATACTTTTGTAATTATTTTCCACGGTTCTATCTGGGCTCAGCCCGTCCTAACCCATGTCCGGCTTAATTGCACTGAACTCATCTCTCATCCATGATCCATGCCTCCATTCTATCGCCGCACCTTCCGTTTATTTTCTCGTGCACAGGCAATCGGCGGCAGCACTCCACGGACGTCCGCCGTAGGAGTTGTGTCAAAGCAAAGCAAAATCGATAATCCAACCTCTCCACCTCCCTTCATCCTCTTGTTCGGATCTCAGTTTCTCTCTGCGCTAGAAGCCGTGGCCCGTGGATGTCCTGGTCTAGATACCGTGACCGTGATCACGCCCCAGGGAGGCCAAAATGACGCCACCAAGCAGCGCTCGTTGGTTGTGCATGTTCATTCCGATTGATTAATTATGAGGTCCTACAAAAGTCTATGATCAGGCGGCTTCCGGCACACGGGAAAGCAAGATACGAACAAAGGGTCAGGGATCAGTGGTGTGGAGTACTGGAGTTTGGGCTAGATTTTGGCTGGAACAACGCTCCTCCTGTGCCCATGCGACGAGGATGTCCATGAAGACTGGAGAGCACCGCCCGCCGCCGGCTGCGAGGAAATTAAACGCAACAAGGACGGAAGGATGGACCACGGTTTGTGTTGGGTTTAGACGGGCGGGCTGGCCCGTATGTGACCCACGTCAAAAATATTAAAAAAATGTTTAATTAGTTACCTGAACTACTTTGAGATGTGCGTAATTTTTAAAAGGAGGAGTACCGTAGCCGTTCCCATTTATTGTTTGGGCTAATTGATTCATGATTGGTGGACACCACTTTAGAAGGATCTTCTGGACCCAGTATCAAGAGCAATTCATCTAGCGGCACTATGTACTCTTTCTCTATATTTTTCTCACTGGCTTTTTAGGAGTTTTAATGAGACATGAGTTGATCGCGGTATTCGTCCAAGGGGAAGTGTTGAGAAACAATAACCCTACGGATAATTATGGGCTCATACCAAATATACCCCTGAAGGGTTAAGACTATATAAAGGAACATGTACACATCTATAATGAGATAAGAGAATACTAGTTTCACAATATTGACTGGTAGTATTAGATAGATATGGGCCTCACTAGTACACAAACAGCTTTTAGTCCCGGTTGGAAAGGGTCTTTAGTCACAGTTGCCGACTGTCCATCCATACTCCCACCCAACTGCGCCCCTTGAGAATTGAACCTAAGACCTCACGCACTGTCTTGCGCATAGCTAACCATCCAACCTAAGCAACACATCTGTCAACAAATGAGACGTTTTCCTTTTGAACCCACCGTACAGAGACCTTTAACCCCGGTTGGTAAAACTTTAGCTCCGGTTGGTATTACCAACCTGGACTAAATGTTCTGGATATTTAGTCTCAGTTGGTAACACTCTTTAGTCTCGGTTGGTGTTACCAACCTAGCCCCGAGACTATTGTACATTTCGGACATCGACGAAAGACCTATTTTCTACTAGTGCTTGTTTGGATCAAGGGGCTAGAGCTAGTTTGAGCTAGCTAGTTTTCACTCATCTGGCCCAAAATTATCCAAACATGAGGGCTAAATTGAGCTAGTTGCAACTAGCCTACCTAAAAAAACTATCCCCATCAAGAGGTGATTATTTGGGCTACTTCTAGTGGGATGTACTAAAATTTCTTTTTTGGACTAGTTTTAGTGTGGTCCCCTACCAAGAAAAGTATCTTTATTGGCAATCTAACTCTTGCATCCAAACATGTTTTTGGCTAGAGCTAGTTTAGTGCTAGTTCTAGGTTAGAAACTAACCCAAACCTCTAGTTGAGCTAGAGTATTCAAATAGGGCCATATTCAAACAGGGCCATGGACTGGGAATAATTTTTTCTAGAGTAGCGTGTCCATATAACATGGCATGGCATGTATAGACACTAAATCTGACATGGTGCAATCTCCATTTTTTTTTGGCGGGTTCTTGTATTACATACGTATTTCATTGGAACGTGTCACTAATAAATGCCTTGCCATTATATTAGAGACTTGGTTCGTCCACTGGCCATGTGTGACAACTCATTAGAGATGTGAGTGAACGTGTATATTCTTTCAGTACTGAACGTGTATAAGCAATTGCTTTTTGCATCATAAAAACTAAATATCTTTCAAATGGTAAAGCAGGGAGCGCGCTGCACATAAAAAAGAATACACATTGCACACATGCTCCAAACTTTGAATATATCGGAAGAAAAAAAAAGCATTTTCCATGATAGTGGTTATCCTAGTTTGTCCTTTACCTTGACCAAAATAAGGCACATTACCAAGCAGGTCGATGAAGCACAATGCACGCCGCCTCTTGCCTCGCCTCTTTGGCAATCAAAATCAGGTGGCCAAAATTCCTGCTTCTATCTAGAAGCAGCTAGCAGCTCTGTACGTACTAGGCGAGACGCCGAGACCGAATCGAAGTCGCCGGGTTCGTACGCTTCAGCTTGTTAATTAGTGGCGCTCCGACAACACAACAGCATAATGACTCGCGTCGACGTGCACGGCAGCGAGCCAGACAAGACGACGGCATCTTGACCTGCCATGCGTTGACGCACCATGCAAATCGAGAAAAGCGTAGTACACCGCCCGCCGTCTCCCACACAACACGTTCGATGCCGGAGCGCGGGAACATGCGCACGAAAACCAGTGAAGCAGAAATGCTTGGCGGTGCTCGGACGGCGAGGTTTTTGGACGAACCATCGCTCGTTGCCGGGAACCGCAGTCCCAGACATACCTGCGGATGGCTGGATTCGGACTTGCATGGATTGCGCGCTTCCAATTCCCCCGTGAATCACGCTTGTGTGTGGACCTGGACCAGACGACCCAAATACGCCTGGGGGATGAGATGCCACTGCCAACAGTCGACGATCAAAAAGGACAACTGGAAGGCAAAATTTCTCATTATGTATTTCTGTTTGCCTGAAAGGGTACGTGGAGTGCTTGCTAGGCGACTGACTGACTGACTGTTTAAATTGTGCAACCAGAATGGTCGTATCTACACTACTACAGAGCATCAAAATAGTGTCGGTTCAAAATACCCCTTCAGTGACGGTTTTTGAACCGACAGTGATGAGGTCAAGCCATTACTGTCGGTTATGCCAAACCGGCAGTGACGGCTCAAACATCACTGCCGGTTCATTTAACCAACCGACATTGAATGTAGGATATCAATGTCGGTTCTAAGTGATCCGGCAGTAATTTAATTTTTATAATTTACATTTATTACAGAAACCATCAACATTATATTACAGAAACCATCAACATTTATATTAGTTCAACGATTTAGTACTATCAAATCGGAGAAGTGTAAGTCACCTATCTTGTAACCAATAATCTCATCGATGAACAACAACGTATTAAATAGTACACTCTCTGTTGCTTCACACTTACGAGTACATGGTGTACTAACTATGTTTAACGGTGGTCGAGTAGTTGGTGGGTTTCCCTTCTTAGTCGCAACCAACTTTGCTTGAAAGTCTGTAGTAATTAGTGTTGGCTCTTAATCAGCATATTGCCAGTCATAACCCAATGCATCCATTACTTGGTTCAGAATGGCTTCAAAACTACACCCTGCGTAGGTCATGTCATACTCCTCTACCTATAAATATAGGGTTAATTATGAGAGCAATATTGACAACATATAACAACAAATCTAGATATAAGTTATGAGTCTTAAACTTACCTTTGGCGAGTTCTGAGCCATTTGTGCACATAAACCCCGAATATCAGGATACATGTTGCGATTAATAACTTCAATCTTCACTGAAGACAGAGTAGGAAGTGTGATCCCATTTCTTGAGAGCGTGACAGCACAAGCATAGACGGCATACTTAATAGCAACACCCCGCTGGCTTGTCTGTATTCCCACCTCTGAGATTTGTAACACATTGCGCCCGCCAACACCACCGCGACCACGACCACTACCACGACCACGACCACGACCATGACCCATCCTAACGGCAATTGAAAATGAAATACAACATTGGAGTTCTGGACCATTGTTTACATGATTAATCTGAACATCCACATTGTCAACCTCAAAATAGGCGAGTGTTGATTTAAGCCAAACAACTGAATCAATCATCTACATTACATATAAGACATGTTAATTAATAACTTGAATGATCTAGCCGTACATATAAAACATATTTTGATTAACTTACTATGTTTGGAAAATTCCGTGGGGCTACCGGGAATACCGGATCGAAACCCATCCAAGTACAATAACCATTCCAACCAATTTTCTCCGGTGGTGGGAGATTACGACGTCCAACCATCTATATATTAAATCACATATACTCATATTATATTTCATCTATCTATCTATCTATCTATCTCTTTATCTATCTATCTATCTCTACCTATCTATCTATATCTATATTAAATTTCATATCGCATATCAAATAGCATATACTAAGATTATCTATCCCTCTCTATCTATCTCTACCTATCTATCTATATCTATATTAAATTTCATATCACATATCAAATAGCATATACTAAGATTATCTATCCCTCTCTACCTATCTATCTATCAAATCTATATATTATCCATATTAAATTTCATATAACATATCAAATAACATCTCAAATAGGCATTTCGTCGAACACCATGGTACCGTGGAGGGAGGTGGACGGGCGTCGTGGAGGAAGGTCCGTCCTCCTGCAGCCTTCGGCGTGGAGCGTCGTCCTCCTGCGGCCTTCACGCGGCGGCGGTGGCGGCGTGCTGCGGTGGCGTGGAGGAAGAGGCGCGGCGGAGGCGGCGTGGAGGGCGAGGCGCGGCGGCGTGCTGCGGCGGCGTGGAGGGCGTGGAGCGGCGGCTGAGTGGGCACTGGCGCACGTCTGAACATTTCGGAGCGCGTCAGTGTCTGCTTAAATAAAAACCTAGCCGTATCACTGCCGGTTCAAGCCACGAACCGGCAGTGATGTTGAAATTCACTGTCGGTTCTGCCCCAGCCCCAATAATTGGGGGTGTGTCAGAGACAGAACCGACAGTGAAGAGGCATCACTGCTGGCCCAAATACAACCGGCAGTGATGGGCCGGCAGTGATTGCCGATTCTGTAGTAGTGTTAGCATGATATTTTCTCTGTTTTCTTCTGTCCGGTCTGTGTCTTTCTTTCGCCTCCTCTTCCTACACCGATGTGATTTCATTATTTCCTCTTTCCTAACGTGAGGCAGAGAAAGGAAACCTTTTAAAAAACTACATGTTAACGACTAAAGTTGTCAATTTTATGAAATTTTCAAACTATTAAGATAGTAAAGAAGTACATGTAACATCCAATTCTGAGTCTAGATACAGGAGTTACGTCCTCAGAAGATGCTCCAACTTGAGAAGTTTCAATGCACGTCGAAAGTTCTGAATCTTAAAAAAAGACGGTTTGGATTTGGCCTTCTCGATTCTGATCCAACTTATTCCACACTCGTGAGAAACTTGAAAAATGTGTTTTGAAAATTGTGTTTTGAGCTCCGTGATCCTCTTGTTGTGAGTCGACAACTTTGGTTGTGCCTCTATAGCTGGCTGAGGCAACAACGCCGATGGCGCCTTACCCAAGATTCTGTCGGTGAACCGCTTTAGCCTCGCGGCGGAGCTCCCGTGTTCAGCTGGCTCGAGAAGGGGGTCATGTCCATGGCATGGGATCGCGTTAGGGCTTTGTGGGCGTGCCTCGTCATCTATGACGCTGGTTATCCCCCTTGCGGTTTGCAAGCCTAGGGGTGGCCGCATCTACCGCTTGGAGAGTGTTCGTTTGGCTGGACAAGGGCCACAAAGTCCAAATGCTGAAGTTGAATGTGTTTGTTTGCCTGAATCGCGTAAGAGTCTGTGCTACATGAACTCTAAAGCAACCTTAAGTCAGGCCACGGGAAACGAAACTGATGAGGTTCATTTCTCCTAGGCGTGTCTCACTTAGGCTCCGAAGTTGTTACAATGTACGCAGATCAGTGTGGGTGGATGACGTGTGGGCCCTCTAACACAGTGAGGCAAACAAACAACATTTGTACAAGCCAAGTCCAATAAATACAAGTCTACCAAACAAAAGTGAGTTGGATCAATCTAGCCTGCCTGAGAATACCTAGGACTTACTCATCCGTCGAGGCCAGTTTGGTCCAGGTAAACAAATAGGCCCGCGGTGGCATGGCATGTGGCTACCCGTGCACGTGCAACAGTGTAAACAAGCATATCATCCAAGCTTCATGAGAGAACTTAGAGGCGTTTGAGACTCCTCTGCTCCACGTTTTCAGCTTCGCTTCAGGTTTTTTTAGCCAAACAGTTTTAGCTTCATGCACGTAGTTCGAGGAAAAAGTGTGAAGTTGTGAGAGCACCTGAAGAGGTACTCCATAAACTATATGTTGTTATGGAGTTGTTCCATGCTGGAGTTTGTGGAGTAGAGTTTATAGAGCAGTGGTGTGGACCGATACTTCTTATAAGAGGTTGAAGTCAGAACTCTTTTTCCATTAATTATTAAAAGAAAGATCTAGCTTCTCTTTGCATTTCTTGTTCGATGCCATGCAAATCTTTGCCCCGTCACTTTTGGCTCATAGGGCGTTCATGCGTATCAGTGTTGCATGTTTCAATGAAGACTGAGTTACCATTGACATAAGTGACGAAACTTTTGGAGATTATGCTCGGGGCTGAGACATGCTGTCTCGTGGATCAGGAAGATTTGCCGGTAGATCTCTGTAGACAAAGATGACATGTGCCCAGGGGTGGATCTAGCCCTGTTCACTGCTGTCAGCTGACTTTCTCTTATTTCTATTGTAAAATCATATTTATACATGAAGTTTATGTCTAGTGTAATAGAGATGACATCAATGACATACATGTGCCGGTGGTCGGTGGAAACTGGAAACCTAGACTATAGTTACCGAACGAAAAATGAAGGGCCCGGTGGTGCCGGCGCCGGACTGTCGGCACAAGAGACCATCACGTCGGCAGAGTGTGCTGTTAAGTGTTAACGTTACGCCGGACTTTCAGTGCTCTAGCAGTTGGTAAAAGTGCGTGGCTTTCGAAGAAATTGACTATGACCGGAAAGGCACCAGATCGAGGGAAGTGTAGGGCCACACTTTGCTACATAAACGGGCCACACCTAATACATAGAGGCCTAATCGAGTCTTCTCGGCCCTGCCCTACGATCGCGATTTTGGCCAGGCTCAGTGTTTCCGGGCTCGTTCTCCCGTGTATATAACGGTGTAAGTGTGGACCTGTGCCTTCTAGCCCGGCCCGCTAGACAGACCGAGACTCAATCCAATTACAGCCCAAGACTAAACACGCCAAACTCACAATGTAATCTGATTTTTCTCATTAAACTGTAAAACTAGACATTTTATCTTTTGATTCTCAAATCAATTTAAATTACCTTCTTGTCTTGTTTTGAAGTGGTTTTAAAGGTAGTTTTGTCCTTTTCTTGTTAAAAAATTGACAATGTTCTTAAACCACAAAAAAATTCTCCAACTTTCAAGTTTTTTGAAAAAGTCATATAGAAATATTGGATTACAAATAAAATATTCAGATCTCATATAAAGTATAAATAGTCTTAAAAGTTAGGTTTAGCTCCATAAAAATGAGAAAGATGTACAAAAAACATATATAGTTTTTTCAAAACATTATAAAACTATATAAACATTTTTCAACACTTTGCATTGCAAAACACATTAGATGCAACCAACATGAATGAAATAAAAATGTTGACTGCATTTGTGCTAGTTGTGTCTTATGTTTTTAGTTGTTGAAAGTTTTCAAAACAATACATCAATTAGAATGTTCTAGAAAATTTATAGATTTTTTAGGATATTTCTAATTTTACTAGAGGTAAATCTACTTTTTGGGAAGCTTTTAAACATATGTTTATGAGCTCTAATTATATTTTTTTTGGGGTTGGGTGTATCCAAATATACCCCTAGACTCTAGAATGTGTTTTTGGGAAAAAGAAAAGCTTAGAGGCATTTTCCGTGGTTTAATAGCCTTATCAAGTATTTACCATTTGAAAGGTTTAAAATTTTAGAAAATACCATATCTAATTTTAGAGTTTGAGGAGAAAAATCACTAGAATAATTACAGAAGTAAAAATTGCTTTTTTTTCCAACTCCCAACTTATCTAACTTGTGACCAACACCCTAATATAATATTGGTGTGACCACATTTTGGCTTGCCATCCGACAAAATTAGCATCGCAAAAATTGGCTTGCAGCCAAGCAGGCCCTTAAGTTCCATAATGCGCTACTTCACAGCCACCGCGACATCTGTGGTCCAGAAGCTGCAACGACTGCACGCTTCGGTTCGAAAAATACCTCCACCCAACTGCTTGGCCACCACAACGCGCGATCACTGCTTCAATTCCTCTGATAGGCAACTCTCAACCTCCGCTATTGAAGTGTCGATCCATCGCTACGAACCAAACAGACTTCAAAATCGCAGCTTATAAAGAAGCGTCTCAAGAAATCCACGCAGGCAGAGCACCACGCGGGCAGCGCTAGCTCGACCAGGCGTCGTCGGTGATACGCAGGCTACCGCCTACCGCCATGTCGTCGATGAGCAACCCCAGCTTCGATCACAGCTACGAGCTCCCTCTGCGGCGAAACCTCCTGCTTCTGCTGGACCTCCTCGGCCTCCTCCGCTTCATCGCCGGGGTGCTCCTGGACCGCCTCGGCGTCGCGCCGTGCCAGGGCGAGGTGCGTCTGCCCGGACAACCTTGGGGCGGAGAGCATGCCAGCGATGCCATCTTGGAACGCTTCCTGGAGGCGAGGTTGTGGGAGACCGGGACGACGCGGTCGATCACGGCTCCGCGGTACAGGCGGCAGCGGCGGCGGGTTGCGCAGCCGGCGGACGACGACAAGCTGGCCGCAGAAGAAGGCGACGACGCCGAGGGCGCGGCGGCCGTTTGCGCGATTTGCTTGGCGGTGCTGGAATCGGGGGATTTCGACACGACGGTCGTGGAGCTGTGCAGCTGCTCGCACGCGTTCCACACCGCGTGCATCGATGCTTGGGCCCGCTGTGGCGACGATGCGGCCACCTGCCCGCTGTGCCGTGCGCCCATTTGGGACGACGACGGGCAGAGTTTGTCCCGCGCTCGCCCCGGTGACTTAGGTCTCTGTCTCTGTCCCTTAATTTCACCGTCATATGATTGATTGATATAGATATATGATAGGAAGATAGATGTAAAATACACACCATCTTCTGTATATATATACCGGAACACGCAGTGTGCATGTATTCGTGCTCATCGATCGCTTCCCTTAGCACACTACCAGAGACGTGGCGAACATGATTTTTTTTTGCCCTCAAGGCAATGTGCCCTTACCACATCAATCATTGGATTTGCATTGAGATGTGTGCACACACGGATCTTAACACATCGAGCCGTGGCAGATTCTCATATAAGTTTTGTATTTAGATTCTCTCGATAAACATTATCAGTGATAAATCAAAAGACTCTTTGAAACTATTTTGCTATTTGTCTGGAATCTAATTCGATAAAAAAAATATTGAATAAAAAATCACATAAGTGAAATTATAGGCAAAGAACAATTTAGATACAACTTTCCATTTTAACTTGTTCCACTTAAAAATAAGGGTAACCGGAAAAACTACAATCACTAGTGCATGCATTGAATCGGTTGAAACCAGAGTTGTGCTATTTCACGTGCCTGCCTATAGTGTCAAAAAGGAGAATCGGTTCTCCTAGATTCCATAACGAAATTCGTTTGGCAATTATTCTTGTGTCCCAAAAAAAAAATGTCCCATATCCCATATAGAAGAATCAGAATCGGTTCACCTTACCAAACGACCTCTCAGATTCATGCTATTGCCTTGATCGGAGCAGAATATAGGGGTATGCTTGGATGGCTACACACAACTACCCTGCATGAGCAGATATGTATAAATTTTGAAAGAAACATGTTCGGATGGATGGTTCCACTGTTGCTGCTTGCATCTATCCCTAGGCTAGATCCTGCGTCCGCTCATGTGCTCAATTGTTGAACTTCACTGATAAGCCAAGCTAGCTCAATGGATGTAGAGAGAATATATAAAGTCATGTGTTCGTTTCACAACTGCTCATGAGAGCAATCAAACAGTATCTCAATTACTAATGCAACTTTAACAAATACTTTCTTTTCTCAAATACGGTTCACCACTCAGCCAGGATCGATATATGATGCAACCTCTATTCGCAACCCAATACACCCCAGAAGCCCATATAAATGCAAGTATGGAGATGGCCATGTCATGGCAGCAGCTTGGTTTAGTATCCCACCATTAGTCATTAGACCTTGCATTGGCGGATCCAGGATGGGAGGGGCTAAGTAATAGAGATGTTGATTGAGAATGAAAATTTAGTAGTAATTTAAGGTTAATGTTATAGTAATTTAATGAAGAATTAAGGCTCATGAGGGGGCTGCCACCCCAGCGGCCCTCTTGGATCTGCCGCTGAGACCTTGTGTTAGGATCTAGCAGCGGCCTAGGTGGTAGAAGCCCAAAACCAGAGTTTCACATGCCCTCTGGAATTTCATGCCCAGGAAATTCAACCAAAGACCAATACTCTCCAAGTTCTAAATTATAAAATATTTTCGTTTTTTATAAATATATTACGTATTTTAGATATAATGTATATTTAAGTGCATAGAAAAATCTATATATCTATAAAAGCCAAAATATTATATAATTTAAAACGGGTGAGTATTCCCTCCATCCCAAAAAGAAAGTCTCTATGGGATGCGTACAGGTCAAACTTTTTTAATTTTGACTAAGCTTGTAGAAAATATGTACAACATTTATATCTCAAAATAAATTTATTATAAAAGTATATTCAATGACATATCTAATGGTACTAATTATATATTATCAATATTTGTGTTATATATATATATATATATATATATATAAATATATAATTGGTCAAAATGAAAAAAAAAATGACTTCTCATAAGAATGATTTCTATTATTTTTTTTGAGAAAAGAATGACTTCTATTAGGGACCGCTAGGGAGTAAGCTTGTAGATTGCCCACGGCGCTGCATGTCTCACTGCTCCTGATCGACCTGTTTGGTTGCTTTCAGGAATCAAATAAATTGTCCCAATGCCAACTCATCTCTAGCTAATTACTCCAGTTTATACTACTGCTCCTATTAGCTAGACAAACGTGCATCGTGTTATTAGTCTCTTTCATTTGAATTGGTCAGCGAACCATACATTAATTCAATTGAAGTTGCGTAGGACCACTGGCCTGGCATAACATATACTCGAGCTGTACATATCGACGTATTGTACACGGTTATCCATCGTCAACAACGCCAGTGCACCTGCGCACTCGAGCTGCTCGGTGCGACCGCTACCAGACTTTGAAAGGGGCCGGTAACCTGATACAATATTTGAGTTTTGTACCTGCAACAAAAGGACGTGTTTTGCATGATATACGTACACTTATGCATATCCAAACTGACATACAAATTGCATAATATTCATGGTAGTTTGTGGATTTATTTATATTGGTTAAAGTTCATTACTCATCCTTCAACCTGATGGTCGATTTGGAACCCTGAACTATGAAATCGGGCCACGGGCATCATACTTCAACAATAAAATAATACAAATTTAGCTTTTTAGCTTGTTTCGAAGATGATTTTCTATTTCTCAAAAAGCATTAATAAAAACCTAATATAATCTCTAAAAATATAATTAATTATTTGATATGAAAATAAATATGAAACTAATAACATTTTCCTATGATGCTAACTTTGTTTTGGTACTCTATTTGTAGTTATTGGGATATTATTTGCTCATGTTCGTAGTGTTTCATTGCCTTTAGTCACGTCTATTATTTATTTAAGTGTTTTTTTTCACTCTACTATGCTACTATGCTCATCACATGACTACTTATTATCGCATAATGTTCAATGCACTTCCTTGTTTGAAACATAACCTAAATAGTCATTTCTTTCCGTATAATGCCTCAACAATATTTATACATGTACAATGGCGGATCTAGAAACGAGCCGTGAGGGGGACTAAACAATAGAAGGTTAAAATTATACTAGTTGTAGACTAATAACATCTAACAAAAAAATACTTTATGTACGCTGAAGTAGGAGTGAGGATGGGAGGCTGTGGAGGAGGCGAATGAGTTGTGTTTGGGTTGTTGTGGCGGAACCGTCCAAATTATAAGAGATCAAGTACTAAAGTAGCTGATTTAACTGCCACTTAAAGCACTTGAGCCCATATAATCTCGGTAGTCCGGAAATCTCGAAGGATTTCTAACAATCGAGGATCGCGCAAACTCAGGTATGCACATTCGAACGAGCCACACATAAACCGAAAATACTTGAAATACGAATAAAGTTATTGCAACACTTTGTTCCAAATAAAAGTAGTACTTACGCCACAACACCTGTGGCCGAATAAAACATTGTTTGAAACTGAGCCCAAAGTTTTACTCCACACTAAAATCATTAAAAGATAGGGGTGCCCACGAGGTCATGTCCGACAACAGCAAAAGATGAGCTCGTAGAAGACCTTGCTCAAGGCCTACTCCTCTTCTCCTTCGAAAGGATAGAAGCAGTGCTTACAATAGCCGATGTATACTTGGCCATCTGCATCAAACGGGATAAACCCTGAGTACGGGAATGTACTCAGCTAGACTTACCCGTCTAACTAAAAATAAAGACTACAAGGGTATGCAAGGCTATTTATGTGGATCTGGATAAACTTGCTTTTGCGGAAAAGCGAACAAGATGAAACTAAAGATTAGAGAACAACCATTTTCCATCCTATTATTATTATCTCTAGGTTTGAACCTGTACTAGAGCACTCACTTGAACTACTCAAACAATATAATAACATATATCTAATTCATTCATCAATATTTTAGTAGAACCATTACGATGTCACATGGAGTTGTACCGTGGTGAAGCTCAGCATAATCCCCCATATCCAGTGGGGGGCGGCAATTCGAATCGATATACAACCAGCTGGCAAGATTACCTTTAACACACGCCCACACTTTCCCCGTCGGGTCCATGCATTGGGTTACCGCTCAACAAAGTCCAGGTGGTATCGCCGCGGGCTCGCATTGGTCCACCCAATTGTAGAAATCAGTTGGCCACCACGGGGCAGATCGTATCTACAAACTAGAGGGTGCTCACAGCAGATTAAGCGTCGGCCCGGACAGTGTTTACTCGGCTTCGGGGTCGATACTCGCAACGACCCCTATGTGAAAGGGCGCATTCAAAGATGTAAGAGGGCCACCATCGTATACAAACCTATACGATCCAACGGACGGACTGCCCCCAAGTCTAAACCACTTGGTGCCTCTTCCTTCCAGTTGACCGCATTTCATTACTACCATTGGTTCTTTCCATGATAGCAAATATAGCCAACCGTGATAGTATTACCCCCATGGGATAACACGAAACATAAATATAAAAGTAACCATTTATTCTAAGCAGGCTAAGCGGTTGCTTTTACTTTTATTAACAGGGTAACAAGGTAGGTAAAACAATAATCAAGGAAGGTAATGCATCAATTTGGGATTCAAACAACTCCTGTCACCTAATGCATCACAGTATAAAATACTCAAGTAGATTAATTGTAAATATTGGAGGCTTAAGGATGCTCCGGGGCTTGCCTTGAGCGAAGGTGGAGGGCTGGTGGTCAGGGCACTCGGGGAGGTTAATGTCGAGCTCGTGGTACTCCTCGTTTAGCTCCTGTACCTCCTGGACTTCTATCTCTAGGGTTGGTTCCTGGTGTTCCTCCACTGATCCTGAATGATTGCAATGCATAAATAAGTAACTTGATGGTGCAGGGATGATGCTTGAACAAGATTCAGCACACTAAAAGAGATTCTAAGCATTTAACAAATTAATTACCACAAAGCTACTTTACACAGCAAGCCTATTATAAACTACTCAGAAAAATCTACCAAAATTATAGAGGGTAAAACATGTCTACTGGATGCTACTGCAGAAAACTTACTCATAGCAAAGCTACCAGCTAGCAGATATAAAAAGATGAAATTAAATGCAGAAAAAACACTTAGAACTAGAGCTACTAGCTAACAGGGTGAAACATGCTATAACTTATTTTTAGCAGAATCTATACTTCAAAACATATTTATCAAGAAAGTTCCATGATCAGCACAAACATAAACTACTCTATATGATTTTCCAAAGAAAACCCTAGAAAAGGACACTTGAACTACAAGTATCTTTTCTGCCATACAACATACCACATATTATATTTTTCTCAGACAGAACATGACATAAAGGGACTCCAAAAAAAATTTCATGATTTATACATGCACATATTCACCACAGGAATTACTCTAAGAAAATAGTAGAAACACATTTTAATAGATGATAAATAAAACTTACACAGAAACATGGCATGTTATATTTTTCCTAGCTTCTACACAGGATAACAGAGTTAACATAAAAACTTTGCATTTTTATTTGACCATTTTAAGCAGGAACACAATTAACTTTGATATATGCAGAAAAAAACTAGTTAAACATTAGCACTGAAGACATTCTCCAAAAATCATTTTTATATTTTTAACAAAAAGATCATCATTTATAGAGTCTAACAAAATTGATTTCACCATTTTAGCATTTACCAAACTCTAGATATAAATTAAACAAGCATTAACATATTACTGAAAATAGGAAAAGGAATTTTATTTCGGAAACCGGCCCGATACACGCAGAGGCATGCAGGGCGACTGATAGGCGGGGCCCTCGGTCAACTCGAGGTCCATCTGTCGACGAGCAGGGAGCAGAGGACGGCGCTGACCGGCGCGTTCTCGCCGGCGGTGAGGTCTCCGGCGGTGGGGTTGGGTGTGCTAGGCTCGGGATGATGACGCGCATCCACTGGTGGAGTTGGTCGAACCGTTGCGACCGTGAAAGTGGTCGGCGGCGTGCGGTGGCGGTGCAGCACGGCAGTGCGACACGGCGAGGTGATCACCGGCAATGCGAGGCTCGGCGCAGGGTTGCGTGAGTATTGTGGTGATGTGGTGAGTGCGGTTCGAGGGTTGGTTGAGCCGGAGGGGCTCTGTGGAACCCTGGCCACGTGCAAGCTCCGCGGTGGCGGCAATGGCGCACGACCAACGGCGCTGTGCTGATACAGGTCAAACTAGAGCTAGGGGAAAAGGTGTTCTCACCTCTGCTAGCTCCGATGAAGCTTCCATGAAGATGGAGGCGTCGGGGGCGAGACGGTGAAAGGTGAACACCGTTTTATCGGTGTGGTGGCGACTCGGCGTCAAGGAACGGCGGAGGTGTTCCGGCGACTGGAGTGCTCGGCTGGTGAAAGCGAGGCGAGCAGCGTGTGTGCGGGGCGAAGGCGAAAGCTAGTGCGAGATGGATCGAGCAGAGGAGCTCGGATGGTGGTGGATTTGAGAAGGGGGCGCTTGCGATGCTCGGAGCTCTTGGCGCGGCGAGAACAGAGAAATGCGAGCGAGTGAGCGAGTGAGGATGAGTGCGGACGAGTGTGGGAAGTAGAGGAGGTGTAGGCACTCCCTTTTGCACGATCATGGCCGACCGACGCGGCCAGAGGGGACCATGACGCGATGGCGCGGCGGTGGCAGTGACGCTGGCGTGTTCGCGCCGTGCGAGAGAAGAGCAGGACTTGGTCGACGCGCCGTTAGCGCGGATTCGCGTTTGATTGCGAGTGCGACGAGGCGTGGAGCTGATCGGACGCGGCACTGCGGCGGCGTTACTGCGAAACGACGGCGCGGCGCGCGGCAGTGCGGCTGGCAGGTCTGCGGCGGCGAAGCAGGAGCGTCAGCGGCGGAAAAACGATGCAAGCTCGGTCCTAGCGCCGTTAGCGCGGGCGCGGGTGCGGACGCGACTGAGACAGAGCGAGGGCTGATCGGCGACAGCGATGTCGGTGCAGAGCGACAGCGGTGGCGATGGCGTGTTCGACATCCGCGGTCAGGTATCGTCGGCCACGCGGCGGACGACGCTGACATACGGTTCAGCTGCGGTCGGGTGAGTGCGCACGGGCTCGTGCGCGGCGCGTGAGTTCAGGCACGTGCGCGGCACGTGGGCTGTGCGACGCGCGGGTGAGCGCGCGGGAGGGGGTCGATCGACTGATCGAGCCTCAGGCTCGGGGGGTCGTTCGTTCGACCCTATGTCCGTCACTTCGAGGGGTCAAAGTCGAGGGGGGGTCGATCGGCTGATCGAGCCTTCGGCCTGGGGTCGTTCGTTCGACCCTCGGTCCGTCCCTTATCCAGCGGCGGTCGAGGTCGAGCGGGCCGAAAGCGGTACTCGACATGTTTTGGTTCTGATTTCTTTTTCCCATTTTCTTTTATTTGATTCAAACGGAATTTGCTTCAAAACAGCTTCAAAAACTTCAAACCAAGTTTTGACACTTAAATCAAAGTTGTTCATAATATTATTCTCCACCTTTTTTATGTAGATCATAAATTCTGAAAACCATTAGTTCAAGAGTTGAGGATTAAAAACTTATTTAAGCTTATTAGGAAAAGAATTACTTTAATTCTTTAACATATAAAATTAAGCAGGGTGAATAAACATAAAGCAGATCATACTTTACTCTAAGCATAGCAAGGTTTAGCTAAACAGATTGATCACAAGATTGAGCACAAAACACCTATTTAATTCTAGTTTTAAAACATTATAACACACACATGAAATGATAGAATATGCAACATGAATACAATGAAATGCTTGTGCTTAGTGGTTAATGATAATTCTAATGCAAGCTTGACACAGGTGTCACAGTTGCTCTATGAAGATCTGGTCCTAGTACTTTTGTACTGTATCTCGGGCTGCAGCCCCCAACCCAGGCCGTGAATCCGCCCCTCTAGAAGGTTCGTGACGCAGTTTTACATATCTTTTCTATATAATCATAGTTCTAGATCCTCTTAGTTGATCTGCAGGAAAATAATAATGAACATGATACTGAACAATAAAACAATAGAATAGAAATAAAAAAAGTTTCAAATAACTTTGTTATATTTTTAGATATTAAACTCTATTCTTATTATTTTTAGAAAATACACTTTTGAAAACCAGTTAACTCCAACAGTTTGACAATTTTGGTTTGGCAAATCATGAAATTTGTCAACTCTGAAATAGATATGTCAAAACAAAAAATATGCAATCTCCAACAGTTTCCCATAATGACTTGGCAAAAACGGAAAAAAAGGAAGGAAAAAAAAAAGATGCCGCCCTGTGTTCCGGGGTAAAAAAAAGAAGGAAAAAAAAGGAAGAAACAAAAAGGCGCCGCACAGTGTTCCGCCGTGAAAAAAGAGGAAAAAAATTGCCTCCCCCTTTTTACGGTCGTCAAATTGCCTAGCGCGAGCTCTTATTTGCAACTTTGGTAAAAATGTCAAACTCAAATGCGAAATTGTTGGCCACCAGTTTTTTAGTTTTTTTGACAAAATTAGATATGCCAAGTCTAAATGTTAAACTGTTGGAGTTACAGAACGGAAATTTTCTGGTTGTAACGATAGAAGAATGTCTGATGATCCGTTCCTTAGTTCAAGCTTGAAATTGAAATGCCATATATGCAGTTGGAGGTTGGAAAAAGGATTTGTATCCTTATTTATTGCATGGTTGGAGAGAATCATCGACATTTCTCTTCACGAGATGGCATGTGGATGTGTATGAGACGACTGGACAGTAGCTGGCATCTAAATCCGTCCTTTTCTCTATCATGTAGTAGGAGATTTTTCAGTGTCATCCATCAGTGTTTATATTCAATTTCATTTGTGCTAATATTAATCACATGAATTTTCTCTATCGATGATGTCCATAGTTTGTAATAATAAGCTTTCTTCCTAAAAAAAATGTTGGCTGATCCGGGAATCAAACAGCAGCTGTCCGTCGACCACCCCCCCGGCATAGCGCGATGGCCCTGCAACTCTTTTTCTTTTTTAAAAGTAAGTAGGTGCATTTGTCGTAGGTGGTTTTGGTAGTTGCATTTCTTTTTTCTTTTCTTTTTATTTCTTTTTCCTTTTCTTTGTGTTGTTTTATTCTTCTTTTTATTTTTATTTTTATTTATTTTCTTTGTGTGTTTTTTATTTTTCTTTCTTTCTTTTGATTTATTTATTTTTTACGTGGACTTTGGTTCTTATTTTCACTTTTTATTTTTATTTTATTCATTTCTGTTTTTAACAAATTATTTATTTTAATTTCATTTCTCTTTTCATTTAGTTATTTTTTCTTCTATTTACTTCTATTTTCTCTTTTTATGCTTTGCATGGTTTTTTTCATGTTGGTTTTCTATTTAAATTTTACTCTAACTGTTTTAAATTTAATCACTTTCATGCTTTAGTTTTTTATTTTTTTCATTGCATTGGCTACATGAGATACATGTCATGTTGCACAGTATAAATGTGATCTCTTAATTTTCTATCTATTTCATTATTTAAGTTATTTATTTATTTTATATATGTTTAGCATTTGTTATTTAAGTTTCCATTTGTATTTGTGTTACTTTACTCTAATTAATTGCTTTAATAGTTTTGTCTTTTACTCTTTTTATTTCTATATACAGTGATGTTTACGTTAGTATACCAACAGTGTTCTAGGTTATATTTGATGATGATTTATGATTTTTTTTGTTATGCACATGTAGTCTATTTACTTTTCCCTTTTATTTTCCTTTTTTATGTTTTTATCTTTTAAAATTTCTGTTGTTATTTTTCATATTTATTTTTATTTTTCTTTGATTAAGTATTTTTCATTGTTTGTTTTTCATTTTACTTACCTTAGATTTATGTTTTCGTAGATTTTTCTTTGTCGTCACTTTTACTGTAATTAAGTATTTCTCTTTATTTGTTACCTGGCTTTTTTCCAATGTCTTCTCCTTCCTTTTTTTGTTTTTCCTATTACATAGTTTGACTTTTTTTATTTCTGTATTTTGATGCGATAGATATGATGTTCATCTAATATACCTGTGATGTTCTATAATATATTTGTTGATCTTCTATATAGCATACATGTGTTGTACTATATTGGATTTTATGATGTTCGCATAGTATACATGTAACATTCTACCATATTTACACATATGATGTTCAAGATATTAGAGTTTATGGAGTTATGGAAAAAATCAATATGTCTCATAATATATTCCAGGCTCCTAGTTTTTTGTTTTTTTTCCTACCAGGTGACACACCCCATGTCCCCATCGCAGTCGGACGTGGATCAGACATCTCTGATTCATCTTTAACCTTGTGCTCGTCTTGTAAAAAAAACGTGTGCTAGTCTTCCTGAACACCTGCGTCCAGTATGTGGGTTGCGTGATTGCGTCCAGTTTGATGCGGCCCAGGCCCAGGCCCGCTCCCCGCCAGCGAGCCCACATCCTTGGTGGCCTCCAAGGCGCTATGGCTGTGGCCCACTCTCAGGCCGTAGTGATCCGGAGTCATCGGCCGTCCGCATGGCTTTGGCTCCCAAACAAAATTAGGAGCGATAGACCGATGCTCACTGATTAAAATCAGAAAATATCCATGTCCCTCGTCTCCTACTTTCCCAAGCCATTCTTGCCCTTATTGTTTATTACGTATTTCACTTGTACGGAGTACAATGGAATGTAGCAGGTGATACCAACCACGTACCGGAGCGATGCCACTTTTTGTTTGTGGTAGCGCTAACACACTGCACAAGGCCCCGTAGTGGTGCTGTCGACTTCGACAGCTGAGATGGACATGATCAAATATGGACCCAGATGCCAGAATTAATTAATCAAAGCCAGTGGCTTCCAACGTACAGGTCATCAGAGTAAAAAAGTTGCATGCACCTATCACGTACTGGCTTCCACCTGCTGCGCGCTAGCGCCGAAGAAATCTCGATAGCGATTCACTTTTTCTCCGCACCACGTCAGTCCGAGTCTGCTTCTGAACCTACAAGCGACGTTTACTCTCAGCAACACAGGACAATAGTGACCTCATCATACATGTCATGCTATGCTATTATTATCTTATTATGTAATTAAATCTTATATAGAAATAAATTTTTATTTTATATCTTCTCTTGTCTCTCTCTTATTCTTTATTGAGGCAGTCATTTCTCTTTTCTATCTTCTCTATTCAACATATAAACAGTATTGACATAGATTTCTGTGAAGTGACACTATTGATCGAGGACCCTCTAAACATTATCATAGCCAACCTGAATAAAACGTATCACAGAATCAGACGGCAGGCCGGAAGCCGGAACACGCCGAACCCATGCATGGCTGCGAACGTGATGGCATATGCATATGCCCGGGCGAGAGTCCCATCGGGAAAAGCAGAAATGGTACGCGTCCGCCCCTGCCGTGCGATGCACCGTTTCTTCCTCCTCCGAATGAATATTCACGTGCCGTGACGACGACTTTCTCCATTGCGCTCGCCCGCGGTTTGCATGAGCCGATACACCGGCGGGCCGGGCCCCGTACGACACCACTGCACGCCGGCCCTCCGCAAACCGCTCGATCATCGCGCGCAACGCGCCATAGCCCCCAACGCATGATGCCATCCGGATCCGGCCGGCCACGACTTGTATCTAGAACGACAGCCACGCTGCACCCGCCCCCGCTTGGTCCACCAGCCAGCACCCTTTTTTGCGCACCGTGCAGAGCACGAGTGGACGAGCCCAAGCGCCAAACAAACCCAATTTTTCTCCTCGTTTCGGTTGCCTCGTCCCTATATCAACACGGACGGACCCCCCGCGCTTTCGTGCCATCCGAAACCCAAACCCAAAGCCGCCAAATTAACACAGACGCATGCACGGCGGCGGCGGCGGGCCTCCTGCGCGCCGACCTTCGCGCTAGCTAGCTAGACGCTAGCTGCATTCGTCCTCCTGCCGGCCGCTCGTCATGACCTTCCCGCTGGTCTGCTACTGCAACGCGGTGCCGCGCCCCGTGGCGGCGCTGTTCAAGCTCATCCACGCCGTGGCGCTGGCGTTCGTGCTGGTGCTCTGCTTCCTCGGCCTCTACGAGTTCCCCTACAACCCCGAGGACCATGCGCCGGTCATCAACGGCCCGCCCCGCCGCGCACGGGGCGACGCGCCGAGGCCGGAGGCGGTGAAGCAGCGCCTCCCGCTCGTCGAGTTCCTGGAGCTGGTGGCGGCGGCGTCCCCTTCGTCGTCGTCGGGGGCGCCGGCCGCGGCCGAGCCGACGTGCCGGGTGTGCCTGGAGAGGCTGGAGGCGACGGACGAGGTGCGGCGGCTAGGCAACTGCACCCACGCGTTCCACACGCACTGCATCGACCGCTGGATCGACCTGGGCGAGGTGACGTGCCCGCTGTGCCGCTCCAACCTGCTGCCGCGTCGGCGCTCCGGCCTACTTGGCATGGGCATGCCACGGTTCGGCGGCTAGTCGTCCTCGTCCGCCCGTCGTCCCTGGTTCCCTTGCCACGCACGACACCTGCCCGTGCTTGGCTTTCAGGCGGCGCGTACAGATGCCACTGCTGCTGGATAGCTAAGGGCGAACTGATTGCGATTAGGACGACGATGATCGACTAACCACCACCCTGATGTCAATGGCAAGCTGAATTAACAGGAGGTTGGCATAAAGCGTACTTGACGCGATATGTTGTGTGCCTGCGTTGGACAGGCAACGCTCGTGTGTATTACGGAGTATATATCACAAAATCAATGTACACAATATATGCTTTGGCTTTCTCGGCGGGCGCAACCGTGCAAACGATGCCCGCACCTGCCGGTTAAATTTGGTGCCTGCCCTGGAGTGTGGAGCGTTCAGCTCCAAGAGTACTTTTAAAATTCACTCTTTAAATCATAATTTAGAAAATCCTTCGAATCAAAAATCACTTTCTATATTTTTCGATCCAAAATAACTTTCTTAGAGCATCTCCAAGAGATTAACTAAATCGTTTTCTAAATGTAAATTTGACTATTATGAAAGGAAAAGATGTCTCCAACAGATTCTCTAAATGACTCTCCAAATTTAGAAGATCTTTATTCCACCTTATTCGCTCTCTATCTTTGGATAATCTATCTCAGTACTAGTCATCTAGACTCTTCATAGAGTAATCTAGTATTATCTATTTTACAGAGTAACTAAATCACTAAATTTGGCTAGTATGTTTACAGAGTCTCTTGGAGATGCTCTCATACCCGGTGCGTACTACATAGATTCATTCTCGCTCCCTATTTTTAGATACCCAGATATCTGGAGTAATGGTTGTGTTATTTAGAAATTAATAAGTTGTTGGGGTATCTTTTGTCAAAATATCTAATGCTAATAACATCTCCACCACTGCTACCTAAAATAAGCTTCCTACTTTTTTGTTTGGACGGTCATATATTTTGATACTAGTCTTCTTTTGTTGTTTTCTCATGCAACACTACCTAAAATTAAAACAGTAATCTCAAATTTATCTGGATAGAAAATGATATGTGGGATCCATATGCCATCCTCTTCCTTCTATCATTGCCATTGAAAAACTCAACCATGTCCCTACGGGCTCCCTATAGCCTCCGAGGAAGGGATGGTAGAGACAAGAGGAAGCCGGCAGGGCGCTCCCTGCGAGCTTGCCATGTCCGCGCCGCTGGCGGTCATTTGCGGCGGAGAGGAGGCATGACCAGCGACAGTGGCAAAAGAAAAACAAAATGTTTATAAAATTTTCTAAAAATAATAATTTGTATATTGTAATAAGAAAAAAAAATATTTGTGCAATTGATGTTTATGATGATGTTCTTGAACGAAAGAGTATCTAAGTGACTTACATTTAGAGTAAGAGAAGAAATATCAGGCCTAATTTGAAAAAACCCTATAGAGAACTAAATGACATATTCAAATGATCACTCACCGTGGAAAAATGGATGTTACCTGATCGTGTCGTAATATTAGTGGGTTTCCCTTCATCGAACTATATCTATTATTTATTATAAACGGCCAGCAGCCCCCTAAGCTAGAGTTCATGCTCACATACTATAATGGCCCTTCAATCCAAAAAAAAAAAAGGATGAGCCACAAATTATATATGGTGTCGTCGTCTTGAGAGGTACTACTAGAGGAATCAAGATCTATTGGTGGCCCAGAATAAAAAATCGCCCGCAACCACATCTTATACATGCAGATCGATGTAACTATACCATTGATGCCTCGATGGATCAGGCCTTAACTAATGTTGGGGACCTGATTGATCTAACAATACAATTAAATGGAGAAATTGAGGGGCGGCTATGCACGTTCCCGTCTTTTGGTTATAGGTCACATTCTCTGCATTTCATGGCGGCACGTACGTATACGTGTATACCATCACATCTGAAAATTGTGCAGCGTGCACGGAATAGCAGTCGGACTTTGGAATATAAGCTCGTACATCGATGGGTGACCGTGGGCTAGCCAGTACTGTACTCTCGAGCGGGCAAATTCACTATGTCAAAACGGATTTTGCGTGACGGTCAAAATCCGTTTTTCGCAGCGGGTAATTGTGTCCGCTGCGATGACAAGGTCATGGTAAATGTGAAGTTTACCGTGGCGGTCGCAAGTGCCCGCTGCGAAAAACGGATTAACCGCAGCGGATTAACAAATGCTCGCTGCGGTTAATCCTACCAAAAAAAAGAAAAAACCCTAGAAGCCCGCTGAGCCCATCGACAGGCCCACTGAGCCCAGCGCCGCCGCCGTCGCCGGATCCGGTCGTTACAGCGCCGCCGCGCTGCCGCGACCCAGCGCACGCGCCTCCACGGGCCCGCGCCGTGCTCCGCCGCGAGCCCGCTCCCGCGCCGCCGCGCGTCTGCGAGCAGGCTCCCGCTCCCGCGCCGCCGCGCCGATGTGCTGCAGCGTGCACCCCCTGGTGGCGCGCGATGCGAGGAGTTCCCATTCCGCCGCGGCCAACACGCCCGAGACGCCATCATGGCCGAGCTCCGCGCGGCACAGGTGAAGGGCAGCTGCTGCTGGTAAGATCCGCCGCCGCTGCTGGGTCGGAGGATGGGGGCGACGACAACGGCCGCGGGGAGGATGGGGGCGAGGATGGGAGGAGGAGGATGGGGGCGGGGATGAGGACTGCCGATGCGACGAGGGAAGGAGGATGGGTCGGGAGGCGGAGGATGGGAGGAGGAGGATGAGTCGGGAGGCGGCGGTCGGGTACGGTGGAGGTCGGGTGGGACGAGAGTGGATGAAACCCTAGTGCTTTGAATTTATATGCAAACGTGTTATTGGGCTCGCCTATGTTTGGGTTGGGCCTCTATTTACCGTAGCGGGCTTTATAGAACGTCCGCTACGATAAATCCATTTATCACAGCGGGCTTCTTAACACGTCCGCCACGGTAAATAAGGTATTTTCCGTGACGGACATCTTAATAAGCCCGTTGCGGTAAATCGATTTACCGCAGCGGGCGACAGTGTCCGCCGCGGTAAATAAAAAATGTCCGCTGTCGTAAATCGTGTGATTTATCGCAGCGGGGTAAAATTGATGTCCGTCACGAAGACCTTTTTGACAACAATGTGCAAAATTGTTTTTGACGTAGTGATTCAGACTGCAGTGCATCAGCGCACAAGCTTCAATTCTCAAGCCGGAATGCATGCAGCGAGCATTTCACGATGGCAGCTTGATCAACATGTGCGTGCGAGCGCAGTGGCGGGACATATATGTGCCAACAGCACGCATGCACTCAACCCATCGCGCGCTGAACAACTTCTATTTTGCATGACAGGACTATTGATTGCAGGCAAAGACATGCGCGATCGATGATGATGATCAGTACTGTGTATGGCACAATAATTCACACCACATATTTTGTAAAGAATATATATAAACAAATATTATTATATTATAAATGGTATGGTATGACGAGTGATCCTAATACGTACAGTAACACCTCATTGTCGCATTGAAGCACTCGCCTTTCAAGCATCAGTAACTGTTGAATTCAGTACTAATCATATATATCTGGCATTCACCATACTGTTAGGTAAATTAGATAATCAACTCCTGTACTATGTTTCTTTCTAACAGGACTACAGTAAATGTGATCTATTGTAGTAGTTATATGAGGACTCACATGATCTCTGTTGCCTCTTGTCTTTCAGGGGAAAAAAAACTGTTGCTTTTATACTTCAATTCAACTGATCAATCACCCAAACGGTCGATGCAAAGATTTGCAATTCAGAGTTTCAGACTATATAATCTGAGGTTAATTTGACATTCAAGCTAAGGGCAGCTTTTCATGGGTTTTATACAAGATCCAGATTCAATTCCGGGTTGAAATAAAACAAATACCACGGCCTTCAGTTCAGGTTGCTTCATCAAGCCTGCCATTATATATTCCTAGACAAATAGATTGATAGTCCTACTTGACGCTCCGAGATCAACAGTGGGCCGATTGTGATGAAGGCAGAAATATGTACACTCAAGTGTTGATTCTAATCCAAGAATCAAGGGCAAGGAAAAGGCTAGCTAGCATAGTTCTGAACTAACAAAGCGAAGTGGGCCATCATATGATTGTCAGAGAGAACAGTGCATGGATACCATCAGCTAGGGCCGGGATGCAGCTCAGGCACCGACTATATTACCATATAAGTTTCATGGTTTACCATACTAAACGTACGACATCTTTATTAATCAGTTGCTTCGAATTCCATCGATCGAGAACAACTCAAAGGTGTCAACCGAGCCTGAAGTGGCTGTTCTCACCTCCTTCAGTGTTACGCTGCTGCCTCAGGAGCAACGAACCGGTGATACCTGTAGCGCGCACAGATCATAGGAGTTCAATTATTGCTTACTTTGTCCGATGCTTTCAGATTCATGCATCATGTATCAATCATGGTGGTTCTGGTTTTATAACCTAGCCTTACCTGATTTGCATGTTCACAGTCCATAGCAGCAGCTGGTGGTTCAGCATTTGGCGTGGAAAATGCGGACACATCAGTAGCCCGGGATGTTTGGACGCCCCTGTAGTTGTTGCAACCTTCTGCTTCCAGCTGAAACTTGTGGAAGATACTCTCTCCATCCTAAATTGTAAGTCATTCCAAAAATATTAGAGAGTCAAAGTTTATAAAGTTTGATCAAATTTATATAATATGATAATAACATATTTGATATCAACTAAATATCATTAGATTCTTTATTAGTTATATTTTCATACTATACCTACTCCCTCCATACCTCAAAAACAAGTTGTTTAGGACAAAGTTTGAATTAAATATTAGAAATATAAATCATGAATAACTTTTAAGCTGTTGAGTTTAGAAATGTGAAAACCATATCAATAGATTTGTCTCGAAAAATACTTTCATAAAAATATACATATATTATATTTCAATAAATATTTTTTGAAAAATAAACAGTCAAAGTTATGCTTTGGAGACCATGTCACTATCCTAAACAACTTGCTTTTGAGATATGAAGGGAGTATTTGATGTCATAAATTTTTATGTTTCTCTCTATAATCTTTGGTTAAACTTAAAATATTTTGACTCTTCGAGATTCTTGGAATGACTTACAATTTGAAATGGAGCGAGTACTAATAAGGCATATGCATATGTCTACGCACCCGCAGTGATGGGCTGAGTGTGCCTGACTGACAGCCGGCGGGTCGATGAGCGCTGGCGTAATGTTTGGTTTCAGTTCTTGTATGACCTAATGAAGGTTCCTTCGGAATGTGACTGCTCACGCAGATCAACCAGTTCAAGGTCAGGCAGTTCCATTGCGCATAAAAAAATGTTTGGTTTCATTCTCCTCTATTCCTCCAACTTTCCTGTGTACATAGGAGATCTCTGAGATGCAATTTTTCTGAAACAAGATTTCTATTATTTTCATTGCGGGCTTATAGTTATTACTCCCTCGTGCTTCTTATTTGTATATCAGCTAGACATCTAAGTACCATATTCAATGATGTCCTTTTCAAAACATTTGCAGGTCCAGTAATAACACCGTTAATTTTGGGACCTTGACACTTTTGAGTTCATTGGCTCTTCTTATTGGCTCTTCTAGACCTCAGGTATGATATCTATTTATAATGATTCACGAGAAGAGGTGTTCATGTCCTCAATTAAAACAATTCTATTTTAAAAACTAAATCTTTTCAAAAAGGCTATAATTTTAAACATTTGTATTTAAGTAATAGGTGATCTCATCATATCATTCCACTGTTTATCATGGTTGCAACTTTGTGTTCAGTCTTGATTAATGGCATGTTCTTTTTTTAGACATGTTACATGCTGCACTGTAATTGTTAGTTTGTGTGCAGCAAGCAATTTTTGTGCCCCTTTGATAGATCTCTAGTGTTTTGGATAATTGATGAAATCTCGAGTACTAACCTAGCTCTAAATGTTTGAGCAGGTCTAGTACACACACATGGAAGATGATGACAAGTGATGGAGCAAGCAAGGAAGCAAAGTGGTTGCAAAAGCTCACACTTGAAAAAGAAGGGAACACTACTACAGAAACCTTAACCGCAGCGGACGAAAATGATTTACCGCAGCGGGCAACAGCGTCCGCTTGCGCTGCCACGCCACGGTAAATCAAGGCTTTACCGCAGCGGGCGAAAGGGGCCGCTGCGGTATATCCATTTACCGCAGCGGGCAACATAAAGCCCGCTGCGGTAAAGAATTTCCGAAAATAAAAAAAAATAAAAAAACCCAACGGGCTAGATCTGGGCCCGCCCGCCGCCGTTGCTCTCGTCCCGCATTCGTTTCCGCCCGATGGAGACGCCTTCTCAGCCTGTCGCCGGCCTTCTCAGCCCCGTGCTCCGCTCTCGCTATCTGAGCTCGCGCGCGTTCGTTCTCCTCGCCCACGTCGCCCGAGGCCACCCCGACGGAGCCCGACCGGACGGCTGCTGCTGCAGCGACGAGAGCTCGGGGGATGAAACCATGGATGCAACGGACGTGCTGAGGACACCACGAATACAGCTTGTGCAGATCATAAACACACATCACGATACAACACACAACACTGGAAGGGAAGGGAAGAAAGGAAAGAGATCGGGACATGTAACCATGGATACAACAGACGACACCACGACGTGCTAAGGTGCAGCGACCCGACGTGCTGAGGGAACGGACGACACCGCGACGTGCAGATCTCCAGCTCCTCCTTGCCGTAGCCGGTCGGGTCCTAGCTCGTGGTGTCGTCGCCGGACGCCGCGGCAGGCGGGCGGCGACGACAGCATGATGGACTCGCCTGGGGAATGGGACGCGTCGACGGAGACCCGAAGGACGAGGCCTGGCGGGAGGTCGTGGGCGTCCGCGTCCGGCGCGGCGCGACAAGGAAGAGGCACAGGAACGGCTTCGGTGTGGCGCGGCGCGATGGGACGTCGGCTCCGATGACTCCTCCGGCTTCGGCACAGGAGAGTGGAGGGGGATTTGGCTACTGTGGAGAGTGGAGGAAGAGGAACGACTTCGGCACAGGAAGAGGAACGGCTTCGTGGAGGGGGATTTGGCTGCGATGCGATGCCGTCGCCGCATCTGCGTGGGTTCGGAGCTGGAAACCCTAAGAACTCTTTTATACTTCCATCAACGGATTGGGCCGCATTGGGCCTCGCCCCGCCTATTTGGGCTGCGGCGTTTTCTGTGGCGGACAACTTAAAATGCCCGCTGCGGTAAATACCATATTTACCGCAGCGGGCAATGGTGGCCGTCACGGTAAGTCTTTTCTGTCTGTTGCCGTAAATCGTGGCGATTTACCGCAGCGGAAGGAAAAGATGTCCGCTGCGGAGGCCTTTTGGGCAACGCTGCGGTTAATCAATTCTGTAGTAGTGGAAATGGAAAGACCCTAAGTTATTCAAGGCAAAGGTATATGCTAGGGCTTTACTTTTGGTGGTCAAAACACAAAGTGGGTGTGATCACTTTTAGGATAGACAACCGTACTATTAAGAGGGGAAATTCAAAAGTGAGTGCGGTTTGTCAAGTGTCACTAGATGTTATCTATATTGCATGTGCATTTAGGACCTAGTGACATACACCATGCTCAAGTGACAAGTGAAACATGCCAAGACAAGCTCACCTAAGTGGATACTTAATGCTTGGCAACTTAGAGCAAAGGTGGAAGAAGCAGAGACGCACAGAGGGCGCCGGACGCTGAAGAAAAGGGCGTCGGACGCTGGGACTGTGAACCCCGTTCGTCCGTCGGCCACAGAGAAGCTCCAGAAAGAAACTCAAAGCGCGTAGGACGCTGAGGCACAGCGTCCGTCGGTTCGGTGGAGCGTCCGGAAATATTTTCTCGGAATATTTTCAGAAACCCGAGAGCAAGGAGTTCGCGCCGGACGCTGAGGCGTAGCGTCCGACGCGAAACAACGGAGCGTCCTCCCGGGCTTCCAGAGAGCTCTGCAAGCGAGCAGTTTGAAGACAGGCACCGGACGCTGGAGGACCGAGCATCGGACGCTGGCGACGGAGCGTCCGTCGCCCCCGTGAAGAGCATCCGTCGCCAACTTAACAGGGCAACGGCTAGTGGACTTTGAGGGGGTCTATAAATATGTGTTGTCCGGTTAGGGGATCTCTCTCTCGCACATTTGAACATCTTGAGACTCCTTTGAGCTGAGGAAACTCCCTCCCACTCATCTCCATGCTTGGTTAGTGAAAACCCAATAGAGATTGAGTGATCCAAGTGCATTTCGCATATAGCTTGCATCTAGTGGCACTTGGGAGGCGTTCTCGCTATGGATTTCTTGTTACTCTTGGTGATTGCCATCACCTAGACGGTTTGGAGTAGCGGTGGTAGATCGAGAAGCTTGGTGATTGTGCTTCGTCGACTACAAGTTGATTGTGAGGGGTTCTTGTGCCTTCCCCATGGGAGATCGAAATTGGCAACTCTAGTGGATTGCTTGTGGCGTTTCAATAGCCTCATCTTGTGTTGGTTGTGCGGCACCCGGTGACGGGTTTGGCGTGTGAGGCCAATTAGCGCGTGAACCTCCAAGTGAGTGTCTTGCCACAACGGGGACTAGCTAGTTGGCAAACTAGTGAACCTCGGAAGAAAATCAAGTGTCAACCTTGTTGTCTCTATTGTGATTGATTGGTTTTCTTGGTGATCACTTGATTGGTTCATCCACTCCTCTCCACGGCGGTATAATCACATTTCCCATATTTGCATTACCTTACTCATACTTGTCTTAGTATATTAGGTTGTGTCTAGAGGGCTACTAGAATTGAGTAGGCATTGTGTGATTCTAGACTTATTAGGATAGAAATTGTGGTTAGGTGGCTTTGCATCCCCTAGTAGGCTAGTGCAAGTCAAGCTTCGCCTCTTTAGTATCTAACTTGTTGTTGAGTTTGTTTTTAGTTTTCAAATTAGGCTATTCACCCCCTGAGATATCTCGAGTGTTTTGGATAATTGATGAAACCTAAGGTACTAACCTAGCTCTAAGTGTTTAAGTAGGTCTAATACACTCATTGAAGATGATGACAAGTGTTGGAGCAAGCAAAGGTGGTGGAGACCTAAAAGCTCACACTTGGAGAAGAAGAGAAGTGAAAAGAGCCTAAGCAAAACAAGGCAAAGGTATTTGCTAGGGCTTTTCTTTCGGTGATCAAGACACCAAGTGGGTGTGATCACTTTTAGGATAGACAACCGTACTATTAAGAGGGGAAATTCAATAGTGATTGCGGTTTGTCAAGTGTCACTAGGTGTTATCTATAGTGCATGTGCATTTAGGACCTACTGACATACACCATGCTAATTGTCAAGTAAAGGTGGAAGAATCAGAGAAGAGAAAAGGGCGTCAGACGTTGCAGCTGAGGGCGTCGAACGCTGTCCGACGCGTCGGACGATGGCGTCGGACGCTGAGGACTTTGACTCAGTGCGTCTGTCGGCCTCAGATAAGCAGCAGAAGAATTCCAGAAGGCGTTGGATGCTGAGGCGCAGCGTCCGTCGCAAAACGAGTGGAGCGCCCGTCGGGCTTCCAGTGGGCTCTGCAAGCGAGTGAAGCGAAGACTTGCGTCGGACGCTGGAAGATCAGTGCGTCGGACGCTAGCATGGAGCGTCCGTCGCCCGTGAAACAGCCCAACGGCTAGTTCTGACAGTGCGTCGGACGATGACGACGGAGCGTCCGTCGCCCCCGTTTTGAGCGTCCGTTGCCAACTTAACAGGGCAACGATTTGAAGACTTTGAGGGAGTCTATAAATATTTGGTGGCCGGCTCTAGGGTGTCTCTCTCGCACATTTGAACATTTTGAGACTCTTTTGAGCTGAGCAAACTTCCTCCCACTCATCTCCATGCTTGGTTAGTGAAAACCCAATGGAGATTGAGTGATCCAAGTGCATCTCGCATATAGCTTGCATCTAGTGGCACTTGGGAGGCGTTCTCGCTGCAGATTTCTTGTTGCTCTTGGTGATTGCCATCACCTAGACGGTTTGGAGTAGCGGTGGTAGATCGAGAAGCTTGGTGATTGTGCTTCGTCGACTACAAGTTGATTGTGAGGGGTTCTTGTGCCTTCCCCATGGGAGATCGAAATTGGCAACTCTAGTGGATTGCTTGTGGCGTTTCAATAGCCTCATCTTGTGTTGGTTGTGCGGCACCCGGTGACGGGTTTGGCGTGTGAGGCCAATTAGCGCGTGAACCTCCAAGTGAGTGTCTTGCCACAACGGGGACTAGCTAGTTGGCAAACTAGTGAACCTCGGAAGAAAATCAAGTGTCAACCTTGTTGTCTCTATTGTGATTGATTGGTTTTCTTGGTGATCACTTGATTGGTTCATCCACTCCTCTCCACGGCGGTATAATCACATTTCCCATATTTGCATTACCTTACTCATACTTGTCTTAGTATATTAGGTTGTGTCTAGAGGGCTACTAGAATTGAGTAGGCATTGTGTGATTCTAGACTTATTAGGATAGAAATTGTGGTTAGGTGGCTTTGCATCCCCTAGTAGGCTAGTGCAAGTCAAGCTTCGCCTCTTTAGTATCTAACTTGTTGTTGAGTTTGTTTTTAGTTTTCAAATTAGGCTATTCACCCCCCCTCTAGCCATCACTTAGGACCTTTCACCCTTCCAGAATTTGATTGCAATAACATGGATACAATTTCTAGGCTTCTCACAAAATTGAAGTCCTTGTATGCTCTCAGCAATTTGACTCGACATGATTTATGTGCATACGTCAGTGAAAATTGCTTTTGTGCACGAGGTCCTATCAATTTAGTGATGGCTAAGAAAACCATGCATCTACATATAGAGACAACATGGAAAATTAAATATTTCTTCCTTTTATTGGTTTATGACCATCATTTTGTTACTCATATTGAACCCATAATCTGATGTCAATGTTCAGACTTATTAAAGTGAAGGTCCTTTCTGAATTCATAATTACTACATATTGGTACGAGAGAATTATGTTAGTGAATACACCTTATCCTATATATCCTTATGTTACATAGTCACATGTATTTTGGACTTCTTGGATACCTAATAATTAGTGACAACTATACATCTATGTGCTACCCTTTCAATGTTTCCCTGAAACATATATTGCAAAAACATGCCATCCATTTATGGCTTTCTGTGAGCTTTTATCAACAAAACTAATTATAAAGTTTTTTTTATACAACAACTGCAATGTCATAATGGCATATTCATTTTAAGCTAGCACTTATGTAATGCCTACTTACAACAACCTGAAAATGTGGTATAGGATCATGCTAAGTGTTATCAGATAGCCACGCGATGGACGGGTTCTTCTCTACATCCACTGCTTTCTGTATGTACCAACAACATGATTACGTATAGATAAATCTATTTCCTACTGTATGCCATTGTGTTAACCTATGAGAGATCAAATGATGTAATTTTCTTCATTTTTGAAACTACTTTTGTTTCCTACATTCTTTCTAATTTTTAGTTGTCGTGCCCTTGCATATTTTCCCTTGTTTACGAAATGATGAGCCTCAAATCATGTGTGTCTTGGTTTTGAGGTGTTAAACCGAAGGTGAATGAGGAATTTTGAGTTGAGTGTTTTTTTCCTTGCCTTCATTTGAGTTAACATGGATTCTTATTTTACAGGAATGCCATGACAGAACCTTGCCTCCCAGGTAGCGCTAACGTGGATGTCATGCTCTTCTGATTGTACAAAGGTTGGAGCAGTACCGCTTCTGGATTTCAAGAAGGTGTGTTTTTACCATATCTCCTCTCCATGTTAACATGGATGTCATGCTCTTCTGATTGTACAAAGGTTGGAGCAGTACCGCTTCTGGATTTCAAGAAGGTGTGTTTTTACCATATCTCCTCTCCATGTTTTTCAAAGGTCATATGTGGACCATAATAAACAATGAAAACTATTATCTAAAATTTACTGTCTATAGCGGTCGCTGCTAGAAAATATTACGAGTAAATGTGTTATAAGGTTTAGGCAACCTGGCAACTTCTAAATTTTTACTAGCCTTTGTCTTGTGTGTGCATTCACTCGTGTGAGTGTTGATGGTTCAGTCATGGTGTTGGCTAGCGGTGCCTACGATTTGTCACCAGATGGTTTTGCTGCTCCTTTGTCCTTTTTTTCTTGTTGCGAGGAAAGAGGTAACAAATATCCTTAGTGTTTGTTCGATCCGATTTATCTAGGTAGTCCTAAATTTAGTGCCGACGAAAGTTGTAATCTTTGGAGTAATCTATCCTTCAAATTGAATTGAACTATATTAATGTACCCGTCTTTTTGGTTTCACATGTGATACGGTGATTTCCAACTTCCTCCCTTGTAAACACTACGGGACCAAAGTAATCTTGGTGTTATTTATATAATTCTTTATTCCCTCTCAATAGATGTGTATGCAAATTCTAATATTCTTCACGTGTATCAGTGAATTCTTGAATAATGCTTTTGATCCAATTCAGTCGCCGTTGTTAACCTTGTTCAATTCAATATACGAGAACATAATGGTGACACGAGAAAGAATTGTTTGTCTACTTTATCACAGCTTGCTGTATATTGCTAAATTTATAGCGTCGTCTACGGATTACTGCATTTGATATTTCAGTACATGGTTTGGTGCTAATGAAACTTGTTGTAGCAACTCAGTGATTTAAATCTACAAGTGTCGTTCTTTGTTAAAAAACCTTTTTGTATTTATTCCTTTATCATGAATTAGCTGAGATATTAATTATGATACATAAATCCAGAGGTTTTAGTTCTTCTGTTATACCTCTGCAGCTTTTATGTTGTCTTCTAGCTTTCTAGTTTCATTAAATCAATAATCTAGATATTAATGTGACTCAATTCTACATAATTTTTTTATACACAATTAATTATGCTATATGTATGTTAAAACCAGCTCCCTAATATACAGGTCATAGCCAGCGTCATATTAAATTTGCATACGCGTGCGAAGGTGCGTGTATTCCACTAGTCATATATAGGGGTTGGTTGGTTGTCCCCCCTCCCCCTATCGAGGCTCTAGAAAGCCACATGTTGGGATTGTCTAGTTCCTTATTTTTGGCCCATTATTAGTTGGGCCTCGTCAAGCCATAGATGGGTCTCACTCTATCTTGCTTCCTTTTATATTAGGAAAAAGTCTACATTTGGTGCCTCAACTTTTGTGAAAGTCTAATTTTCATCCCTCAACCGCAAAACCAGACAAAACAGGTCCCTCAACTTTTGAAACCGTGCAAATTTCGTCCCTTGGCTGTTTTCTGTGCTTTTACTACAGTAACCCGGTTTTGTTTTTTCCTCTTTTCTAATTTATTTCGGCTAAATTTTTTAAAAAAATCATAACTCTTCGATACGACATCAGATGAAGATGATTTTTATTTAAAAATTATAGCCCTCGACGAGATCTACAACTTTCTAGTTTTGAGTTTTTTATTTAATGACGTTAAAATGCTCAAAAAATTATATAAAAGTACATCACCATAATAATCGCTTACTTCTACTTGTCGCATTAGAAAAATACTAAATTTTTGTTTGTTGTCAAATAAAGACACTATATATACCAAAAATTTAGCACTGTAAATGATATAGATTCTTGTAGTTTTGAGTTTTTACATTTGAAGTTTTGAGTTTTTACCCTCAGCGTCTTTCGCGTACTTAATATGTTGGTTTAAAACTGTTTTATCGATATCTTAACAACTTCAAATATAAAAATACAAAACTACAATAATCTAGTTCTTTTAAAGTGCTAAAATTTTAGTATATAAAGTGTATTTATTTGACAACAAATAAAAATATATTATTTTTCTAATGCGGAAGCAACAGTACGCGATTATTATGATATTGTACTTTTGTATAATTTTTTTGAGCATTTTAACATCATCAAATCAAAAAACTAAAAACTAGAAAGTTGTAGATCTCATTGAGGGCTACAATTTTCATATAAAAATTATCTTCATCCGATGTTGTATCGTAGAGTTATGATTTTATAAAAATTCAACCGAAATAAATTAGAAAAGAGGAAAAAATAAAACCGGATTACTGTAGTAAAACCACCGAAAAAATAGCCAAAGGACAAAATTTGCATGGTTTCAAAAGCTAAGGGACCCGTTTTTGTCTGGTTTTACGGTTGAGGGATGAAAATCGAACTTTCACGAAAGTTGAGGGACAAAAGTAGACTTTTTCCTTTATATTAACCACACTTGAACAAAACCGTGTATTGGGCTGAATTGTGCCGATGGCCCAAGTTGTTAATTGTTTCCTTTTCTAGAGTAGTCGTGTGGTCCAAATTACAATACCCACTTACACCTTTTCCTTTAAAAGATCAGCCCACCTTTTTTCCATTAGACTAGCCCCATTTGCGCGCATTGCAATTTCTACATGATGTGGCAATCTGAGACAGAGAGAGGAGGCTCCACGTTAGCAAAATTAAGAAGAAACGGAGCAAAAGGACAGTGTCTTCAGCATAGTTACAAAACTTACAATCCACAACATGCAGAAAATGCAGGTTCTTTGGATGATTTGTGCATGCATGTAATAAACTCATAAAAAGGCATTGGCAAAACCAAAAAATAAGAGTCATGTCATGAATGTGAATATGATGATCCGGAAAAGGGCTCAGAAAAACTTTGACCAACACAAACTTGTGCAGTTGTGCTCTGCTTACCGCTAAGCCACACTAGTTACAGCTGGAGCTGCAGCAGCTTTGCTGGCTTCCCTCTCTTTTTCGCGTGTCTCAAAAGCAACTCCTCCTAAAGATTTCATTGAGGAGTACAGCAGCGGCACACTCTGCCTCGACATACTATAGGAAGAAGAACACAACCCGCTCGACGAACACCGGTGGCGGTCGCAGCCAGTCCAGCTGACTAGTGGCAGAAAAAAAAACTCTATTTCAAAGTATGGATCGATGCGCCTGATCCAAGCAAGATTTCATGCAGGAGGAGAACAATGTACCCATGCGTTAATGCCTCTTGGTTGTTGCCTGACGACCGTTGAAGTACTGTTCTGGAACAATGCTCGTTTCGTTTGGGCCCTCAATAATAACGCCCAATGGATCGAGGAGACAATTCGTGGGAAAGCCTAATGGTGCCGCGAGCACGCCGATGCCCGTGCAATCATTTCATCCAGATCAAATCGCTCAGCAGAGGCTAGAGGGCCGGGAGTTGCTGGCTTGCTGCTGCCTCCGTCCGTCCAGTGAGCATGAGTACACAACTCCCAATCATACCGCCAAGTCACTGATAAGAACTGACAGCAGACCTGCTGTAGATTTTCAGATTCAGACCAACAGTGCTGCAAAAGTTCAGGCTGCAAAGCATGACAGAGAAGCAGCAAATTATAATCAATCTATCCAAGTGGTTAAGTGAGAATGGTGAAGCCAAGCTCAGAAGCTCTTGGTAGCAAAATTTTGTGAATAATAGTTTCATCAGTACTCCATCTTTGCACTTTGTATAGTAGCCCGGGGTACGTGGTACTGTACTGTCAGGCTTCTGAATTCCAGCGAACCGTTGGTACGTCTTCCATAAACGCATCAGGCAACGGAATAACTCATACTACTGTAGAGAACAGTGCACTGAGTAACTAATCTTCTTGAGATCAGATCCCTACGACCCTACCCTACTAGGCTACTACTCAGAAATCAGACGGAGCCTTCCCCTCCTACTGAAAGAATCGAATGTTCTGAAATCTGGACGATGAAAATGGGCGTTCTTTTCATGTTTCAGAGTCCAGACACAGAGGCACCCTGTTGCAGAGTACTAGCAAGCTAGAAATATACTAGCTTCCATGGAACGTTCGATTGCAGGAGCAGGAGCTGTCCCATAAAAAGAGGCTCCTTCCTTTTTGACATTTCCCCTGCTGCTAGCCAGAGTTCCAGGGACATGATTATAGCTGGACTGATGAAGAACCTTCGTCCCCAATCCATGTCTCGAAAGTGGCAAGCCTTTTACTGCCTCCTCCTCACCAGTCACCATCACCACCGGGGCTAATCAACAGCTCTACGAGAAAACCTAATCCCGTCCTGTCCCTCAAACCACACCCCTACGTACACTTTCGCCCGGTAATAAATCACACACCATCCTGCCATCACGCTCCCTCCCGTACAATGGCGCATACTATATTCTCCTGTTAACTTAGCCCAGATGAGATCAAAACCAAACCATGCTACTGCAGTTCTATCACTGTGCCATATGCTTCCATCACAAGTCACAGTGCGTCTCCCGCTGATGCTACGCCATTACAAAGGAGCTTTTCGCGTCGCCATCATGCTCGCTTTCACTTGTCCAACTAAAATGTCCCCATGCTGTCCCTGTATTACGCCACCGCTTCTACTTCCAGCTGCAATGACGACAAGTGTTCTGCTCCTGATCCTGCTGCTGTTCCTCTCCGCGACCGTTGCGCTTGCCGTTCCGCAGCAGCAGCTACAGCTGCAGGACACCGTCCTGATCGACGACGTCGTGCAGGAGGCCGCCGAGGAGTGGTACCACGGGCGGCACCGGAGGACGGGCGTCGCGTACCCGCTCTCGCTACCGGGGAGCCTGTCGGGCGTCGAGGCCACCGTGGCGCGGTTCCGCCCGGGCAGCCTCCGGAGGTACGGCATCCGCCGGTTCGGCGAGTTCTCCGTCCCGCCGGGCCTCGCCGTGCGCGGCCGAGCCGCGCACCTCATCGCGGTGCGCGTCAACCTGGGGAACCTCTCCTCCGTGTACGACGAGTACGCGGTGGGCGCCGGGTACCGCCTCGCGTCGCCCGTGCTCGGGCTCATGTTCTACGGCCTAGCGCGGCCGCGCAACGGCACGGCGGCGGCGCTGGAGACCGACCTCACGGAGGACGCCGCCATCCGCGTCAACTTCTCCGTGGCCGTCCCGGCGCTCCAGCCGGGCGCCGCGGCGCTCTGCCTCGCCGTGGGGCTCAACGGCAGCGTCACCGTGACGGACGTGGAGGACGGGACCAACACCTGCCACGCGTCGGACCAGGGCCACTTCGCGCTCGTCGTTGGGGGAGCAGGCGACGGTGGCAGCGGCGGCGGCGGCGGAGAGGGGGATATTGGGGAGGTCAGCAAGTGGAAGCTGGCGCTGTTTGGCGCGGCGCTGGGCGCGGGCGGCACCGTGCTTCTGGGGATGGTCGCCGTGGCTGTGGTAAGCATCCAGCGCCGCAAGTCGGAGATGGCGGAGATGGAGCGGCGAGCCTACGAGGAGGAGGCGCTGCGCGTGTCCATGGTCGGCCACGTGCGCGCGCCGTCAGCGGCCGGTTCGCGCACCACGCCGGACGAGCTCGAGACCGAGTACTGTGCCACATTGTGAGTGCAGACTGGAAACCTTGGAAGGAAAAGAATTGTTTGTAATTTTAAATTTCTCTTTCTCTTTTAGGAACTTCGATTAACATTCTTTATGTAATTTTTTCCACTTCTCCTATATTACAGGTGCCTGAATTTTAAGATAATTTCAGACACCACCCTTGTACTACTAATTAGTATAAGTAAACTATCACTTTTGTGATTTGTTATTTGTTTTTGTATTACAACATATCAAATTTGTATTATTGTCTAACTATAGAAATAATTGTAAATTGTTAAATTATTTTTTGTCAACACATATCAAATTTTGTAGGTTGTTGTTCGATTTTTTTATTCTCGGAACTAAAAATTGCAGATTATGTCTAAAAAATTGCAACAAACGAAAAATGTAATTATAGTACAAAATATGTGCAATTACTGTCGCCTGAAAGAAAACTAAATTTCAGGCCTGAAATTTAGCAAGTCGCATTTTTTTTCCTGCGGTAATACTTTGGTTGAAATAATGGAGGACGTAAACACGGGTACTATTGTACTTATTATACGGTCGTAAGTTCTTTTTAGTTAAACTGTAAACACTGTAACTCGCTATATGTCTTTAACATGCTGTCCATTCTTTCATGGATCATGCAGTCTCGTTCGTGTGTGAAAAAACAATGTTCTTGTCCTGTTCGTCAACTTATCATTTGAACTATCAATCATAATATATTTTTTCTCTAACAATAAAATGTCATCAATTGGCTTATCAACTCTAAAAATCATAAGCCGAAGAGCCTCAGATTCTAGTAGAACAGCAAGAACTCGAGACCAAGGGATTGAGGAAGAATTCGTGATGGATGATTCAGAGTAGTTAGGATATACAGTTCCATGATAAACCACAGCACTTGCAGGCCAACCGACTCCATCGACTTCGCCTTGGCCCAGCCCGCTACGTTTGAGATTTGTTTCACTTGATGCCTTGATCCTTTAAGCAATTGTACCTACTTCAACAGTTCCAAATGAATTTGTTTAGAAAATATCTATCTGATCTCCCTCAGCTATTGAGCAAGTCTGATTTATCTTCCACGATCCAAAAATAAGATTTTAGGCTCCTCTAGATTTTTAATCGGAATTTTACCACAGTTTAGTGGATCAATTAAACTTTTCAAAAGATATCCAAATGTTTGAATAAATATGCATTTTATTAAAATACTAAAATATGATTTAATATTACAAGTTTTTTAGAAAAAAGGTTTTAACTTAGAAATATGTAAATAATTTCATTTTTTAAAAAACCAGGAGTATATAGTATGACTTCAGGAAATGTATGAATTAAAGCCCGAATTCATCTAAAGTGGTTTCCTACTCGTTGGCAACGATGAACTAGAAAGTCACATGATGAGTACTTGCACGATCTATCGAGAGGTAACAGGTAAGTACGACTTGTGGAGGTCTGATCCGGCTTCAAATCAGACACGATTCGAACCCTGCTACCGTTACACCACTGCTCCGTTGGTTATCAACCAAGCACAACTTGATTGACCTCGCCAAGAAGACTTTCCTGCAAGCGAATCGAAGAACACAAACAAAAAGGTTTAAACACGCAATCTGAAATTGCAAATATGAATGACGCAAATATCAATAGAGGGTTCAAGAACTCGTTTCGAAAGGACTAATCGACACAGTGGGGTAGATCAGGAACATGGGTCATGGATCACTGAAGGATAATTCAGTTTCTCGATAGAAAACTAAACTCTAGTCTCAACAGCGGCGACTACGTGGAATATAAAAGAGAGGCGTCATAGGGTCGAAGGCGACCAAGGAAGGCGCCCACAACTTGGGCTTGAGGCCCGACTCGATACATAGCCAAGTTGCCCCAAAACAGATAACGCGGCACCTTTCCGTGGTCACACAGATTAATCCACGGGTCATCTGGAGCTGGGACTAGACCCGCAATAACGTCGACGTCGTCCCCTTTCCAACGAGTCCAAGATCGCCCTGTTTCGATGTCATATAAGGGAGTTATGATCGAAATATTGACGGTGTGTCTGCTGAATCCGAGTGTGACGTGACAACTGAGTTTGATTTTGAGATGGGTTGCAACTTAGGAAAGACAATGACCTAGGTGTGTTCAGCGTGGCGATGTCATTATCATCACACATCATCGTTGTGATTGTGATGCCATTTGGAGAAGATAGTACCACGCGCTACATATTGTTAATATACAATCAGAACATGAGTTATATTTTCTATTTGGGTTTTTCTGTGCATGCCTCAATGGTTAAACAAGATAGTGGACTCGCAAAAAAAAAGGCTAAACAAGATGGTGATGTTGAGAAAACATTGTGTGTGTAACTAGTTTTATATATACCCTAAGTTAAAACAAAATTTGTTAAGGTGAAATCTGATTTTGGTGTTTTCCAATACTTTTTTAGAAAAATATTTTGACATTTTCTTAAAAATTATTGTTATGTTTTTTTATAAAATTTAATTAACTCCTAAACTACCATAAAAGTATGATTTATCTACCTTAGAGTTAATATTCTACATAGGACAACTAACATGACACTCGCAAAACCACTTAATAAAGAGGTAAATAAGAGGGTTTAAAAAGTTCACGAGTCTAAAAATCTGATTTTTCAATTATTGATGTTAGAGAAAAGCCTCCCCCGAACGAGCTAAAGAGGTGATGGGAGATCGTAGAAATGGCTAAGGGGTTTCGTGGATGTCGAAGGCTCATCCTAACGGGAGCTATGAGACTATAATTATCAAACCCTAAAATTGGGGATGTTGTTTATTCGTCTCTCTTTATTACGATGGGTGTCACCCTTTTAGGACATTGTTCACTGGTTAAGCGCTTTTACAATGATACCCTTCTTTTATATGGGGATATCCCCGGATATTCCGGATGCTTCTCAGAGTGCCTTAGGGGTATTGGCGGGTTCATCAGGTCGGGCCGCATTCCGTATTACCGGAGGCCCATCCATGGTTTTCGGCCCTTCCCGGGCAGAGGCTTCATTGTGCCCCGTCGCACTGGCGGAGACCCCGGCTTGCACGTCACCTTCACCTTCGCCCATCCCCGACCTTCACGCCCTAGGCCTCCGGCTGACTCCACCAACAACCTCCGCTAGGCTTTCGCTGCACCCGAAGTCGAAGGTACCACTACACAATTGAGAGGCAAACAACGACGAAGCCAACGGTAGGGCAGGCCGGGCTGAAGCCCCCCACCTACCGGTGTTGTACCCATAGAGCACCTCATAGAATTTCACGAGTTTCTAAATGGGAGGTGGGGCTGAGAAGCTGATCTGGAGGTTGAAGATGACTGGAGGTCGGGTTGACATGTCGATCTATATGAATATTTGTAGTGTGTAGTTAAACTTAAACACATATTCATCTAGCGCTATGTTACATCAGCCCCTCCTAAGATTTTTCATGTTTCGTCCAACAAATTATACTAGCGCAATAGTCAAAGGAGGCCGATAAACCTTATTTTTTTCAATTTATATATTTGTATAATAAGCTCGCTTGATCCATTCCTGTTCAATTCGATGGTATGCAACTTTGGCTGAGTCATGCTCCTCTCTTCCTCTTGGACAGACAGTACAGCGCTATCTTCTCCGGAGAGTGTTTTTCAAGGCATGCTTATCCCATGATTTGAAACAAATATCTCGAAAATAATCCTCATCTGATTATTAGATTACTTTCTAAAATTTCGTAACTCTTAGAAACCAAACATTGCCTAATAATAAAACTTTATATAATTTAATAAACAGTAGCAGTAACGCAGAAGGAATAGAGGAGAAGAAGCGGCAGGGCCGCCGCCGCCGCCGGGGGATAAAAGCTCGGGTAGCCGACGAGTCTGGTTGGCACTCCACCACCCGCGCCGGCCGCGGTAACTCCCCTTGACCCCTCCTATTTATTCCACCACCACCACCACCACACGGTCCACACCACCGGCCTGGCGACTGAGGCGTCGTCTTGCGTCGTGCTGCAACCGCTGCACTAGCTCGTTGGAATGGCTTCCGGAGGCGTCGCCCGCGCCCGCCTCACCGAGGAGCGCAAGTCCTGGCGCAGGAGCCACCCCCACGTACGTGCGCGCCATCATCCTCGTATACTAGTTATTAGTTGATCTATGCTCCGTCGCAGTTTTAATGTTGGAGCGTTGATTGATATGATGGTTGATGGGCGATAGATGCTTGATAAATCTTCTTTTTCAGGGCTTCGTGGCCAAGCCAGCGACGTTGCCCGATGGCTCCGTCAACCTCATGATCTGGAACTGCGTCGTCCCCGGCAAGAATGGCGTAAGCATAAAACTCACCCTCACCTCAGCACGTAACATTCTCTGTACCGCAGCGCTGTGCATGGCGGCAGTCTTTGCACGCGTGCGTCTTCTGTTCAATCCTGTCAACTCCGCGCACAGAGCGCGTTGCAGGATCGGTTTTCTCGCTAGTCGCGACTCGATCGCGAAGGTTTTTGGAGACCATGAAACACAGTCAGTCCTTTATTTGAAACGAAAGCGAACTACACATTAGTGTAATTCATATCTTAAGTGTTGAAATGTATTGACACATGCATAGGAAATGCTTGCAGGCTACCTTAACAATTTAGCTCTTTTTGTTTGACCTAGGTCAGCAGATCTTTTTATAATTTAGGCATAGATTTGTTGACCTTTTCCTTATCTTGTTGAACAACATTTCATAATTATGTCTATATATATGCAGACCGATTGGGAGGGTGGCCATTTCCCATTGACTCTGAATTTTACTGAAGACTACCCAAGTAGGTCTCCCGACTGCAAGTTCCCGGCAGGTTTCTTCCATGTCAATGTCTACCACACTGGCTCAGTATGCTTGTCGATCCTTGGTGACGTAAGCTTCAATTGGGCACATTGTTTATAGGATCATACCAGTCGCATGCCATGCAGAAAACATTACTTAGCCATCATGTCTTATATATATATATATATATATATATATATATATATATATATATATATATATACTTCTTTCAGGCATGGAAGCCTTCTATCACAGTGCGGCAAATTCTAATCGGAATTCAGGACCTTCTTGATAATCCAAATCCAGCATCCCCAGCTCAGAATTCATGCTACGTCCTCTTTACACAGGTTTTTTTTAATATAAATTTGAAATTTGCAGTAGGAAGATTAAATATAGTATGAAATTTTCTTCCATACAATTCAGTCAGGCGCTTACCATTGCTTGTCGCCTGCAGAATACGCCCGAGTACAAGAATCGTGTTCGTAAACAGGCCAAGAGTTATCCTTCACTTGTGTAACGTTGGACCATAGTTCCTGCCTTCGTTGGATACTGTCACGATTGTGCTTATATTATTCATCATTTTCAGTAGGCTTGTTGGAACTGTTAATGCATTTGATCAGTGTCTTGTCGTAGAAGAGAAACAAGCTTCTGTCCTATCTTGTGCGTTTTAACTGCCTGTCCCGGATTCCGTTACCACTTTACTAGCGTAACACGGAATTGCTGAAAGTAACCATGTCTGCATTTTAACCTGAACAAGATTAAAAGAAATTAAGGTCGGAGTAGAGAAGAGAGAATCAGCAGGAGCATGTTCTCGATAGATAATACACTTCACCATGCAACCCAGCAGAATGCGGTGGGGGTTCGATGTGCTATGTGATATAGACATGATGTACAGTCCAGAACTGCTTTCTTGAGCTGTTAATTTGGTCTTAGGCTTGTCGCTGAACATATGAAGAAAAACCCAACACAACTAAATTACTCACTTCGGTAGGAAGATTTTCAGATTTCTAAGTTCTCAGAGCCCTCCCGAAGGGTCTCTGGTACTTTAGAGATTGAGCTGTTTTTAGCATTGTGGAGCTTATCCTTCTTATTGACGATTTTGTGAAAGATCCAAATTATGGCTTCACTCACTCCATCGAGGGTCGTAATCAAAAGACATGTGCCACCTCTCTCTCTCTCTCTCTCTCTCTCTCTCTCTCTCTCTCTCTCTCTGAAGCCTCTCTTTTAAGACTCCCTTACAAATTAGAAATAAATAGGGTGGATAATGGGTGCGTCAGTTTTACCATGAGATCTTGCCTAGATGATCGACACATGGATAAACAATCCAATCAAACAGACACCGGTATGAGTGAATCCGACTCATACATGCACAACTAGTTAGGCCTTATTTAGATGCTTTCAAAATTCCAAAACTTTGAGATTCTCCGTCACATCGAATCATTAACACACATGCATATAGGACACAATTTTACTTGTAATTTGCGATACGGATCTTTTGAGCCTGGTTACTCCATGGTTAGACAATAATTATTAAATACAAACAAAAGTGTTATATTATCGCTTTTCCAAAAGTTTTGGATCTAAATAAGGGGTTAGTTAATGCAGATAGCATGCATTTGTAGTTAAACATTCGATTTTCCCCATCGACCACGTGCCAACCATCTAGGCAGTGTCTCATGGTAAAACTGGGGCGTCCCGTGCCCACCCAATACACTTTACAAATTAGTGTCCATAAAAACTTGAAAAGAGGGACTAGAGATGAAAGTTAATATATTAAACAAAATGTATCTCTAAACTCTAGAGAACCATTTGAGGTGCCTCCTTGCTCTTGTTTAAGCCACTTTTAGGTTGATTTATCATTTTTCATTAAAAATCTGGTAAACATTCAAATGTTATTACATCACGAAAATAGTCTCCAAGCTTGTACATTTTTTTTAGAAAAAAAAACAGAAGAGAGATTGGGATACAAGGAACTCAAAGAATTTATAAACCATGAAAATATCTCACAAAAATATATTTTAACTCTAGGGAAATGGGAAAATATCCAAATTTTTTTTTAAAAAAGTAACAACATTTCAATCATCATGTCTTGCTATAAACTTTTCATACAAGAACACGAGATGAAACCACATGAATTCATTCATGGTAGTTATGTATCATGTTTTTATTACGGGGAGCTTTTTAATGTGCTTAGACATTGATTAAAATGTTTGAAATTTCTAGATATGTTTTCCATTTTCCTAGAGCTAAATCGGGTTTCTTGAAGCTTTAAATTTGTTTACCACAATCTCTAAATATTTTATTTCGATGTCCCAATCTAGATTTTCTCAAATATTAATAACATTAGAGATGTTTTTTGTAATTGAAAAACCTTACTCAAGTGTTAAATAGAACTTTTTTAATTATAAATGACAAACCACCTTGAAACATCCTCTGGCTCTAACTAGGATACGGAGTTAATTTTAAATGGTTTTTAAAGTTAAGAGGCATATTACTTGGTTTTAAAGTTTTAATAAAATAACATGTACTATGATACGTAGTAATAATATTTCAGAAGATAAAAATATCTTTTTCTTTTGTTTAACTCCCCGAAAAACCGTCAAGAGAGAGAGCATGGGCTGGAAAGCGTAGACCCAAAGGCCAAAAAGCCCATGCCAAGAGGAGGAAACTTACATCGGGCTTCGGGCCGCAAACCGCAACTCTTCCATTAACATGTCCTGAACGGCTGAACCCACCGGGAGCAACCGGAGCGGCGGCAAACATCCACTCGATCCCAATTCCCACCACTGCTCTCGCGCGATTTCCCCCCAAAAGGACAGGCACAGCGCGCCAGAGTCGGGCTCGTCGGATGGCGTCCGGAGGCGCCGCCCGCGGTCGCCTCGCTGAGGAGCGCAAGGCGTGGCGCAAGACCCACCCCCACGTGCGTGCGCGCCATCACCCTCGCCTCTTCTTCTTACTGCTAGTATAGTAGATCCACGCTCCGTTGCTGTTTTAAGATTGGGGAGTTATTGCGATGATTGCTTGCTTTCTTCTTTTCAGGGCTTCGTGGCCAAGCCGGCGACGCTGCCGGATGGCTCTGTCAACCTCATGCTCTGGAACTGCGTCGTCCCTGGCAAGGAAGGCGTAAGCCACATCTCACTCCCCACTCCCCCCCTCAAAATCCTCTGTCGTGGCCCATGTGCTGCAGGTTGTTTGGCAGTTGGCACTCGTTCTGTCGAATGTGTCTGACTTGTGTTCAACAGTTGGCAGTTGGCACGCGTCCTTTTCTTCAGTTTTGTCGAATGTGTCTGTTCAACCTGAAAAAACATAAACCGATTAGTCTAAGGCACTGTTGGTTCCCATAAGTCAGGTGACTTATAAGTCAGAGGACTTAAAATCAGTGAGTTATAAGTCATGTTTGTTTGGTTTCCAATGACTTATAAGTCATGCAGGAAATGAGTTGTGGTCCCAAGCAAAAAAAAAAAAGGTGTGGTCCTATTTGAAAAGGGGTGACTTATAAGTCCATAAGTTAGGGTGGAGCAACTTATGGACTTATAAGTTGGGGTGTTTGGCAAAATAAGTCACTTTTTTCACTTTTAGATTTATAAGTCAGGTGACTTATGGGAACCAAACAAACAGGCCCTAAGAAAAGGGAAGCTGGAGACGAGCATATCCATGCTTTTGTACTAGCTAAGATAAGATGTTAGATCTGATTTTAATAATGTGCGAAGTCAAAGGGCCAAATAAGGGGACTAGGCTTTTTCACTAGGGCTCTGGGGTACTTGATCCTGGGCACTTGCTTCTGGGCTGCGAAACACTTCCAACTACTGCATCTGGAACATTTTTGTGCTTCCAAAGGTTGGGAAATGAATACAATGAGCCTAATCCTGCAACATTGTTCATGGATGGTAACCTGTCATTATTCTAGTTAACTATATTTGGGTTAGCAATCTCCCGAACTATTCTGATAACATGTTAAACTTTCTATAGTGACTTAGCAATCTCTCACGCTACACTTCCTAACTGGCCGGTTATGATTGGTAGGAAAAAAAACCATTTTAGTCTATGTCCCAAAACAGAAACATGCAAAGCATTGTAACTGACAATATTTTCAGAATCCAGGAGTGCTAGTGATAGAGGGATTGTAAATGCCTTTTGCATCTCCTTTTTTCACTCCTTTCTAGTAACATAACACTGTAAAATTCTTGCCATCTTTTCAATTTTTTTTTCTTCCAGAATTCAGATTTTAAAAATGCATAGCCCTTTCAGCTTAAGTGACATAGAACCTCCATGGTTTCCTGGCATTGTTGCCTAGCCAACAATGCTGCTGGATGTGTTGGACAATTTGATGCTCTATCAAGTAAGGTGTAAGAATGAAAAACCATAAGAGCTTATGAACCCTTTCGTGTATGCTGGTACTGTGGTTGACACTTGACAATCTTAGCAAGTGTGGGGTTCGCTTGTGCTTTTCAGCCAGCTTTAATTCGTACAAATCGGCCATGCAACAGTGTTTTTCTCTTACAACAAACCAGCTATACAAATCAGCAGAAGTCAATTTAATACGAGCCGAACAGGAGTTAAACTTTTTGGTGTTCCCTTTGGCGTACAAGAGTTTATACGGTGCTAAGGTCAAGAAGGCTTAAATGAAGCCTGTAATTTTGGCCCCATTTGTGGTTCTGCTTTTTTTGTAAATGTTTTCCATTTTTGACGGGTTCTCAATTCAATAGTTTTTGCCATACACTCTCAAATCTGTTTTCGTTATACCAGTTTTTCTATGTTGGATAGTTTTCATCTTGTGTTACCATAAATTGTCGCTCTACACATACTCCCCATCCCAAACTGTCTTAGCATATAACTAGTATCATGTTTGATTCATCTTTATGCAGACTGATTGGGAAGGTGGATATTTCCCAGTTACTCTCCATTTTACTGAAAATTACCCAAGTAACCCTCCAACCTGCAAGTTTCCACGAAGGTTTTTCCATGTCAATGTCTATGATTCTGGGGATGTTTGCCTATCAATACTTGGTGATGTAATCTTCAACTGAGTGGCCACTTTCGTTTTTTTCAGTATCACTACAATTCTATATCATGCAAATAACATCACTTGGCCTTCGTGACTAAATTCTTAGGCATGGGCGCCTTCTATCACAGTGCGGCAAATTCTTATAGGCATCCAGGATCTGCTGGATAACCCAAATCCAGCCTCTCCCGCACAGGATTTGGCTTATGATGTCTTCGCAAAGGTCTTAATAACTTAGCCTATCATTGTGTTCCTCTACGTTTTACTTTCATTTGCAGAATATGCCAGAATACAAGAGACGTGTCAATGAGCAAGCCAAGAGGTATCCTTCGCTCGTGTAGCCGTGGACCTCTACAACACACTTGCTGCTGCTTATTTTGGTGTCGCTCGTGTAGCCGCGGACCTCTACAGCACACTTGTTGCTGCTTATTTTGGTGTAGTGGAACTTGTCATGATTGTGCTTAACTATGTTGTCTAGTTAGCCGTACGCTTATTGGAACTGCTAAAATGCACTCCGGCTACATCTTTTTATTATGGCCTGTCAGCATAGTGTTGGTTTATGATCGATATTAAAAAAAAATGTTTTTCCCAAGTGGCAACCCCTAACAGTCAATTCACAAAGGAGTTAGCTCGATAGTCAGACACCAAAATAGCTTTATTAGAAATATGGGTATTTGTTTTTTTTTTTGAGAACCTAACTATTCCCTATGTTCCAATTTAATTCACAGGTCGTTTTAGTATATTCTAGGCACATAGCTTTTTGCTATATATCTATATGCATAGTAAAGACAATGAATTTAGAAAAGCCAAAACAAATTATAATTTTAGGTGTTGCTTGATTCACAGCACGCCAACCATCCAGATTGTGGCGCCACCGAAGACTAGCATAGAAAATGGCTGTCTCACCTCTGGTGCAAATCAACATGCAAATGAACTGAGGAAAACTATGGCTGCCGCAACTTACATACAATCCAAACAGCAACCAAACTCTTGTGGCAACCATGTATAGTGAGACAAAGTTTGGCCAGGAATAAAAAAACCCCTAAAGACCCTGTTTGCATCCCTAGAATTGAATTTATTTTAATAATCGTAATTTAGAGACATATTAATTAAGCCAATATGATTGTATATGTATTATAATTACATATTATTGTTCACTATATGAGAGACATACTTATTTGCAACATGTTATAAGTTGTAAATAGAAATATGGATCGATGATCTCTATATAATCAATTTCCACCTCTCACCCTATGAATTTGAGATATGCTTAAATGTGAACTTTGAAAAGTGGTGGAATGTCAAATTCCAAGCCAAATAGCTTAGTTTACTAAGGTAGATTTTAATTCCAACAAATGCAGGGATCCCAACGGCCCCTAAGAGTTAAGAGCTGTAATTTGTCCTAAATAAGGAAACAGACGTGTTCACGATGGGCGCATAGAGAGTAGCTCTGTTATCATCCAAAATATCAAATAAACAAAGTAAAAACACAAGAGGAACAAGTATTCCTTGAGAATTTCCCGTTGACATTTTTTTTACAGTAGTGAATTCCATATCGACACCAATGGCTATTATTAGTAGCGTGCACGGTTAGTTCTGTGACTTCCGTCAATTTTAGTCGAGAAGTAGCTAGTATTATGTTAAAATAAGACTCGCCATCTTGTCTCGTGCCCCCAAACAGATTGTGGGCCGGCCTATCTCAATGCCGGCTACTGAGCTTTGCTAGCTAGTGATCCTACAGTAAGGGCGGCCGTAATGGTAATAACTAGTACTAATTATATAGTCAGCTGATGTGGAGGTGAAAGACAGAAAAAAAAAACTAATATATATTACTCGACCTACATGTTTCTCTCACATGGTTTTGGGTTACGTGAAATAGATAGACTATTGGTTTGTAGCTAGTGACTACTCTCTCCTACTTTTTGTTTGTCATATCACATCTAGCTAGCCAAATAGCTAACCATTGCGGACGCCCTAAGAGTTCAAGACACGAAGATGAAGAAGCCGGAACAAGATAACAAAATTGAAGTCGCTACAGTTGAGACAAATGTGTAAATGAAGTAGAACTGTCTCGTGATTTTGGATTAGCTCAAATTGACATGACACCAGTTCAAAGCTCTAGATCTTTTTATTAGCTTTCCAAAAAGTCCAAGACCACCCAACTCGAAATTCAGAACCAACAACATATGATTATGGAATTGAGCAACAAGAGCAACATAAGCACCATGAAATATCATCTCAGTCAGCATTACATAATAGCAGGATAGTTTAACAAAAGGGCAAGGCTAGCTTACGCATACCCTGATTGTTTTATAAAAGCACATTCGACAATGGAACATTTCAAAAGGTCCTTCATACCATATTTGTTATGTAGCACATGACAAACCTTCCATCCATGACGCAGATTTTCAGTTCAACACACACAAACCTACATAATAAGTAATAAATATACATACATATGTTCACATCTTTTTTCGTGAACATGTGTCGTGGCACAAGCTTTTCATTAAGAGGTCATGAGTGTTACTAGCCAAGATTACAACTTTGATCATGAGTATGCCGGCAAATTTAATTAAAAACAGAGTGTTCTTCAAGAAATCTCACTATATTTGTAGTGTCCAACAGCAAAGAGAGAGTTCATTATGAGTGTCTAGTAGCAAAATTTCTCAATGTAGCATCTATGACTTAAAATGAGTGTCATATGAAAATATATTATGTGGTAAATCTAATGATACTGGTTTGATACCGTAACTTTTAGGGGTTGCTTGGAATGGAGGGTTTTCAATAGAAAAACAAAGGAATAAATTTCGTAGGAAAGTTTTCTCAACGTGTTGTTTGAAACAAAAAAAATCTACATTTCTTTTTAAAGGAAAGACTAACCTTACTTCACAAAACATAGAGAAAAAACACACAAATAAACCTAAAGGAAAAAATTCCTACAATGTTTGCTCAAGTTCTCAAGCATGGAACCTTGCTTGTTGGGCACATTTCAGATTTTTGTTTTCCTACAATCTAAACACCCAAAACTTTATATTCATGTGTTTTCAAATCTTATAGTTTTCTACTTTCTGCTCTATTCTATTCCTATGTTTTTTCCTATTCCTTTGTTTTACATTCCTACATTCTAAACATGCCCTTAATGTTTTTTTTCTAGAAATTTAGTTAAAGTTCAAAAAGTTTGAATTAGGATAACTCCAGAAGGCTATTCCTTTAGATATAGTGGGAGTATATCTAATTTATAATCAAATTGAACCTTTATGCTCCTTACTGTTAAATATATAAATCAAGACTCATATTTAGTATATCACATTAAAAATACTTAATATTTCGCGGGCCCGTATATCATGTTTATAGCTTTACAAAATTTACATTTGATCCATAGTTGTGCCCAGTCATAAAAGTATTGAAATTTTGTGTTGACAACTACGTATATCTTAAAGTTGAGGGTGTCGATTAGAAGATAGAATTACTACCTCAGTCCTAAAAATAATATGATTATGATATATATATATATTAAAGTGTTTCAAGTTTGATCAGGTTTTTAATGTCTTTTGTTCGATGCTCGTGACCAACGATTCAGAGGTCTCACAACAATCTTCAACCACGACTACTTCGAATACATCAACTACCCCAACCACAATGATTCGAGAGGACACCAGATGTGGAGGCCTCGGAGACGAAGACCCACACGCTGGGAAGACACCACAGGTGGAAGCCTCGGAGGTGGAGACCTGCACACCGAGAATACACCAGATGCAGAGGCCTCGGAGACGAATACTTACGCATTGAGAAGCCCCTATAGGTGAAGACCTACGTGCATTGGTGAAGACGGCTAACCTTTTCATAGAAGCAGGAGAAGTAGCAGAAGCCTGAAGGTGAAGACATCCTAGAGATCGAGCCACTTTGAGCTAGATGCCCTCGGATTAGGAACACATACTGAAGAATCATGGACCCTTGTGTTTAGGCGATTAACGACAATGCTAGGTCACTATGACTAACGTGTGTTTTGCAGAGGCAAAGTCATTTGTGTTAGGTCATTAGTGATACAATTTGAATGGGCTTAATGGATATTCATGCCCCCAAGATGGAAATCGTTTCGGTTGCAAAGGATGATGATACAAGTTGAAGACTAGGCTAGTTCTTAGTGCCATAAGGTTGAGAAGGGCACTAAGTATAGCTAGGGCTTTGTTTTTCCTTTGACCGTACTACTAAGGGGGGTATGAGATTAGTAGCTTGACCTAGGAGAGTTTAGGAGAGTGGGTATATGCACACTTGTCACAACTAGTCCTAGAAACCTTGCTTTCAACCCTTGGTTAACCCTAGAAATGGTAGGAGCAAAATCCCTTGAGAGATCTCAGCGAAAACAGTTGAAATAGAGGGAGAAAGAGGCTCCGGACCAGTCTGCCAAGTAGGCGTCGGACCAAGGAAAGTGGTCCGACGGTCCCTAACTTAGGCAAAAATCTAGCTCGAGAAGCTCCGGACCACCTGTCTGGAGAGCGTCAGACCATTGGAGAGTGGTCCGATGGCTCGTGTCAGAGAGTGAGAGCCTGAGAGAAGGCTCCGGACTAGTTCGACGGTGAGTCCGACGGCGAGTCCGACGACTAGTCCGACGCTTAAAGACAGGAGGCTGGTTTCATGCAGTGAGCTCCCTGGCTCCGGACCAGAGCGTCGGACCAGGGCTCCGGACCAAGGAGAGTGGTCCGGAGGTTCGAAGAAGAGAATCTGTTTTCACTCAGTGAGCACCCTGGCTCCGGACCAGTGCGTCGGACCAGGGCGTCGGACCAAGCAGAGTAGTCCGATGGTGCCTGAGTTTGAATTACGAGTGAGCTCCGGACCAGTGTGCTTGGTCCGGTGGTGTGAGCTCCGGACTAGTCCGGTGGCTTCGCAGAGAAAAGAAAAAGTAAAAAACGGCTAGTTTTGGAGGTGGGGACTATTTATAGTTGCCCCCTTCGTCCTTAGGAGGTCTCTTGGCCTTTGTTTCAGCTGGTGACACCTTGAGAGAACCTTTGGAGAGCCAAGTGCCTAGTGAGGGAGAGATTAGAGAAAGTTCATCTTGTTCTTCCCTTCTAGAGTGATTAGGAGTGACTTGTGTGCATCCATCCACCTTCCTAGCCTTGAGTTGGTCAAGTGAAGGTCTTGTGCTTGTTACTCTTGGTGTTCGACAACACCTAGACGGTTTGGTGGTGTTCGGAGGAAGTGATCGCCGAAAGATTGTCGGGGGCTCTTCTCCAAGCTTCTATGATCGGTTGTTGACGATTCACCGAGCCGGAGTGGCGAAGAATCAACCCGTAGAGAGCACTCTACCCTTGCGGGTAGAGGGGGAGTGATACCTTACGAGGTGCTTCAACGAGGACTAGGGGGGTGTCGACACCTCGATACCTCGGGAAAACATCGCTGCATCACTGAGATTCTTTTTGCCTAGCTCTTTACTCTATTGCATTTACTTTGAGATGTGTTCTTATCTTTCCTACTAGAATTGCTTAGGTTGCTCTTAAATTCCATGAACTGCTACCGCTTTCTAGCTAGGACACACGGACGGTAGGCACTAGGGTGTGTTTGGCATTTGATAGGTTTTCATATTTACTTTATAAATTTAAAACAAGCCCAATTCACACCCCCCCCCTCTTGGGCATCTTGATCCTTTCAATTGGTATCAGATCCTTGTTGCTCTAAATTAGGCTTCATCGCCTAGAGCAAGATGTCCCATGGGGATGGACCGCCACCCATGTTTGATGGGGATGACTTTCCTTATTGGAAAGTGTGGATGGAGGCCTACCTTGAGGCCGTGGATGTCGGCGTTCACAAAGCCGCCACCATAGGCGGATCGGTGTTCGCCGAGGATCCCTTCTTTGAGAAGAACAATGCTAAGGCAAAGAACATTTTTTCCGTGGCATTTGCAAGGATGTATTCAACCGTGTGCGGAATTGCAAAACCGCGCATGAAATTTGGACAAACATTTGTGCTCTACACGAGGGCACCAAATGTGAAAAGAAGAGCGCTATCACCTCATCATTGCTAAGTTAAATGCTTTCACCATGCTATCTCATGAAAATGCTAACGAAATGTACTCTCGCTTGAATGTGCTTGTAGAGGAGTTGAATGGCCTTGGGCTCACTCAAATGACACCGGCCGATGTGGTGCGGAAGATACTTTGTGTCTTACCAATAGACAAGTATAGCCACATCGTCACGGTCCTTCATCAAGGCGATCTCTCCGCAACTACACCAACACAAGTGTTGGGCAAGATCAATGCTCATGAGATGTACATGAAGATCAATGATGGAAGTTCATCCTCCTCCAAGAAGAAAGAGAAGGAGGAGAAGAAGGACTTGGCTCTCAAGGCATCTTCTAAGGAGAAGTGCAAGATTCAATATGGCATTGAGAGTGCAAGTGATGATGATGATGAAGACAACATCGCTCTTATGGTGAAGAAGACCGCCAAGATGTTGAAGAGGCTAAACAAGAATGGAGTCAAGTTTGACTCAAAGAAGAAGAAATTCTTCACAAGCTCTTCAAGGAAGCCAATCTCCCAAATGAAGTGCTACAATTGCGGCACTCTTGGTCATCTAGCTCATGCGTGCCCCGAAGAGAAGAAAGACAATTTCAAGAACTTCAAGAAGAACAAGGGCGGCAATGATGACTCAAGTGATGATGACAAGAAGCAAGACAAGCCATACAAAAAGAAGAAGAACTTCAACTTCCACAAGAAGAAGAAGGATGGCAAGGCTTACATTGTGGGTGATTGGCTCACCGATATTGATGATTCAAGTGACTCCTCCGATGATGAGAGTGAAGAAGAGAAGGTGGCCACCTTGGTGATTGGTTCTTCTATTCCACCGCCACCTCCTCCTTCATCGCCAGGCTCATCCTCTACACATCTATGCCTTATGGATAAAGGTGACAAGAAGGTACAAAAAGAGGATGATGGTGATGACCTCTAGTGATGATAGTGACGATGAAGAAGCACCTTCCTATGATGAACTAATTAAAATTTGCAACAAGTACGCTAGCATCATAAGGAAGTACAAGAGTAAAAATGACAAACTTCTTGAGATCAAAGAAAACTTGCATGATAATCTTGACACCTTGTCTAGTGCTAATGATGATTTGAAGCTTGAGATTAATTCTCTCACATCTAGCACTAGGGAGCTCAAAGCCTCTCTTAAGCAAGCAAATGAGAAACATGATAAGTTTGAGAGGTTATCCCAAGAGCTCCACACAAGGTATAACTTGCTAAAAGATGACTACAACCAAGTGAAAAATGATCATGGCACACTAGTGGTAGCAAATGAATTGCTTACTCAAGATCTTACACATGTTGCTACTAACCCGTGTGCTAAGTGTGCAAGTGCTACCTCTTGTGAAATCGAGCTTGATGATGTGGCTCTTGAGAAAAGTGCTAAGTGCAAGGACAAGAGAGTTGTAGAAGCCGACAAGTATGATGACTATATGAAGATGAGGAAAGAAAACTCAAAGCTCAAGGAAGAGCTAATCAACCTCAAGGCAAACAAGCCCTTCACCATCAAGCCGACTCAAGAAGAAGACAAAGATGCTATCACTTTGATCAACTCTCTTAGAGAAGAAATTTCCAAGCTCAAGAATGACAAGACCAAGCTTACAAGTGGCCTTGAAAAGTTCACCAAGGGCCACAATCTCCAAAGTGAGCTTCTAATGAGCACCGTCATGAAGAATGACAAGACCGGTATTGGGTTCAAGGAAAACCAAGTGATGAAGGCCAAGGTCAAGATTGAAGCCAAGAACTACTATAAGAACAAGTACAATGGCTACAATCAAGAGAAGCCAAAGCCCAAGCCTAAGAGGTGTTTTGGATGTGGAAAAATTGGTCACTTTGAGTTTCAATGCAAGACTTCACTTCCCAAGATCTTGCCCAAGCACACTAGGCCATTTGCTCATGATGCTCACTATGTCATCAACAAAGATTCCAAGGGTAGACCACTTGTGGTGTTCCTTGGACCACCAATGAAGAACAAGCCTAGGGTTCTTTGGGTTGCTAAGGAGTTGGTTGACAAGGCAATGGGGCCCCGCACTAAGGGGGTTCCTAAACAACAAGCTTAACTCCAAGTTGCTTGTGTGTAGGTGAACTACAAGACCGGTGGGAGCCATTGGGTAATTGATAGTGGTTGCACTCAACACATGACCGGCGACCCCCGGATGTTCATCACACTTGATGAGGATTGTGCAAATCAAGAAAAGATTACTTTTGGGGATAATTCAAAGGGCAAAGTTCAAGGCTTAGGCAAAATGGCTATCTCCCAAGATCAATCAATTTTCAATGTCTTGCTAGTACAATCATTGAGCTTCAATTTGCTATCGGTTGGTCAACTTTGTGATCTCGGGTTTCAATGTCTCTTCACTCCAAATGAGGTGATTGTGACCAAGATTGAAGATTCATCAATGATATTCAAATGCTTCCGGCACAACAACCTCTACTTAGTGGACTTCACTTCAAATGAAGCTAACTTGCAAACTTGTCTATTCTCCAAGAATTCATTGGGTTGGCTATGGCATAGAATATTAGCACATGTGGGCATGTCAACCTTGAAGAAGCTTGTCAAAAAAGAAAATGGTTAGAGGAATCAAGGATGTGGTGTTTGAGAAGGACAAACTTTGTAGTGCATGTCAAGCCGGCAAGCAAGTGGCAAACACTCATCCAACCAAAGCTTTCATGTCAACCTCAAGAGTCCTAGAGCTGCTACACATGGATCTATTTGGCCCTACCACCTATGCTAGTCTTGGAGGAAATCTCTATTGCTTGGTGGTAGTGGATGACTACTCTCGGTACACTTGGGTGTTCTTTCTTCAAGACAAGGGAGAGACACACGGTATCTTCAAGAAGTTTGCTACAAGAGCTCAAAATGAATTTGATGTGAAGATCAAGAAGATTAGAAGTGACAATGACACCGAATTTGTGAGCACAAAGATTGAAGATTATTGTGATGAAGTGGGGATCAAGCATGAGGTATCCGCCACATATACTCCACAACAAAATGGTGTTGTAGAGAGGAAGAACCGGGCGCTCATAACTCTAGCAAGGTCTATGCTTGATGAGTACAACACTCCGGAGAAGTTTTGGGCGGAGGCAATCAACACCGCTTGCTATGTGGCAAACCGTCTCTTCGTCCAAAGGCTATTAAAGAAGACCCCCTATGAGCTTGTCAATGGGAAGAAGCCGAATATTTTATTCTTTCGGGTGTTTGGTTGCAAAGTGTACATCTACAAGAAGCGCCAACACTTGGGTAAATTCCAACGGCGGTGTGACATTGGTTTCCTTGTTGGATATTCACTTAAATCCAAGGCATACCGTGTATTTAACAAAGCCACCGGCTTAGTTGAAGAAACGTATGACTTGGAGTTTGATGAAACTAATGGCTCCCAAGGAGCGCTTGAGGATATTATGTAGGTGATGAACCCTTGAGGGAGGCAATGAAGAATATGCCAATTGGTGCTATCAATCCACAAGAGGTGGAAGAAGTTGAAGATGAAGCAAATCAAGATCCCTCTCCACCTCACACGCCTCAAGTTGATGAAGAAGGTCAAGTGAGGGAAGCTCTAGAAGACACTCACATCCCTCGAGATCAAGCTGAGGCCGAAGCAAGCAATGTTGAAGCACTGCATCCCCCTCCTCAAGAGACAAATAGAAGATCAACACCTATCCTTCAAGCTCACCCCTATGATCAAATTATAGGGAGTCCATCAAAGGGAGTAATGACTCACTCTAGACTTGCATCTTATGTTGTACATCACCCGTTTGTTTCCTTTGTTGAGCCTACTAGTGTTGAAGAAGCACTTGCGGATCCGGATTGGGTGAATGCCATGCATGAAGAACTCAACAACTTCACCCGAAACCAAGTGTGGACACTTGAAGAGAAGCCAAAGGATGCAAGAATCATTGGCACCAAGTGGGTGTTTAGGAGCAAGCAAGATGATCAAGGCGTGGTTGTGAGGAACAAAGCAAGATTGGTGGCAGAGGGGTTCTCTTAAGTAGAAGGACTCGATTTTGGAGAGACTTTTGCTCCGGTTGCAAGACTTGAAGCCATCCGTATCCTTTTGGCGTATGCTTCACATCACAAAATGAAACTCTTTCAAATGGATGTGAAGAGCGCCTTCTTAAATGGTTTCATCAATGAACTTGTCTATGTCTCATAACCTCCCAGGTTTGAAGACCCAAACTTGCCTAATAATGTGTATAGGTTGTCCAAGGCACTCTACGGATTGAAGCAAGCTCCAAGAGCTTGGTATGAGAGGCTAAGGGACTTCCTAATTAAGAAAGGCTTCAAGATCGGGATCGTCGAACAAACACTATTCACCAAGAAGCTAAATAGAGATATCTTCGCTTGCCAAGTATATGTCAATGACATTATATTTGGATCAACAAACCAAGACCATTGCAAGGAGTTTGGTGACTTGATGTCCAAGGAGTTCGAGATGTCAATGATTGGTGAGCTAACCTTCTTCCTTGGCTTTCAAGTGAAGCAAATGAGAGAAGGGACCTTCATCTCTCAAGAAAAGTACACTTATGATCTACTTAAGAAGTTCAAGATGGAGGATTGCAAGCCAATCAATACCCCTCCGTCGGACCAGCCTCCGGACCAAGCAGAGTCGTCCGACGCTCTGAAATTTTGTGGTAACCCCCCCCCCCCCCCGCACCGGCTGGTTCTCTAGCAGTTACCTTTTTTCCTCCGACATCCGTATGCCGCGCCGCCGGTGAGCCTCTCACCGGAGCGCTGCCTCTCCTCCACTACTGCCACACCTAGCTGCCCTGCTTCCCTCCCCGCCGAGCAGCAGCTGCACCAGCCGTCCAGCAGCGCCGCCGCCTGCCACCTCCTCCACCATCCTCGCCGCCGAGGAACCCTCCTCCTCGCCGGCGAACAGCTCCACCATCTCCTCCCTGCCAGTGTCAACCTAGGGTTTCATCCCCTTCTCCATTGCCATTGTGTGCCTTGCCAAGAAGGAACTACCACTTAGGGTTAGCCCTAACCCTAGGGTTGGGTTTTCGACGACTTCATCTTCGCTGACCCATCTTCGATCATCGATCTCACTTCATTGTCTCCTAGGGTATGTCATTGATCATGGTTTTAGCGTTTCGTCTAGCTATCGATCAACTCATGCCTTAGTTCATTCGGTTCCATATTCACTCTAATTCTCTAATTCATCGTGTCAATTGTAATCCACAGTTGGCTAATCTCTTTTGGAGTGTGGTTTGGAACTTGAATTGCTCTGATTAGATACGCTCGCTTACCTCAGGTATCATGACAACTTTCATTCTATTTCTTATCTAGATGCTTGCTTCCATACGGATTCTTATCTCTAGATTTTATATATGCTTATATATATCCTGTCTATTCTATCTAGCAGCAGTCAGTGGCAGCTTAAACTCGGGGAAAAGCTCGCGAGTAAGGATTGAGGCAAAGCCTCAGAAGGTTCAGTCCAGTGGCTTGCAGGCCTCTCTGTCAGTTGTTGCTTGATTGATCAGTGGGCAGTGGTTCTTGTAGTTGGCAGTGGTTCTTGTGTCTGTCAGTGGTTTCTATCAGTGGGCAGTGCTTTCTTTGAATTGATTAGTGATGGCTCGTGGCTCTCGTGCTCGTGTCAGTGGTTCTGGTGACGACACTCCTCCTCCACGTCCTTCAAGGGACAAGGGCAAGAAGCCAGTCGTTGAGAAGCCCAAGAAGAAGAAGCGAAAGCTTACAGAGGCTGAGAAAGCAGAGGCAGTGGCAGATGCAGCAGACCGTGCAAAGCGAGGAGGTCGCCGAGGTTCAGTGAGACTTGGCACCCCTCTGCGGGTTTTACCGTCTACTCCTCCTACTGAGTCACAGACAGAGGATGCTCCAGATGAGCAAGAGCTTGTCACGGAAGCTCTTGGTACACCATTGGCACCTCGTTCCTGGGGGCGAGCTACTCGTTCTCAGGCAGCTCAGTCACCTCAGAGTGTCTCAGCAGCTCCCACGGCAGCTTCAGCATCTGTTCACCTTGATCTGAGGAACCTCACAACAAAGCAAGTGAAGAAGCTTCGGTTTGTAGCTCTTGAGAAGTGGTGCCCTGATCAGCGTGACCCCAGAGCCTCACTAGGATGGCACACACCTCTTATGGAGGATTTCTACAGAGCAGCTCAACTTACCAGCATCCAGATTAGACCTCACAGAGTTTGCTCCTTGGAGAGCATTGTTGAGTTGGCTGGAGAGGAGATTTGACCCTTTATCACATATCTTCCGAGACTCGCCGATCTACTTGGTCGTTCTGGGAACTATATTGAGAGATGGATCCGAGAGTTCTATGCCTCAGTATGGATTGATCCGGAGCATCACTTCCTTCAGTATACCTTCAGAGGAGAGCGATACAGGCTCTATATGACTCGGCTCAGAGAGATCCTTCACCTCACTCAGACAGCTGGAGAGCTCGACCTTCACTATGACTGCTACAGAGGAGCCTCTGTGCCTCGCCGAGCTCGAGGTGGTCGTACGTTGACAGTTCAGGAGGTTGCTCCTTTCTTCAAGCCACCTTTCTCAGAGGGTTCACGTCGTACCCCGGTAGAGCTCCATCCTACCGTTCATCGTTTGAACGAGGTTCTCCGGCGTACCTTGCTGCCTCGCACCGGTTACAAGGAAGGATCGACCAACATGCAGCAACTAGTTCTTCAGGCCCTCGTCTCTCAGACATCGTTCGACATAGCCAACTTCCTTGTGTCAGAGATTGAGGATGTGATCGCTGATGGTATGAGGGCACGACGTCAGTTTCCATATGCTCACTGGATTTCTTCTATCATAGCTATTGAGCTTGAGGGAGCCAACCCCGGACTCCGTGTCTTGCTAGATCAGTCACCGACTTCCTTCCCAGCCTACAAGGTTCTTGGTTCTTTTGACAGCCGGTTCGGGAACCGGGTGCTTCGTCTTGTCAGGGAGAGGACTGCTCCAGCCGACAGAGATGATGTTGATACTCAGGATGAGTCGATCCGAGGTGTTGAGCAGCAGGAGCTTCATGGCTTGGATACTGGAGCTAATGTTACCCCTGAGGATACTTCTTCCGACAGCTCAGACGCCGACTTTCAGCCAGTTCCTCCTATGCCCCCACGGGCTCACGACACTGAGGCTGGCGGCTCTGGCTCCGCTACAGAGACTATGATCCTAAAGATACTTGATCGTCTCAATGAGCAGCAGAGCTCCTTAGTCACTGCAGTTACTCAGGTCCAGCAGAGACAGGATGAGATGCAAAGGCAGTCTGAGGAGCGCCATTTTGAGATGCAGCGACAGATACTTGCCATGCAGTTGGAGTCACAGCGCTTACAGCTACGGTCTCAGCAGCTTCAGCAGCAGAACATGGCCTTTATGGCTCACATGATGAAGTGGACGGGTGCACCTCCTCTTGAGTTCTCAGCTGCACCTCAGATTCAGATGATGAGTACATCACAGCCCTCTCAGTCAATTGGTCAGCTAGTAGGACCACAACACTCAGTTGGCCCCTCAGTGGCCCCTTCAAGTTCCGCCGGACAGACCGTCACTCCCACCCTAGCCGTACAGTCTAGTGGACTTCAGGGTGCCGGAATAACCACCCCGTTCCAGTCCCCGGCGACTCAGGTCACACAGTGGTTGGACACCTTCGGCCCGACGCAGCATTTCACCCCTCTCACTACTGGTTTCATGCCGCTCTCTGTTACAATGGGTGCTACTACCAGAGATCTCTCCGCGTCGTTCAGCGACATTATAGGGCAGCCGTCCCCCACTGGTCAGCAGATAGCAACAGAGGTTGAGGCAGAAATGGTTGCACCGACAGCTGGTCAGCACCGCTCTTCAGTAGCTTCCTCAGAGGCTACACACGACAGTCGGACTCCAGTCGTATCCACTCCACCCACAGCTGCAGTTGCTACCGATGCCACTGTGTTTACTACGATTCCAGTACAGCCTCCGCAGTCTCTGGTTATTCAGACTCCAGTCGAGTCCGTGCATGAGGCACCACCGGACACCGCAGCTCCAGAGGTTCCTACAGAGACAGTGGCACCAGATTCTACTCCTACTCCTACCCCAACTCCAGCTCCAGAGTCCTCGACAACACAGATAGCCGGCACGTCAGCTCCTGTCCCCCAGACTGCTTCCCTTCCAGCGTCAGACACTCAGGGGGAGGACTCAGATGAGGAGGCCTACTTGGCAGAGTTCAGGGTGCTTGACCACTCCACGGTTGCTTCCACTCCGCCTCCAGACGCTTAGTTTTGGTGCTTTGACGCCAAAGGGGGAGAGGGAGAGTCGAGTAGATGAGCTAGCTTCAGGGGGAGCTAGTAGGATTTGTTCTTTTGATGTGTATTTACTCTATCGCATCATGCATCCATTTACCGTCTTTTATGCATTGTATGATATGTGTGATGGTTGAGACTTGATGGTTGTGTGACATGTGTGGACCTTTACCTATATATATCATGTCACTTGGTTATGCTATATGGCTTCCGCGCTAATCTCTGATCTTTTGGCTATAGCATATCCTTTATGAAATCAAGTACTATGCTCAATTCATATCTAGTGTGCTTGTCATGGCTTGAATGGTTAGGCATGCTTTTGTCTTTCTTATCACTAACCCATGCCTATCTCATGTCAAGTCATGTTCTCTCTTATCAAAATTCACTCATTATTCTCTACTCGAGCTTGTATTGTCGTCAATCACCTAAAAGGGGGAGATTGAAGAATCATGGACCCTTGTGTTTAGGCGATTAACGACAATGCTAGGTTACTATGACTAACGTGTGTTTTGCAGAGGCAAAGTCATTTGTGTTAGGTCATTAGTGATACAATTTGAATGGGCTTAATGGATATTCATGCCCCCAAGATGGAAATCGTTTCGGTTGCAAAGGATGATGATACAAGTTGAAGACTAGGCTAGTTCTTAGTGCCATAAGGTTGAGAAGGTCACTAAGTATAGCTAGGGCTTTGTTTTTCCTTTGACCGTACTATTAAGGGGGGTATGAGATTAGTAGCTTGACCTAGGAGAGTTTAGGAGAGTGGGTATATGCACACTTGTCACAACTAGTCCTAGAAACCTTGCTTTCAGCCCTTGGTTAACCCTAGAAATGGTAGGAGCAAAATCCCTTGAGAGATCTCAGCGAAAACAGTTGAAATAGGGGGAGAAAGAGGCCACGGACCAGTCTGCCAAGTAGGTGTCGGACCAAGGAGAGTGGTCCGACGGTCCCTGACTTAGGCAAAAGTCCAGCTCGAGAAGCTCCGGACCACCTGTCTGGAGAGCGTCAGACCATTGGAGAGTGGTCCGATGGCTCGTGTCAGAGAGTGAGAGCTTGAGAGAAGGCTCCGGACTAGTCCGACGCTTCAAGACAGGAGGATGGTTTCATGCAGTGAGCTCCCTGGCTCCGGACCAAGGAGAGTGGTCCGGAGGTTCGAAGAAGAGAATCTGTTTTCACTCAGTGAGCACCCTGGCTCCGGACCAGTGCGTCGGACCAGGGCGTCGGACCAAGCAGAGTAGTCAGACGGTGCCTGAGTTTGAATTACGAGTGAGCTCCGGACCAGTGTGCTTGGTCCGGTGGTGTGAGCTCCGGACTAGTCCGGTGGCTTTGCAGAGAAAAGAAAAAGTAAAAAACGGCTAGTTTTGGAGGTGGGGACTATTTATAGTTGCCCCCTTCGTCCTTAGGAGGTCTCTTGGCCTTTGTTTTAGCTGGTGACACCTTGAGAGAACCTTTGGAGAGCCAAGTGCCTAGTGAGGGAGAGATTAGAGAAAGTTCATCTTGTTCTTCCCTTCTAGAGTGATTAGGAGCGACTTGTGTGCATCCATCCACCTTCCTAGCCTTGAGTTGGTCAAGTGAAGGTCTTGTGCTTGTTACTCTTGGTGTTCGACAACACCTAGACGGTTTGGTGGTGTTCGGAGGAAGTGATCGCCGGAAGATTGTCGGCGGCTCTTCTCCAAGCTTCTGTGATCGGTTGTGGGCGATTCACCGAGCCGGAGTGGCGAAGAATCAGCCCGTAGAGAGCACTCTACCCTTGCGCGGGTAGAGGGGGAGCAATACCTTGCGAGGTGCTCCAACGAGGACTACGGGGGGTGTCGACACCTCGATACCTCGGGAAAACATCGCTGCGTCACTGAGATTCTTTTTTCCTAGCTCTTTACTCTATTGCATTTACTTTGAGCTGTGTTCTTATCTTTCCTACTACAATTGCTTAGGTTGCTCTTAAATTCCATGAACTGCTACCGCTTTCTAGCTAGGACACACGGACGGTAGGCACTAGGGGGTGTTTGGCATTTGATAGGTTTTCATATTTGCTTTAGAAATTTAAAACAAGCCCAATTTACCCCCACTCTTGGGCATCTTGATCCTTTCACATACATATTAGAGTTGTGCGCGTGCTCTTTTCTCCATTCCTCTTTTCCCACAGGGGAATGGAGTTTTTAGTAAGGCGCGCACATATAGGTTCCAAAGGGAAGTCCTTGCAACCAGTTTTTGAGTTGTATTGTAGCTCTTCTTCCTATATGAGCATCTACTAGGTGATGTAGTACCGACGATAACCTACTAGTTAAGGGATAATGTTGGGGAGTCCATATTCGTATGGGCCAATTCCCATGGAAGAGGCCCAATAGGAGCGTGTATAGTGGCTTGTCAATTTTAACCCCACCAAGGGGTTGCACGTAAATTTCCACTCATCTGTATATAATACTAAGAGCATGAGAGTGGGGCCTCTTGCTCTCTCTTCTTCTGACTCGGTTTAAATACCCCTATCAACCCTTTACATAATCGTAGTCCTATACAACACTAGCCAGCCCTGTAGTGATTTCTGCACTTGTCGTGTTCTCTCACTTATCACTTACTCCTTCTATCCGTGAAATAATAGATTTCTGGTGGAGTTGTCTTAAGTCAAACTTTTAAATTTTGACTAAATTTTTAGAAAAATAAAATAAAATTTATGGTATCAAATTAGTATCATTAGATAACATATTTTCATACGATGCTTATTTTAAGTTATAGCTGATGACTAACACGGGTGGTAGGAATTGATTTTTTCAGTAATAGAGAAAGTACAAGAGAAAGTTGTAAGTTGAAGTAAATGTCAGTTAAATACCTAGTTTTAGCACATGGGACGGGGCTATATACCAGTTAACTGCAAAAATTCACAACATGACTCCCTAATTGCATAACCTAATTAGTTTAACCATGGCCAAAATTGAGCCAAAGGTGCAGGAGCATACTGACACTATTACCACTTACTAGGGCCATGTTTGCAAAATTTCAAATGGCGTGTGATCTTGTCTGTTGTTTCCCAAACGCTCTAATTGTGTTGCATCGATACAGTGACACTAAACCCCTGCTTGTGCTCTATCCTGTCTAGTTCTTTGTTTGGTTCTCCTTCACAGCTCCAGTGCTTGCGCAGCTCTACGCCAGAGTTTCCCACCACCCCGCATAGCTACAGCAGCCTAGGATGAACGACGGCGGTGGTGTGAGCTCATCGTCATCCTCCTCCTTCTCCTTTGCTGCCAACGACTTCGAGGACCTTCTACTCCTGAGGCATAATCGTAGGCATAATCAGAGTCGTTTAGGAAAGATACACAAGACGTCTTTCAATCCGAAAAAAGTTGAAAATTGTTTTTTTTCTCATGATTTTGCCTACTCCTATGTAATGTGGTTGATTTGGTTGATCTGATGAGGAGAAAGGTATGTAGGCCATGTCACTACTGGCTACTCCTAGTTCTTTGATTTGGTCGATCGGACTCTGCTAAGCTAGTTCCTGCCCAGGACAGCTAGCCACCTCGGCTTGTATGGTGCGGGAGAGCGAGCACGGGACTGGTGGCATACGCAGCGCATGCAGGCGCACTGGTCGTCTACCGTGTAGGAAAACAACAAGCAACCACCACAGAGACATGGGCGCGGTCGTCGACGCACAACGGCGGGCGGTAGGCGTAGGCCACACGAGCCAATAAAAACTTGTTCTTTTTTATCGTTGAAAGATTTGAAAACATGTTCTTGATTGATAGACTAAATGCATCTTCTGAATAAAACTGTTTTCTAATTTGATATACTAATTCCTAAGGATGTTCATGCTTTGATAGACTAGATTCACTGTTTGAAAGATTTAAAAATGTGTTTTTGCTTTATAGACTAAATTCATCTTCTGGATAAAACCATTTTTAGATTTTTGGTGATAACAAGAAGTGCTTTTGATAGACTAAATTTCGTGTTCCATATAATATGTAAATTAAGGATGTCAAAAGAGAATGATAGTTTATCTTTATTAGTGCAGGGGGCCATTTTCAAATTTTGATTGAGAAACATTTTTAATTCCTATACCAATGTGATAGTTAATATGTGATAGCATCAAGGAAAAGACCGACAAATTCAAACATGGAATATCTTTCACATGTCCCAAAGGAATCTTCAAGGTTCGCATTATAGGACATTTTGTAGCTCATGAAGCCCATGATGACATCAATGAGGTTGCTGATGAAGAGACAAGAGCCTTGCAGATGAAAAGGAAGGTCCCAAAAAAGTCTTGGACTCACCATGGTGGCACTACCGGTAGCAAAAGGCAGAAAAGAATGAAGAATAAGATAGCCAATAAGCAGGAGGGGGAGGAGGAGAAGCCTCTAAAAAAACAACAATGAAAGATTTGTGGATTTGGTTATAAGGCATTTAGATCTTTACTTGCTAGGTTTTGTGCATAAGGGTACATACTACAAGTTACAGGACACGAATGGTAATATGGGAGAAGCTAAGGTGGAAGAGATAGATGGTAAAAGGGTGGTGCTTCTGCCATTTGGAGGAAGCTATAAACAATTAGGCTGCAACTTTGAACAAGACTATCATGTTGGAGTTCCAGCAATTGATCACATGTACAAGGCTTTGAGTGACATTGAAGAGTGCATTAAGAATGGAACACTTTAGGTAATTAAGGATGCTCTTCTCACTGCAATGGTTGTTTTTAGCGAGGGGTTGCGCTTTCGGAAACTGCAAAAGTTTATCGCGTACAGCTTTATGCAGTTGTATTTCCAAGTTGGTATCAATATGTCAATTCCTAAGGATGAAGCAAAACACCACTTTGACAACTGGGATTACTACTGTCATATGATATGCAATGATCAATTCGATGAATATGAGGAATTTCATATTTTCAACACATTCTCCTCCCTTGTTGAATTTGTTGGGCTATTGCTAAGTGTTGCGGACAGATAAGAATCAGAGAGGTTGCTGGGAACTGAAGACCGGTGTTGTGCAGATCAGTGATGATAAAGTGCATAGAAACACAATTTTGAAGTTGTTGATATGCAATGTTCAATTTTGATGCCTACCTTTGTGAAACAGTAGGGGAAGATGCACTTTGCATTGAACATCAGATCTGTTGTGAACTCTATTCTAGAAATGAATTACCACTATATATAGTACCTTAATAATTATATACATTCTACTAGGCATTGCACTATTGGTGGTACAGTACCTACCTAAGAGCATCTCCAAGAGATTAGCCAAATCGTTTTCTAAATGAAAATTTAGCCATTATAAAAGAAAAAAACGTCTCCAACAGACTCTGTAAATGACTCTCCAAATTTAGTAGCTCTCCATTCCACCTCATTCGCTCTCTATCTTTGGATAGCCTACCTCACTAGCCATCTAGACTCTTCATTTTACATAGTTTGTTGGAGTAATCTAGTATTATCTATTTTAGAGAGTAACTAAATCATTAAATTTGGCTAGTATTTTTAGCTAATCTCTTGGAGATGCTCTAAATGAGTACTTCCTCTGTTCCAAATTATAAGTTATTCCAAGTTTTTTGAAGTGTCAAAGCATCTCAAGTTTAAACAAAAAAGCTAAGGGCACCTTCGATATCGGTGGTCATTTGAGCCTAGTGTTGCAATTGCAGTGCCATCGATATCGGTGGTCATATATATCTCGGTCATAATGCCTTATTGCTTTTCTATTTTTTCATGATCTCTTTGGTCATCTTCCATTAAAATGCATGTGTGTAATGGATTTATACATTGACTAAATATGTTTTGTCTTCTTTTGTTGATATTTGGCTTCATTTTTCTAATAAATAGTAGAAAACCATGATTGGCAGTGTATGTAATTTATAAAGAAGTACAAGGATAATTTATGTTATGTTTACCATTGTGGCAGTAGCAATTTATAAATAGGAATAGAGATAGTTTGTGTTATTTTTTCTAATGCCAGTGATGCAAGACTTTAGTTTTTCCTTTAATTAGCATGATGATTTATAGGCCTTATTAAGACAAGTAGAACATTTTTCCTTAGCCAAATACTAAAACAACATATGCTCAAACCAAGATCCAGTCGAACTTTTAAAGCTTTGATTATCAATTTCAAATTATAGGATCAATACAATAAGAGGTTTACTTTCATGATTCCTACTTTCATTGTACACTCCAAGTTTATAACCATATCCTAATAAAAAGAGTGGTAAAGGTTTTTTCTAAACACCATTAGAAAAAGGTCTGTTTTTACGGATAGGTTGTAACTATAATGTTGCATCTAAATAACAATATCATTTTAGAAAAAAAACACAGTAGAAAGTTACTAAAGAAGAATTATGGATACAGGGATGCCCTCTGTCAATCAAATTGTTTTTCCCAATTCCTATATCCACCAAGATTCAGTCAACTCTGTAGCAGCACTCGCTTGAAAGTTGTGGTTGGAAGCATCTGAAATCCACTTCAGCAAAGCATTTCATGCACTGACTTTTGATTGACATTTATGATTTGAAACTGGAGCAAATGAAGGGGTTTATATTGCCCATGAGATGCAGTTACAAGTCTAGATACATTTGCATAACAGTATTGCTCCCTTACCATCACAACTTCTTGTTAACTACACCAACCTGCCAACAAAATCAGCCCCTGCTGCCCTATTCATACAACTGAGAAAATCTGGATACAAAAGAAACAAATATATGCTTGTTTAAAAAAATACAATAGTAGTACTAATATTGCGGAACAAGTTCATAAGAATCATTCATATACCAGTTAACAGAGTAGTGTATAGTCAGCCATCAATTCAATATCGAAAAATCATTCATGTGATACATCATGGGTGTCAGAACTTGAAACTCAAATACATGAGTTTCATCATGTTACCTAGGAAACTACATGAAGAAGGATCATAAACATGATCGATGCCCAGCAAGAGTTGGCAAATCAGACTCACACTCACACCATTTGACATGGCAAAACAAACCAACAGCCTTCGTCTACGATTTATGTGCTATATGCACAGCCAATCCTATCAACTAAAACACCTGCAACAACCTTTTACACCACAACCAGATCATTCCCGTGGTTTGAGGCTTCAATGCGCAACAACTCAGGAGGCAATGATGCAGGATCAAGTTCCCAGCAATCTCCAGGAGGCAGAGTCGATCCCTCGCCCTTGGGCACCTTCCTGGCCGGTATCTGATGCGAAAGCGACCCAAGATCATCCTTCTGAAGGAAATGGACAGCATGGCTTCCAATGTCCCGGCGTGTGAAGATGCTCCTGAAGCCTTTCACCTTCTCCAGGTACCCGAAGCTGGCACCATACCGCTCATCGTAACCACTGAGCATCACCACAATGTCATACTTTGTCCTCGCCACATCGCCCTCCTCACCACCATGGAGGGCCCAAACCGAGGCCTTCCTAGGATAAACCTGGTACACCTCTCTCGCCGCCCTCTCGCAGGCCAAAAGGTGGGAGAAGACGTTCACTGAATCCACGGTCTCTGCTCTCCCAACCTTGAACTGCCCGCATGGCTTCCCCTCCTCGCCATCCAGCCACCGTATCTGCACTCTGAATTGGGTGCCTCGCTGCACCCCATCCACCAGCGCATAGTGGCGTGGCATGCTGTCGGCGTCGGCGTACAAAGCCCAGAGTTGGCCTCTCTTGAAGCACCTCTCGCCGCGGTCGGAGTCGAAGTTGTAAAAGTCAGAGTCCTCCACGGCCATCAGGTCCGAATTGTTGTTCTCCGCCTCAGCCTCCTCGCCGTCCTCCTCCTCATCCTCCTCCTCATCATCATCATCCACCACCATGTCTCGGGAAGAGCTCTCTGGAGCCTTTGCGCCCCTCCTCTTCTTAGCGAGCTGGAGCTGCATCTCGGCGAGCGTCATTTCCAGCTTCTCCTTATTGGGCTTCTTGGCCGGCGGCGGCCGCCGAGGCGCAGGCGCAGGCGCAGGCGCAGGCGCAAGGGCAGGGGGTTCGGCCTCCGGCGGAGGCGGGACCTCGACGGCGAGGAAGGTACGGCGGCAGGAGGGGCAGATGAGGCGGTATCCCACATACTTGCGCTCGAACTCGTGGAGGAGGCGGCATCCGGCGCAGGCGGTCCAGAAGGTCCCGGAGGCCGGGGCGGTGAGCGCCTCGTAAGCCTCGGTGGCGCGGCCGAGCGCCTCCTCGGCGGCCGCGGAGGAGGAGGGGTAGGCGGTGGCGTAGTCGGGGCTGACGCGGAGGGACTTGACGAGCGACTTGAAGTGGCGGCGGAGCTCGGAGGCGGAGAGTGGCGAGGCGTCGGGGTCGTCGGGCTCAGGAAGCAGGAGCGCGGCGTGGCGGGAGGAGGCGTCGGCGAGGAGCACGTTGGCGGCGGCGGCCACCACCGAGGCGCGCGGGCAGGACGGGTACAGGCGGGAGGCGCGGAGGGCGTGCCTGCGCGCGGCCCGGAGCCGGCCCGCGGAGAGTTCCGACTCGGCCAGCGAAAGGAGGTGCTCGGCCTCGACCGCGGATTCGGGCCCCGGCGCCGCGCCCGGGGCTGGAGGTTCGCCGGCGGCCATCAGTGGGGAGGGTCGCCGGGCGGGGGTTTTGGTGGGTGGGTTTGTTCAGCGAGAGGAATGGGCTTTTCGGTGCTTGGGGTTTTGGGCCTTGATCAAAACAGTGAGTTTCTCCTGCCAGTAAGGCGACGGATTTGGGTGAAGGCCGGATGGGAGCTTTGGTTCAGGGTGTGTTTAGATTTAAAAAATTTTAGGTTTTGGGCACTGTAGCAATTTCGTTTTTATTTGGTAATTAGTGTCTAATTATGGACTAATTAGGTTTAAAAGTTTCGTCTCGCGATTTCTCATCCAACTGTGCAATTAGTTTTTTTTTTCGTCTACATTTAGTACTCCATGCATGTGCCGCAAGATTTGATGTGACGGGTACTATACAAAAATTTTTGGGAACTAAACGGGGCCTCAATGGACCAGTCGCATGCAGGATGCATGAGAAAAATAGTTAAAATTTTTAAATGAAGGGCTCATATTGTTTCCAAGCATTATAAAATTTCTCTAATTATCCGATAAAAAAATCTCTAATTATAATTAATTAACTAGTTTGATGATCAACAGTTGCCCATATCCGAGCACAGTAACAAAGCTCTTTAATTAATTAGACATATTGCTACTAAATAGATGTTTTTTATAGATATAATCGTTTAGCTTTAAAAGGTTTTAAAAATAATTGAACTGTAGTGTTTTGTTTGTATTTAATAATTTTTGTTAATTATAGAGTAACTAGACTAAAAAAATTTGTTTCGCAGATTACAGACAAACTATACAATTAATTATTTTTACCTATATTTAATACTGTATGCATACGTCTAAAGATTTGATAAAGTTTCGAAATTTTAAAAAGAACTAAACAGGCCCTTGAATCCAAAATGTTAAAATCTGGAGTCTTACCAAGCACGCAGCCGCTTGAGCACTTCTCCTGCAAGTCAAGCCCAAGTCCAGTGGTCAAAGCAAGGCCGCTGCCAAATACGCTGAGCCGAACCGAAGCCGCAACCCACAACCCGCAAAGGCGCAAACCATCCACCGGCATCCCGCTCGCGCGATTTGCCCCCAAATTTCAGAGCGCAACGCTAGGGTCGGGTGGGAATGGCATCTGGTGGCATCGCCCGCGGCCGACTGGCCGAGGAGCGCAAATCGTGGCGCAAGAGCCACCCCCATGTGCGCGGCACCACGATCTGATTCTGCTTCATCGCGCCTGTACAGCTCTACTAGTTCCTTGCCGTGATTAAACTTTGGGGCGTTTGGTCTTTGTTTGATTCGTTCAGGGGTTCGTGGCGAAGCCGGAGACGCTGCCGGATGGGTCCGTCAACCTCATGGTCTGGAAGTGCGTCATCCCCGGCAAAGAGGGCGTAAGCCAAAACTCACTCCCCACTCTTAAAATCTTCTCTGCTACAGTACTTGTGTTTAGCAATATCAGGACACACGAGAGGTTTTCGATTTTGTCGGCTTGTCGCCTTGCATATGGTTCCATTTATGAGGACAGCGATTTGTCTAGTAACTAGTAATGGTAGAATGCTTTTGTACGGAGTATATTCCTGAGCTGGTCTGTTTTTTTTTTTTCTAGATAAATAGCTTGATCCAGAACCCTAGCTTCTGGACTGCGCCCTTGCAACCACTGCATGTGGAGCATTTGTACGGTTAATTGTTGGTGGAGCATAATCCTGCAAGCATGTTCATGCTGCATAGTCCCATTAGTGTTCTGGAGTAACTAGATGTGAGTTCATGATGATTATTCATGAACGCTTTAGTCATATGTATATTTGTGTTTCATTATTTGGGACCAAATATCTTCTTTCCAGTTGGTTACAAGCGCCACTGTATTCTGGTTGTACAATGTAGGCCCTTTTTGGTAGGGCTTGTCCTATGTTCAGCTTCAACATTGTTGGGCAACTGTATGTACTGTAGCAGGAGCTGGATCAAGCTCCAAAACACTAGCTTCTCTGGCTTCACCTGCTCTGTGCTACAGAAACTCAACTGTACCCCTACAGTAACTTTACAAGAGAAGCCGAAGTCTTTTGGGCCTGCTTCTTAATTGATTCTTTTTTATAGTATGTCTTCATAGAAAAAGAACAATTCAACACAGAAACATGCAAAGTATATAATATGACAAGATTTCCATATTTCAACTTTTTCAAATTCCTAGCCTTACACAAGTAAGTTAAAATCTCATTAGATTCTGGCTTCCATATGATAACATGTCTCTGTATCTTTGATTAAAAAAAATTCTTTGTCTGGAACAGTAGGTTGTCAAGTCATTCATTGATCATGTTTTATTTTTAAGGAGATCGATTGTATTATGGACAGGAAGTTCAGAAGTATCACTGGCACCGGAATAGAAAGAAGTTGGATTTTCCTTGTTCAGCAGCCAAATCAGATTCGGCCAGAACAATGACTGACTAATATAGGCATAATGCTATTCTTAGTATGTTTGGGTTGGCATCTATATTTCCAATTTGTCTCAGAGTCTTTTTTTCTGGATTATCTAGTCATCCTTTTATATAAAGATAGTGACGAGGATGCAACTATAGGATTTGTGCAAGTCAAACTAACTTAATTTTGACCAAATTTATAATGAATGGTATTAACATATATATCTTCAACTAGGTTTACTATGAAAATATATTTCACAATTAATTTAATGGTACTTATTTGGTATCATAAATGTTAGTACTTTTTATATAACTTTGGTCAAACTTTAAATCATTTGATTTTTTGAAAAGTGATGATTGCATCCTTTTTGGACAAAGGGAGTATTGTCAGGGTTACCAGCAAACAATAGTTCTATCAGAGCCTCGTAGAGCCAACTTGTGATCAGAAATCAGACCGACCAGACAATCCCATCTATTGGTTTCCTGTGTATTCACACGGCAGGTCGGGTTTGAAGGGATGATGCAATGCAGATTGGGATGCAGGCCCTGGTTCAGCGATGGACGAGGCCTCTTTGCAGGCATTGTTGGCGGTGGGCTGCGTGATGGCCTGATGGGTTCCCAAGACGTCCAGGAAAGGGTTTAGTTCCTTGGTGTCCTCTTAGCATGGATGATCTGGAAACACAGGAACCTCTGCGTCTTCTATGGCCATGGACCATCAGTCGGGTGCTTCAGGAGGCTGCAGATCAGGCACACCTCTGGTGTTTGGACGGCCAAGGCACTGAGGGAACTTCTGCAGTAGACAGGGTAGATTTGGCTGTTCCTGAGTTTCTAAACGGCGTGTTTTGTGATAAAACAACTAACCCTGGCAATGGATTCGGCTTGTACTTGGTCTGCTTTTCTATCTATTAATGGAATGACCATTCTCCTGCATATAGTTATTTGAGACAAGCCCCACCACTCAATAGCAGTGTGTTGCTCTCCCCAGCATTATCTCCCTCTCTGCCTCCCACGATATAGGATAAATGATTTACTAGATTTTCAATCAATCAGAATTCAGAAAGTCAGATATTGCAGTTGAAACTTTTTTTAATAATAAATTAGTCTGAATAGTGAATACTTAGGATGTCACTGAAGTAAGAAAGCAATGGGCTAACCTTATGATAAGGAGGTATGTGGGAAGACATGCTGATCAGGTACGAAGCACTTTATCGCATATGTACCAGCTTTCACGTGGAATTGCTTAGTTAATCTGAGCACTATTTGGTTGGCATAGTATTTTAATAGAATTATTAGCATAACAATATTTGAAATGAGCTGATCTGACAGTAATGACTAATGAGGATCCCTTATGGGACAGACTGCAATATCTATGCCAAATGAGATGCTTTGGCCTTGTTTCGCTCCCTAGAACCAAATGAGATGCTTTGGCAGTCCTATTCAATAACGGTTAGGAAAATATGCTTTGACTTTTGAAACTGTTTACTACTTACTTCGTTGACAAATCTGGAAAACAGTAATTTTGTAAGATATGGTTGTTCCATGAAAGGCTAGATAGCAGTCAACAGGGATGTTTCTTAAATCTTAACTATAGTTTAGTTTGTTATGATCCATTGTTTGTGGTGCCGATTCATATTTTTATATTCACATTTCAATAGTTCTGTGGTGCACATGCTGACCTATCTTATGTTATTGACTGGTTGCATAATGTTGTCTTGTCGTATCCGCCTACAACAAATTGTCACGCTCCACTCGTTCTCGATAGCCCTCCATCCCAATCATGGAACATAAGTTAAATTATGTGTTTGATCCATCTTTGTGCAGACTGACTGGGAGGGTGGATATTTCCCCTTGACTCTGCATTTTCCTGAAGATTACCCAAGTAGCCCTCCCATCTGCAAGTTTCCAGCAGGATTCTTTCACGTCAATGTCTACCCTACCGGAGCAGTGTGCCTATCAATACTTAGCAGTGTAAGATTTCTTTTTATCCACACATGGCCTCCATGTGTCATGACTTAAATGTTCTTTCAGGCGTGGAAGGCTTCCATCACGGTGAGGCAAATTCTCATAGGCATTCAAGACCTACTTGATAACCCTAACCCACGCTCTGCTGCACAAGACATATGCCATCGGCTCTACAAGAAGGTGTTTATGTAACTTCTTGTTTGGACTGAGATATAGGCTGGGATTTTCTTAAATTTAACTTCTGGTCATGCCCTTACCACTTCACTCTTCTGTGCTGACATTTGCAGGATATGCCGAAGTACAAGGATCGTGTTCGTCAGCAGACGAAGCGTTATCCTTCAGTTGTGTAGCGAGGGCCCAGGGTCTTACTGCCTGAAAGATTCAAGCAGCTAACCATTACACATTTTGGTGGGAACTGTCGCAATTATGCTTACTATTCACCGAAGGGGTAAAGTCCGGTGATCCTGATAAAACCGCACTTAGAGCACATCCTATGAACCTGTTATTAGGACTTCTAAACATTAGGAAGGCTTTTGTTCTGCCGTGCCTCAACTGTTTCATGAAAAGTGAAACGGATGACCATATTGCAGTCTGAACAGATCGAGCCCAAATTGGTGAAAGAGAGGCCTGAGTGGGCCTGGTGGTGGTTCCAAATATCTAACTCACAATCTAGGAGACCCCGCGGTTCCTGGTTCCAAGTCAACAAAGCTTCCACTATTGTTAATTCTGCTTCTGTACTTGCACCGGCTCTTGAAACGCCCTGTTTGGCTATCCCTCCCTGTAAGGAAACAGCTGAAAGCGATTAAACACACGTACATATATGCCTTGCCCCATTGGTGCTCTGAATTTGGATCGCATAGACTTGCCTGCCTATATATGTATGTGTTATGTTATTGCAGATGGGGGGATCCGGTTCAGTGTATGTGGGTGGATGCTGTGCTGTGCAGGCGGCGCGCATGAGGGTATGTATGATGACGAGGCGGTCGTAGCCACTCGATCGCTGAATGGATGGTCCGGATCACTGATCAGGACAATGTGTTCTTAAGGACTCGGTGAGATCGTTGACGAAACAAAACCAGGTTCAATGTATAAAAGAAACACCGAAGCCGTCTGGCGGTCGGATCGCAGTACAATGTTCATTAGCTTTGCTCTTTTGCAGATATTTTTTCCTGAACAACTAGCCAACAGAACAACGAGCCCAACTTTTTATCCGATAACCACTGGTGTTAGAAAATGAGCAGTGGCCAGCTTAGGAATCGTTATTATCAAATCAAACACGATAAGGCCGATCAGGATTTGTCCATGTTTTTTTTTCTGTCTTTAGAATAGGATAGGATCATAGGAAACGCGAGTTGGAAAGGGATGCTTCATTCTCTGGACAACTGAGCAATTTTCCTGAGGATATATACATATTTTAGGCGGCCGATTCTGGCCACTTTGAGCTCGCAAACCCGGCCAAACAAGTGTACACAGCACCCGAAATAAAACCATCTTTGCCGCTGTTTCAGACAGAGCTTCGTCAGGTAGCGTGCTGGAGCTGGAATAAGGCACATGTAACTCGATGGGGACTTTTCCAAACGGGCTTGGATCTCTTGAGAATCGCTCTCTTTTTATGCGTTATTTTTTTTGTATTGCCGAACATTTGCACAGCTCGGCGCAGAGATACTGGTATAGTACTACTACTACTACTCCGGCTGTCAAATAAAATGTGAGTTAGGCCGGACCGAACCGGAGCAGTGTGGCTCCATCCATGATTGGGCAGGTGACTTTCTGGAAGCCAAAACGCGGCTCCAAACATGTCCTAAAACGCACAGAATAGGATCTTGACAGGCTCCTGCACCTGCACTCCATCTTCTCGCAATAGTCGGGGTCCCCGAAAGGACGGGATAAAGGGTAGTACAATTGTGCGAGATTAGTAGCGCGGAAAGCTAGAGCAATATGGTCCTGCTCCTGTCCTACCGGGAAGATCTTTTTTTATTGCGTTCGTTTCGTTCACTCACCGCGGAGGTGCGGGGTGGCAAGCCCGCAATGGCAAATTGGCAATGGCATGGCTGTTTTTAAACAAAGGGGGCACGCAAATTCCCCAGCGACTTTTCGTCACTACTGACGGTACTTAACCTGAATGCCGATCTACCCTCAGTTACGCCCGTCGTCCGTGCAAAGTTTCTCTTGTCACTGCCGTACTCTAGTACCAGCGCCGTGGTTAAATTTTTTTAATTGTTCCAACCACCATAGATCCTCCTGCTTCCCTTCTCTGGTTCCTCCTGGATAATCTTCGTCGGAGCGTACAAATTTTCCAGGAGGGAGGGAAGAAGAGGCGTTCTGTTCAGTGTTGAGACTTGCGAGTTGACAAGGAGGGTGAGAGAATGCGCGGAGGAAAGCTGTCAGAGAAATACTAGTACTATGGAAGGAGGGTCCGTGATTGTGATGGTGTGTGGGGAGCACGAGCGCAAGTTGCGTGCGATGCGACTACTATTTCTTTCCAAAGCAGCACCGGCCGGGCCGGCGGCCCAGTAGAAATAATAAGGCCGTTTAGTTGAAGCCAAAAACCAAAATTTTTTGTATAGTACCCGTCACATCAAATTTTACGGCACATGTATGGAGTACTAAATGTAGACGGAAAAAAAACTAATTGCACAGTTAGCCAAGAAATCATGAGACGAATCTTTTAAACCTAATTAGTCCATAATTGGACAATTTTTGTCAAATAAAAACGAAAATGCTACAGTAGTCAAAAGCCAAAAATTTTTGCAACTAAACGGGGCCTAAGAATTCGATCCGCTACTACTACACTCCTAGTACGATTTGGTGGGTGGTGGTGGTGGGTAGACGCCGTCGACGGAAGCTAGGGAATATTTGAGGCGTCGGAAGAATCCCTCCCCTCACTATCGGGTGGACTGATTCCTGCTTCTAGGCGAAGGCCAGGGACGAATCGATCGCACAAGACCTGGCTGGAGTGGAGTCCTGGGCTCGTCCAAACCCCTCGCGCCAACCCTGAACCTTCCACCTCCTACGCTGGTCGCCGCCGCCGCCGCCGGCCGGCTTCTCTTTCAGGACCAGAACCACAGACGGAGAACTCAACTGGACAAGTACTAGTATGGTAGTATACGTGGCTCTACGGATCGCATTTGCGGGTTTGTTTGGTCGTCGTCCCGGCCCGGGCGGCGCTGCTGCACTGCACCTGCAGGCTACACCTGCACGCACTCGTTTTACTGCACTGAAGACGGCAGCAGAAAGGCGGAGGCCGCCGCAGCACCCACCGAATGGAATCGTCCAGGCACGCGCTGGAAAACGTACGAGACGGGGTGGTTACGCACGCGACGGCATACTCTACGTACGTACTCGTAGAGTACTACAGTATACCCGCGCGGCGGGCCCAGCGGTAAGTGTCTGCAGTTTGGTTCCCTTTCGTCTCGCCTCCTTGAATGCTCCGGCCCGTACGCGATGGGGACTGCTCGGCGGCAGCTTTATGGCCGTGCGTGTGCGTCCCTACTCGGCGGCGTCGCGTCCGTCGGTCGACTACACACACCGGACGAGTCGATCGCCCGCGGGCCGCAGGCCGCCGCAGCTGCCGCGCTCGCTCGCACCGGACGTCCGGACCCCCCGCGCGCGCCCAGCCCACCCGGCCAAGTTAATTGGGTGGGGGCACCGCCGTACATGATCCGTCCGTCCGTCTCAATAAAGCTTCCCGCCATCGCCTGTTCCGCCGCGGCTGGCTGGCCTGGGGCCTCCTGTCAAGCGCGCATGCAGTACAGTTTCGTGATGGGGGGGTGGGCTTCCGTGGCCCGGCTGCCGACCACTTGAAGCTCTCCTCTGCGATGTGGGATCGACCGTGTGTTCTAACTCCAAGCTGCGGCGACGGCGAGGATGCGTGCGGTGTGGAGTCGGTCCATCGGACGGCTGGAACGCCACGGAGAGGCGGAGACGTACGGTACGCGGAGCGTGAGATGAGACGAGACCTGCTCAATTCCGGGAGGTGTTCACGTGATTGCGAGCGCGACGTCGTCAGTGTCTCAGTGACCCTGTACTGTCTGTCCGACGGGGAGAACCTTTAGGGTTCTCTCACCTCCGCCTGTACTACTACAAGGGTATGTAGTAGGGGGCAGCAGCAGCAGCGATCGAACGCATCGACACGACACGGGTTTGAATGTTTCGCCAGGCCTCTCATCAGTCGTCACAGAGAGAACGCCTTCAAGCAGCAGCAGCAGCAGCAGCAGGGTGATGATGCCTTTGCCGTTGCCCCGGGGCTGACGGAAAGAGACGGCCGCGAGCGAAACGGCGTCAGTAGGACGGCATCACACAAAAAATCGTCCCCGAGATGCTGGAACGGGTCACGTCTCACGCGTGAGACCCGACCCGACCTGACCTGGTCGCGCAGCGCATGACAGTGCCAGCTGTGTCAAGAATTCCCCTTCTCCACCCGTCGCTCTCGGTGTTTTCGTTTACCTCGGATGGATCCCGGCTGGAAGAGTTGTGCATGAATGCTCCTACTATGGTCGACGATGCCGCCGGTGACACCGTCGCGACAGCGAAATGAACGAGATCTCCAAAGATACTATACACCGCAGGGCCTGCCGGTGCCGGTACACTGTACACGTACAGCAGCGACAACCCCTGTACGCTGTCCGGCCGTCACGTATACTAGTGTGTATATATATATAGCCTTAAAACAGCACCCGTATTCTACATTCTCTGTCCAGCGTACACGCGCCTCTGTCGTAACGAGAAAGAATCATGAACAGGGCCACACCACAGCTGACAGCAGCCCCACCGGCACCGGGGGGAACGCCAAGGCCAAGGCCCTGCTGCCCTGCGGTACAACCGTACAAGTACTCCTCCATCGCCGTAGCAGCAGCGAGGTCAGGTCAGGTCAGGTCAGGTCCCACCACCAGACGAGCCTCGCGGGTCGCTGCCACTGACAGCAACAGTGTGTCCCGAACCAAAGAGAAAAAAATATCCGCGCAGAGATTCCTCAGTCAATTCGTCAGTCCAACTGCCGAACGCACGCCGTGGACAGCAGCACTGACGGCCGCCTCCCGTCCTCTCCTCCGTTAGGTTTGGTCACCAACAACAAATATGAGGGGGAGAGAGAACCAAATAAAAAGAAAAGGATGTGATCGATGGATGGCTCGGCTAGTCCTGTATCGGCTTTCTGCCGATGAAACCTGCCACCAATCGCCCAAAAGGAGGGGTGCCGCTCTCTAGGCGCTAGCGCGTGTCCGTCGTCTCGTCCCCTCCCTTTTCCATGCAGTTCTCTGTGTTTTGCAGCTGATGACGTGCTCGTCTTTCAGCTTCATTCATGGAGTAGCCACTAGTTACCTCTGTTACAAATGTGGTGATAGTAAAAGGGTTATGCAGGATACTTTTTTCTCCGCTGGTGGTAGTGCTCGCTCGGAGCCGGCGGACGCCGGGATCAACGGGTGGAAGGACTCGCTCGAAGCCGTCACGGTGAAGCCAAGCGCCGTCACCGGCCTTTTTACCGGACGCGGATGGCTGAGGGGAAAAAAAAGCACTTGCGACGACGACATCGACTCATGGGAAAAACACTGCGCGGCCACGCACTTCTCACTCTCCCTCCCATTCCCATGCTTTTGATGTGAGCAAGCTAGTCCACAGATGTGCCAAGTGCTAACCCTCTGAGGACCACTCTCTGTGTGAAATACTGATCGAAATCTTTCTCGTCTACTATTTGATGATGATGCCATCCCACGGCATCACAATCGATCGGTGAGAAATCGGTGACCTCTAGATTTCACAATCAACTAGTGAGTGAGAAACTGAACTGAAGCATGGTCTGCCGTCTTTATTTGTGACTAGATGTATGAAGTGTATCACTTTATTTTCTTAGCTCAAAATCACGTGCTTGAATAAGTCATCTTCTATATATTTTGATAAAAAAAATTTCAAATGGTGCACTCTTATTTAATTCACGAGCTCCCTGAAATTATTATTCTTCCAACTTATCTTTATTATGCTACATTTACCATGCAAAGAATGTCATTGTTCTAGTTTTAGCCAAATAATCTTAAGTTTTAACTAATTTTATATTAAAAAACAAATTTGATTAATACTATAAATATCACTAGTTTCATCGCAAGATATATTTTCATAGTAAACCTATTTGTTGTTACATACAAATATTGACAATCTTCTCTTTACACTTGGTTAAACATAAAACTTTGACCTACGAAAAACTGAAATGTTACTATTTGCGGATAGGTAATACATGTTAAATCTTGTGGTTATATACAATGACTATACAATGCTATTTCTAGATCCAAAAAACTAGGTTTTTTGTTCATGATACTTTATAGCGCTTTTACAATCCGTATGTCAATAAATGGCACAATCATTAAGGTGCAAAGTCACTTTCTACCTAAACTAGGTATATTGCTCTTTTTTTTAATCCCTGCTCCATGAGTTTGATTTTAGTTAACCTTACCTTTGTCCTAAATCATGGTAAAACAATTGTGACCAAGTATTTTTAGAAAACAAATATACTCCTTTCATCCTATAATAAATTAACCTCTAGAGTTATCCAAAACTAAACATCTTGTATTTGTTTGGTTGTACAGAAAAGAACACCAATGTTTATGACACAAAATGGTATTAAGATACATCATGAAATATATTTTAATAATTTACGTATCTGGTATCATAAACTTTGCTATTCTTCTTTGTAGAGGTTGTCAATATTTAATTAGCTTAATTTAGGATAACTCTAAGGGGCCGTTTGGATCCCTTCACTTTGGAGGAATTGAAATCTACTTTAATAAATTAAACTATTTGTCTTGGAATTTGACATTCCATCACTTTCCAAAGTTCACATTTAAGCCTATCTCAAATTCATAGAGTGAGAGATGAAAATTGATTCTACAGATCACCATTCCATATTTCTATTTGCAACTTATAACAGGTTGTTCAAACTCCCTCTCCTACGATAGATATACAATAAATAAGTATGACTCTCATATAGTGAACAATAATATACAATTATAATCCATAAACAATCATATTAGATTAATTAATATGTCTCTAATTTATGATTATTAAAATAAATTCAATTCCATGGGTCCAAACGGGCCTAAGAGTTAATTTATTCTGGAATATAAAGAGTATGAACATTCACAAGTTTAAAGGCCTGTTTGGAGCTAAGAATTTACAAGATACAGAGATAGGACAAACATAGGAACAGAATGTTGCAACACTTCAAATCCTACGAGATTTTAGAAGAAAGTAAAGTTAAGGAAGACACCCATGGAAGAAAATGTAGGAAAAACATGGAAACAAAACAAAATGAGGTTAGAGCTCATGTTTAGTTTCGTCCAAAAAATACTTTAGAATTATTGCTCAATCCATAAGAATTCAAAGGAATTGTCGGGAACCATTCTTGTTCCAAAGGGAATTATAGGGATTTTTCATAGAAGAATTGAATCCTTCAAAATCTCTATGCTTTTCCACCATTCTAAAGAAAAGCCTAAATAAATACACTATCAAAACACATTTATTGAGAATTTGGAGCAGTTTTGATTATAGTTATTAATGCGAATTAAAGGAGTTTCACATAATAAAAGTGATAATTTGGAATGGAGCGAGTATGCTTTTGCCGTGCTATGTATCCGCAATCATTCTTCCAACTTCTCTTCTACATACATCTACATTCATGCTAAACCTTGTAGTTAGACTATTCCTGTCCCATGCCATTTCTGGCTTCCAAACAGTCCTTCAGTTCCTATTTCTCTAGGACGGTTTTTGCCGTTCTCGTGTCCATGAATGAACAAATTGATCTGGCAGGTCACTTTGTACGTATAGCTACTAGACCAGGTGCGCGTAGCATTTTGCCGGGCATGCAGCCCCAGAGGTCATGACTTTGGAACGTTAACCATGTGGGGGCACCGGCGGGACCTCCTCCGCCGGCGCTACAGAACATTGGCGGGATGTTGACCTCTCCGCTTTGCACAGACGGAAATCGAAATACAGGTGTTACAGCGCTGGACCCCTCCAGTGGGCCCCACATGTCATTGGACTTCCCCATGGAGGGTTAGCTCGTTGGTGCTTTTGCCGCAATTTTGCCCGGAACATTCGGAATCGTTGGGTCACACGTGTCGCACGGGGCCCACCGTATGTTTGTGCAGGGATGTTCTGTGTCGGCTCATCATTGTGGACAATAGCTGGTGGGTTAAGAGGAGTGTGTACAACTCTTATGACGAGAGGGCCGGGAACCTAGAATTTTGCAAGTCATCACTCATCAGCGAGTAGTATGAACAAAGAAAACAAACAAGGTGTTGTAGTCAGTCTGGTGCTTAGAATTTGGTTAGGGCGGTGTCTATGTTGCACAAGCGTTGAGGATACACACCTGGCTTTCCCACTCTATCAGGATAGGTCAATTTGTAACTATTTTTTTTAGTGTGGCGCTCTATACTGTATGCACATAATATGATACGGAGTGGTATGAACATACTCCGGGCCAAGGAAAAAAGAGAATCAGGGTTCTAGACACAGAAAGGTGGGTACGTGGTCAAGGGGTTCACAGCGCAATGACAAAGGTCATTGGTTTGGGGGCTCCTACCCAGGGTTCAAATCCTGGGGGTGCGACACTTTATTCTGGATTTATTCTAGAATTTTCTCCCACCCAGGGTTCAAATCCTGGGTGCGACACTTTATTATGGATTTATTCTAGAATTTTTCGGCGTTATGCATTAAGTGATAGGCGACGTTCCCGTCGACAGCAAGACACCTATGGTGACGCGTTGTATTGTGTAATTAAAAAAAAAGAAAGGTGGGTACGTGGTAGTTGGGTGGATATTTCGGTTTCCTAACTAATTCCCAACGCACCGCAAGCAAGCAACCTCCCACACACATCCGCACCGCTTCCACAAGAAAAACCATCCCCGATCTGCCCTCGCCAGCTGCCCCCGTCCTTCCACGTCCTCAGGTATCACGTAATCCCTCAGGGTTATCTTGGTCGTTTAGCGCTGCCCAGGATTTTAATCGTGTGGCCCGGTGACTGGCCGTGGTCTACCAAAGTTCCGAAAGCGATTTTTGCGGAATCCAACGCCTGGTTTTACGAAATCGCAGGCGGCCTAGCGTGTCGAGATCGGATTCCCTGGCCCACTGTCTGTGAGCCGGCTTTCGCCTGTGATTCCGTGCAAGGTACTCCGCGCGGTGCGGACCAGCTCGGCTCGAGAAATGCGTCGAAACTGAGGTGGGGCGCGGGGGCCGGGGGGCGGTTCCCGCAAAACCGGTCGTGAGCGCCAGCGGCAGGCGTCGCGTTCGCGTCGGTGGTGAGAGGCGCCACCGCCACGCCACCCGGAGCCAGCCAGCTAGGTCGTCCCGACGCCTCCTCGCTGCGGGCAAGGAGCGCGACGGCGTCATCGCGGGTAGGGGGGGGCGAAAGTTGCGTGACGCGATCACGCGACGGTCTCAGTCTCAGCTGGTAACCCGCGCTGCCCGTTTCCATTGCTTCACACTGCGCTGGCCATGGCCTGGCCTGCCCATCACGGGTTCACCCTGCGCGCCCCCGGCCCTCGCATTAAAATCCAGCACCAAAGCGGAGGCAGGGCCCCGCCATAACGCCTCCCGATAAACACCATCGCACCCACCACCAATTTCTTCCCCCGCCCCAGGCTGCGGCTGCGGCTGGGCTGGGCTGGCCCACGCCGTCAGCGGGAGTGCCGCCGAATCGGTGTCGGATCCCAAACGCCCGGTCTCACTTTTATAAACGTAACCGCAGCAGAGATGCGGGAGGGGTGGCGGTTTTTATTATTTTTATTAATCGGGGAAGCAAATTGAATTGAATGGCACCGGCTCCCATTAGCTGGACCCGTAGCTGTTGTTGTAGCCATAGCATTCCATTCCTCCCTCCTCGGTAGATTCGTCTCGTCGCCTTCCTCCTCCTCCTCTCTTTCTGCTCTCCCTACCCTGCCCTGCATGGAGCCAAGCCCGCCGTGGCGCGATCCGCGCCAGGGGTACGCCTACGGGGTCGGATCGGCGATGCAGATGCAGCTCCAGCTGCAGCAGCGGGCCGACGCGGCCGCCGGTGGAGGAGTGCTGAAGAGGAGCCTCGGCGAGCTGGAGAGGTGGCAGCTCCACCACCAGCAGCAGCAGCAGGTGGCGGCGCAGCAGTCGCTGTACCTGCGCACCGTGAGGCAGCGCACGGCTGCTGCGGTGGATATCGCCGCCTTGCTGGGAGGGACCCCGGCTCAGCCTCTCCTTCTCCCCGGGTCCAGCATCGGAGGGGGCCTGGCGTCGCCTTCGTCGACGCTGTCGTCGCTCACCACCGCGTCCAGGGCGGCGGTGCCGCTGATGCAGCCGCAGCTGCAGCGGCAGCAGGTGCCGCTCATGACGTCCTCACCGCAGACGCAGGCCTTCGGGCTGTCGAGGGCGCCGATGCCTCAGCCGGCGGTCTCGAGCGAGCTTTTCATTTTGCAGGAGCTCGAGAAGCAGCTGCTGGACGACGACGACGACGACGACGTGCCGGTGGCGGCGATGAGCGGTACCGGTTCCGCGGTCACCAACTCCGAGTGGGAGGAGACGATACAGCAACTCAGCTCCATCGCGGGCGCACCGTCGCCCGGGCTCCCTGCAGCGGCGACGCCAAACAACACCAACAATAACGTGGGGATGACGAGGTCACCTTCGAACTCTTCCTCCTCCACGGCGTCTTCATCCGCGTCCTGCTCGCCGCCGACCCCGGGTGCGGCGTCGAGGCAGCTATTGTCTGAAGCCGCGGTCGCTATCGCGGAGGGCCACCATGACGCGGCGGTCACCCATCTGGCCGCCCTGAAGCGCGCGGCCAACAAGCACGGCGACGCGGAACAGCGGCTGATTGCCATGATGGTGGACGCGCTGTCCTCCCGCATTGGCTCGGCCGCCTCCGCCCCAGCGCAACACCTCGCCGAGCTCTGCAGCGTCGACCAGCGCAACGGGTCCCAACTCCTGCAGGACATCTCACCCTGCTTCCGCGTCGCCCTCCACGCCGCCAGCGTCGCCATCGTCGAAGCGGTGGGCGACCACCGCACCATCCACGTCGTCGACTTCGACGTCAGCCTCCCGCAGCACGCGGCTCTGATCCAGTACCTCGCTGGCCGACGCGTGCAGGGCAGGTCCCTGAAGGTCACCGCCGTCACCGACCCGAGCTCACCGTTCTCGCAGTCTCAAACCGCGTCGCTAGCCGCCATCGCGGAGCCGCTGAAGAAGCTCGCGGAGCGAGCTGGCGTGGAGTACCGCTTTAAAGTGATCAGCTGCAGAGCAGCAGAGCTGGATGCGTCGAGGCTGGGCTGCGAGGCCGGGGAGGCGGTGGCAGTCAACCTCGCCTTCGCACTCTCCCACGTGCCCGACGAGAGCGTCTCTCCGGCCAACCCCCGCGACGAGCTCCTTCGCCGCGTTCGCGCGCTGGGACCGCAGGTGGTGACCCTCGTCGAGCAGGAACTGAACACCAACACTGCGCCGCTGGCGTTGCGCTTCACGGACGCGTGCGCGCACTACGGCGCATCCTGGAGTCGCTGGACTCGACGCTAGGGCTGGAGACCGCGGACAAGGCCAGGGCCGAGGCGGCCCTGTCGAAGAAGGCGGCGAACGCGGTCGGCCGGGATGGCCCCGACCGGCTGGAGCGGTGCGAGGTCTTCGGCAAGTGGCGCGCAAGGTTCGGCATGGCGGGCTTCCGCCCGGTGTCGCTCGGCTCGGGCATTGCGGAACAGCTGGTCGGCGCCCGCGTCGGCCAGTTGCCGCCAGGGTTCACAGCCAAGGCGGAGAACGGCGTGCTCCGGCTCTGTTGGATGGGGCGCGTGGTGACTGTCGCCTCGGCGTGGCGCTAGACCACCACCGTCAATCGGGACGCCGGGCGCGCGGCCTACCGCGCGCGCCATTATTGCCGTCACTAAATCGTCAGTTACATAATTCGCGCTATTGCTTTCCTTTTTTACCTTGAATTGGGTGAGGAGTGATGAGTTTGTCATTGATCTGGTAAAATCCTTGCTAGTTGTAGCGACTCATAATTCTTATAACTGCTCATAGTAGTATATGGAAAAGAGTAAGTTATATCGCGATCTCCTGCTAATTTTGTGTGGCATGTTGCTGGAAGAAGATAACATTCTCTCTGATTCTCATTCATTCGTGGTGATCCTGGCGCTAGTAGGAGTATACTGTATGTTTGTACAGTCGCTGTGCTGCCTAAACTAGTGGGCGCGAAATGTGCATCTGGGCCCCACCCCTTTCTTGTCGATTAATGTTTGTTTTCCACGTAGGCAGATGAGGGTTTCTTTGTGGCCTACTACTACAAGGGTAGGCTAGGTGAAGGTGAAGTGCAGTCATGGTAAGGAAATTGCCACTTGGAAGGAGTAGTAGTTTGTGGTTTGGTGAGTTCTTTTCTTTCTTTGCAGCGTGCTCAGCTCAGCTCAGCCCAACCCACGGAATTCATCAGTTAAATAAAATACTGGTTTCTTTTGGGATTAAACTAATCAAACCTTTGGGAATTAGAGGATCACTACAAGTGAGGGGAGAGACAGAGGTGCACGAAACGAAATGCCAGTGCATTGCACTACGAGGCGTAGCAGTACAGCCACCAACGTGGTCTCGATTGTTGTCGCCGATGCTTGCTGTCAAGATGCCGGGGGTTGCGTTCGTGGGGACGGAAGCGGGGGCCCGGCCGCTCGTGGTGGAAGAAGGAATTGTCTGTGTTGTGCGCTTCAAGCTACGGCGATAGAATACGTGGAATCCGCCCGTGCGCCCGAATTCGCTTCCGTCTCAAGAATTCCTCAATTCCAATCAAACTCCTCTCGGTGGAATGCGGATTGGCAGCAGTTCATCCTCTCGGTGGAAGCCTGGAGTTACTCTCTCGGTCTCTCCCACGGCTTACACCAAATTTGACAGAATTTGGATTTTTTTTCAGTTATAAAAGGAGATAAAACTCTGCTTTTAGGAAAGCGACAAGCATTTGGATTGCTATCAAACTTTAGTAAGGTGTGAAATTTTGGCAATGATTAGGATTGGAAGTGTATGTTTAGTAAAACATGCGTCCTAGACGATGCAATCCACAGTTACAGCCCTCTATATCTGTAACTGTGGATAATGGCTTCGAAAAGGTCATTCAGTAAACTAAAGCTACAAGTAATAATACTACATTATTACATATACCACCTGCTGAAATTGAAGCATTGAAAGTCAATAAAGGTGCAGGACATTAATGTCTACTATAAAAAATACTCTCTATCCTAAAATGCAGGATCATGAGCCATAAATCATAATCTGATCCAACGCACTAGCGAACCACGTTAGGTTGGTCAGATCGAGTGGGCCATGATCAGGTCTAAACTCACCCTCAATGACCAAGATGGTGTTAGAGAGATTAGCTAAAAAGACTAGTCAAATGATTTAATTACTCTTTAAAATAGATAATACTAGAATACTCTAACTATCTCTGTAAAATGAAGAGACTAGATAACTAGTGAGGTAGGGTATGCAAAAGTAGAGAACGAATATCGTGGAATGGAGAGCTACTAAATTTGAAGAGTCATTTATAGTCTGTTGGAGCTGATTTTTGCTTTTATAATAGTCAAATTTACATTTAGAAAACGATTTAGCTAATCTCTTGAAGATGCTCTTAAACCTCCACAATTCAACATACATACTTATGGGCTTAATTCAAATTAGGCTAGAATGTCAAAGGAGGTCAATGATAAAGGGATGTATGTGAGTATTGTGTTGAGAACAATTGAAGAGAAGAGATGCTTGCTTTTGATTAGTCGCACGGGTATTTATCTATGAATTTCTAATGCTTGTGTAACTTAAAATTACTAGCCTCCATCATTACTAAAAATAAATAATCCAAAATAACCCCTAAGTATGTATATAAAATACATATGCATGTCATTATAAAAACTATCCCAAACTAATCATATATGTGCTTCCATATTATTATTTTTTGGTCAATTTTTATATAAGTAAAACTAACTCAAGGGGGCATGCATGATGTCGGTGTTATGACCCGGGGGTCAAGACCACCAACGAGTAAATTTGTATATCACGTGCTCCCTCTCTCAGACGTGATGCAAAATGGACACAAAGTTTATCTTGGTTCGGGCAAAGAAGGCCCTACGTCCAGCGGGAGAAGGATGACTTGTATTATCTCGCACCCAAAACGTGCTCGTACAGGGGGGGTACAAGCTGTGTTACACGGGGTTTGCCACCCGAGGGGTCGATCGAGTGGCGGTGTGTGTGTGTGGGCACCTTATTCTGGTGGACGGAGACCTCCCGATTTTGTCGAGGGGGCGCTGCTTGTCGCTCAGAGGCAGCCCCTCGACGCCTCGAGGCTGAGCTCTCCGCCTGCTGCACGGCCGCAGTTTGGAGAAGCCCCTGGATTTCGTCCCTGATACGCCATGCCTGGGGGGTCGATGGCGCCGGCATGTCGCGGAGCAGCATCGCGGCCGCTACGACATTCTGGCTGGCGCGGTTGAAGACTCGGGGTTCGGCGTTCCCCTCCTCGACGATCTGCCGGTGGACTTCCCGGGCCCGCTCACGAGCTCCTCCACCCTGAGGACGCCCTCGATCCCGCTCGAGGGCGTGCTCGAGTTGCTGAAGACGCAGACGCTCCTCTTCGAGCTTGCTGAGAAGCTCTCGGACATGCGCAATCTGGACGTCGGGGGGTGGATCGGCTCTATCAGGACTTGGGGGGATGGCATCCCGAGCTGGCGTGGCGTTGGCCCCCCCCCTCCTTCTTCGGTGGCCGCGGTGTCGTCGACGTCGTCCTGCGGGTCGGCTTGTTCGTCGAGGTGGAAGCACTCCCGGGTGGAGTCGTAACTCTCGTCGGGGTCGGCGTGGTAGAAGTGGGGGAAGGGTCCCCTTTCCTCCTCCTCCAGGCGCCGCCGTAACGTACCCCATGTACGGGGTAGTCCTGGCTCGCCCGGTGGGGAGGTGGTGATGGGAGCGGCCGTCGCACGCGGCGGAGTCGCTGGAGACCCGCTACGTGCTTCTATCTGCAATCCTGCGAGAGCAGAATAGAGTCCTGCACTATTGTGGAGCCCGTACGGGAACGGGTCACGCGGTGGTGATGGGGTCGAGTGTGTCGGAGAGGCCGCGGGGGCCCCCGGGGACGACGGCGTGGAAGAGCCAAAGTCCCGTTCGGAGGGGCGCCCGCCCTCGGCCCCCGAGCATGGGTCGAACGGACCCTTGGGAGAGGGGACTGTATCACCAGCTGGGGCCGGGGAAACAGCATCCGGCACCTCGGAATCTGCGCGACGACGAGCGCGTCGGAGCCGCTCACGCCTCCTCCTGATCGCAGGCCAGAGGCGCAAGCGGAGGGGCCGTCGCCTGACCCTTGCTGGCCCCGGCGTACCGGTGCTGCTGGCGTCCAGGCCACGAGCGGAGGGAAAGACTATGAAGTCGCCCTGGTCCGTGGATACGAACCCTAGACTACCGAATCAGACGACGACGGTGAATGGAAACGGTGGGATGGTGGAATCCATCTGAGAGAGTAGTTCGGAGTTGATCGACACGCGAATCCCCCTACCTGGCGCGCCAACTGTCGGTGTTATGACCCGGGGGTCAAGACCACCAACGAGTAAATTTCTATATCGCGTGCTCTCTCTCTCAGATGTGATGCAAGATGGACACAAGGTTTATCCTGGTTCGGGCAAAGAAGGCCCTACGTCCAGCGGGGGGAGGATGACTTGTATTATCTCGCACCCAAAACGTGCTCGTACAGGGGGGGTACAAGCTGTGTTACACGGGGTTTGCCACCCGAGGGGTCGATCGAGTGGCGGTGTGTGTGTGCATGGAGTGTCAGAGTTTGAACTGAGGTCCCGGAGGTTTCAGGCTCTGGCCGTCCAAAAAGAAGAAGATCCCTCTCTTTTACCTCGGCGTCCTCTTTTATAGACCAAGGGGAGGTCCGAGGGTACAGGGTCCTAACTGTGGCAGTATGGGTAACGTATTCGCGACACAGTGTTGGCGGAGAGACGTTGAGTACTGTGGCGGCATGGCTTTCCCGTCCTTCTCTTCCCGTCCTTCTGGCGTCCCCGGTCGTGGTGGCAGTAGAAGTCGTCGTGGCACAGCGTCCGCAAACGGGCACGACTCCCACGGCTGAAGCGAGACGGGCCGGATTGGACAGGCCCCATACTGGAGCTGTCGGAGAGGGGGATCGAGCCCCCGGGTCGAGGGAGGGGTCGAGCCCTGCGTGATTCTGTTGCATTCCCGAAGTCGTCATCGAGGGTCGCACTGTTCACTTTCCGAGGGGTACTGCTGGAGTCTGTACTCGCGTAGTGGCGACATAGTTGACAGGAATCGGGGACTTGTCGGGGAGTTAGCGGATTTGACAGCGGACGCGGGCGCCCATGTCGTTAGGTGCGTTCACTTTAACCCATGCCGGGAGCAGTCAGTTGGGTTAATCGAGCCCCTCGTCCGGGGGTCGTCCGTTCGACCCTTGGTCGAGGTAGAGGTCGAAGCGCCGACGGGGTCGGAGCAGAGACGGGGTCGGAGAGGTCGAGGTAGAGGTCGAGGGGTCGTTCGTTCGACCCCTCGTCCATCCTTCGTTCGTCGAGGTAGGAGCCGGGGGGTCGTTCGCTCGCCCCTTGGTCCGTCATTTATCGTCGAGGTAGGAGCGGGGGGTCGTTCGCTCGCCCCCCTCGGTCCGTCATTCGGCGTCGAGGTGGGCCGGCCCGTGGCTTGTCGCCACAGCTGGTGTAGAGGGGGCCCTCGAGCGATGGGCCGTGCCTTACTGAGTAATGGGTTGGTCCCTGCCTTAAAAATAGTTGTTATGTTTAGCGTTAATTTATCGAAGGGTTTAGGGTACCCCTTACCTTCATACCCGACACATGACGTGTATCACGTAGATGTGTATATGATTGCAGGAAGCAGTATTCATTTTCCATTTCAAGCATATAGCGCAGGTTAAGTTTTTGAATAAAGGTATGTTGAATTTATATACTGTTTATATAAATGCATGAAGCAGTGAATATATTGATTTTCATGTCAAATATATAGGTTGAGCTAATAAGATTTCAATTAAATAGATGGTTACACATGGAGGTGTGGTTCAAAGGGAAGATGGGCTTTGACTAGACATTCTTGTACTTCATGAAAAAAGCTTATGAATTGAATTTTCCAATAGATCCAGATTCATATCTATATCTCATCAGATTTGTGCGCAACAATTTTTCTGTCTATGATGTCGCGCCACTTAACTTTGGGTTGTTGGTTCATGTATCAAGTTGAGTACATTAGAAACACGTCCATATGTTTGAAGAACAACCTCAACACTCCTTTGGTCATTCTCTCATCTATTTATATGCATTTATAGTCATAAAGAACTGTGATCGACGCGGAAGTGCACGATCCCGGATTCCCGGGGTTCCAAAAGTCCATCCAAACCACCGCAAGTGGTGTTGTGGCGCGCGCGAATTCAGGGCACGTTTAGTTCCAAAATTTTTTAGCTTTTGCCTATAGCCCTTTCGTTGTTATTTGGTAAAAATTATCCAATTATGGACTAATTAGGTTCGAAAGTTTCGTCTCGCAATTTCTCGATCAACTGTGTAATTAGTTTTTTTTTCGTCTACGTTTAGTACTCCATGCATGTGCCACAAGATTCGATGTGACGGAGAATCTTGAAAATTTTTGGTTGTTGGGTGGAATCTAAACGGGCCCTCAAGCCGGTGTTGTAATGGCGGACTGACGACGGACAGGGCAAAAGCGTCAGTACACATCTTGACTTTGCATCCTGCTGCTTGCTTCAGGTAGCTACTAGTTGTGGCTCGAACCGTCCCAGCTTTCGGTTGCTCTCTGTCTCGTTCGTTCGCAAATGTCCTGCCGTGCCCTTGCAGAAAACGTCCAAGCAGTGTCAAACTGTCAACTACTACTATACCCGTGTGTAGGGTCACATGCTTTGTGCCTGCTTAACACGACGAGACGACGATTCTGAAGTAGTACTAGGAGGAGCAGGCGTCGTTTGGAGTGCATGCAGTCTCACCAGCATTCTGTTGGCGAGAGCGAAAACTGCGAAACAAAGAAAGAGAAACCTAATAAGCAGGAGCTAGAGCCAGGAGGTACTAGTACTACTGCCCGTCACCTCCGATGCTGTGTGATCCGCTGCTGGGCCTGATGAGATACTACGTCCGTGCACCAACCGAGCCATGCATTGATCTGCGCAGGCCCGGCCGCCCGTGCTGGATCGCCTTCACGAAGAAAGCCACTGCATGCGCACAAACAAACAACCGGCCGGGGCTGCTTCGTCGTTCCCCAAAGGGGCTGACGCTTCCCTCGCCGAGCCAACAACAACTGCCAGCACCGAATCATATCCCTCGCTGGCTCATCCCCCTGCTTCACACAGAAAAGATAAGCTTCTTTTCGTTCCGCAGCCTGCCCAACTGACTGAAGCAATCGGCGTCGACGGCCCCCCGGGCGGCAGGCGCAATCTGTGGCGGCTCTATGGTATGGAATTGACGTGCCAACAATCATCATCAATCAAGTAACTAGCTGTGAAAACAAGCGACACACGAGCAGAGAAATAAATACCGTGACCGCGTGACGGGCCGGGACGACGGAGGAAGACTCGTTGCTCACGGAACCCGCACCGGGGGCGGGGGTGGCCCCCGTTTCTCCTCCTGTGTTGTATTCACTGTCACGTTCCATGCGACGGAACGATCGCGAGGTGGCTACTCCTCTAGCTATACAGTCGCCGTCTCGTCGTCGATACGTATGTATACTACACATACATCGTATGCATCTATGTATATATCGTGGTCATGGGCCGGAGACGACTACGAAGTATGAACCAGAACCACTCCCGTCGTCGTCGTCGGTTCTCATATATCTCTTCCTCGCTGTCGCTCCCTGCGGCATGCAATTTGGTCCGAACCACCCGCGCCCGCCCTGGTGATCTCTGGAGTCGTCCAACCGATCGAGAGGCGCATGCATGCATCATGTCTCGATCTGCCTGGTGAGGGCCGGGTGAAGCGAACTAATAAAGGAATGCCCCAGCTCGTTCCACGTTACGGCCTGCCGGTTTTCTCGCGCGGCCGTCCACGTTTCCGCTAGCTTCTTCGTTCCCTGCCCCCCGCGCTCCACTGCACGGGATGATAAGGAGCGAGCGGCGTGACGACACGGGAGCGGGACACCGCGCCAACTCTCTCTCTCGGTGGGCGCCGAAAGGAGCCGCGCCCCGCGGGCGGGCGGGACACGGCTCGCTTTCGTTGCGGCGGCCGCGATCCGCGAGGTCGCACAACGAAGGGAGCGCGCGGGCGGGCGGTGCCGTCGAACCAGGTTGCATGCGATCCAAGTTGCATGCGCGGCAGGCGGCAGCGGCAGCATGCATCGATGCTTCGTGACGGCCTTGGCGCTGGTTAAATTAAACCACGTCGCGCGCCGCGGGACAGGGGGCAATAATAATGATGCTGGTGGCAGCGTTTTTGCTTGGTTTCGCGGTCACGGTGGAGTGCCCAACAGTTGTTGTTCTCTCCTCCAGTCCTCCCGGCCGCCTGCCTGACTGACAGTCTCTGACCTTGGTGCTGCTGACCTAGCCGGTGCAGACTATCATTGACCGCATGCATGACTCTCATTGACCTTCTGTTCCGCGGCGCAGGTAAAAAGCCGCGTACGTGCAGTCGCCTTTTACGCGCCTTTATTGGTCCTTTCTGGCAAGTTTCAAATGTCTTTTTTTCTTTTTTGCTGGTGCATGACTTGGTTTCATGATCTGTCAGGTAATCTACTGTTCCGGAGCCTTTCTGCCAAGACAACATGCCGAGGCTGACACCACGCTAGGATCTGATCAAGATGACTACAGTAGATGATTGTAACTAAAATCTTCGAAACAACTGACTACTATTGCATTACCCCTCTCTGCTAGCTCAAACTAATCCAACAAGAACACAAGTAAACAAATCCAACAAGAGAAGCTGAGGGCCTGAGGCCTAGTACAGGTGGTCAGGTGTGCACCAGTCTCGCGTCTTGGCAGACGGGCATCTTGTCAGCAATGGACATTGGTTCTGTAATTTCTTCAGGCCATCAGTGTGCGCTGTGACTAGCTGACCGGCCATAAAGTAGGAGCCGGAAAAGTTTGGACAAGGATATTTCAGGGTGCACGTAATCGTGACCAAACAAACCCAGGATAGGTTATGAACAGCTTTTCTATCACGGACACGGAATGTTCATTCCAGTACTCATTAGATCTGTTAGAGCTGAAGCCAAACACAGAATTAGCATGGTGCTACAAAAAAACAAAGCTTGCGGACTGGGGAAAGAGATAAGCACAAATGAAAAGGAGCAAAGCGGTATAGTATATCGGAGGAACATTTTGAGTTTATAAAAAGAAACGGAGACCGGAAGAGCGAAGAGGTATAAAGTTGAGTTGCACTTCAGAGAGTAGTTTTCGTTTCCGCATAGGTTTGAATCCAGAAAAAGAAAAGGTACTGTATACGTATAAAGGAAGGAGGCTGGTAAATATACTAGAGTGGTCGTGGGCCGGTGCAGCTTCTACACTAGCCCACAAAAAAATAGAGCCGATAAGCCCAGCCTGTAAGTATTATCAGTACACGTCAATCAAGCCCTATTGGTACTCAGATCAATTCCTCCAATAGATCTGCATGTACGTTCCATTTCAGCCCATAAGCCTCACTGCACCAAAACCTACATAACCTCAGTGTCAGCGACACCAAAAGAAAGAATAAGAAGCGGCAATAATGGACAAAATAACCACCCTCAGATATAAAGCAGACAACACGATTGCTGTTGAATTTTGACCACCTGTAGTTCTGTTAAGAGTAGGGGGAAGCATCAGGTGTGCAAAACAGTACACCACCTTCAGATGGGCTGCTTCGAAGCCTCAAGATCTCAACCATCTGGTTTCGCAGCCTGGGGTTACAGTCCATCCTCAGCACGCTGCTCACACACCAAGGTCGGGCAGAGGGGTTTCAGAGATCAGACCTGGGTCTCTGATACAATCATACAACTCAATTTTTAATGTACATGAACAGACTTCAGAGGAAGGGAATTGATCATGACATGGTCGTGGTTTTGGTGCCCTGGATGATACGGAAAGATAGAACCTAACAACGAGTCAGCTACGCACACGACGCCACTCTCGGCTGCAATTTGTTTTCATGTTCAGATTACGTTCTTCATGTGTTTCAGATCCAGGTCGCTGCCGTTATCAGGTTCGTCCGACAATTTGTTCTGAACTAAATTTTTATTTCTGTTTATAATACAATACAATGCCAGCCATTTCTTTAGCAGATCAACCAGAGAAGCAGGCAAGCAGCCTGCACAATATTATCGTTGATACATTAGATTTGGAAATGTATGCACTGGAAGCCTGTCTTTCTTACTTTTTTTGGGAACTGAATGAAAAAACAACTGGACATATTACTCAAGAACTGATCATATCAAAAGGACAACACTCAGAAGCAGCTATGCATTGGTTTTGCGGACAGATTTGAAGCAATAATCATTGGTTTTGCGGACAAATAGAAAAAACAAACAGCAGATCCTTCTACGTTGTTCCAGTTATATACGAGATAAGACAACAAGTTTTCAGTTACACGAACTTGCACATTGTGCAACACTCTCCCTGGGCCCTAGCTACAAGTCGTGCTGCACGTCCCAGTCTGGGGATCAACATTGCTCCTTTCCAGAGTCTAAAAGAGGCCGTGTTTTTGGCCTACATTGAATTCCAAAACAACGTCTGTATATAAAATCTGTTTGATTTGGAAGTTGCTCCAAACATTCGAGTATATGACGACGGCTTATACATGTACATCACTTCAGAAAGCAAGCCTACCTTCCTGCCAGATAAGGTAGATGTGCCTTCAAGCAGCTAAGCGATTAAACTCCCGGCAAGAGAATCTGCAAAGATGTTGGATTAATACGTATCAGTTATGGCTGATGGTTCGATATCAAAGCCGATTGCAGGGATGCACCTCAACAAAAAGCTACAGCGTACAGAGTAGAGTAGTTAGCAACTTCAGCTATACGCATTAGTAGCTGATGGCCAACCTTTTGATGTCCTTTTGTCCTTTTGAGTGTGAATATAATTATCGGCTCAATTCTAGTGGGAAAAGGTGACTGAAATTTTAAGGATACTCAACAGTGGATTGATCCGCAGAAAAATACTGACAGAGTGGAACACACGGAACCAAAGAGGTTTGATTGCTAACGACTTCAATAGCAACATGCTATATAAACAGTTATATTCACTTGGTTTGGCCGAAAGGCATTATAGTAAGCTCAGGAGCACCTACAGGTCAGCAAACAATTAACAATATCATGTGATTCTTTCGCGTGCACGCAGAAAGGCGTAGCGGCTCAACCACTGGTCTACCACCAACTTGACAAGTACAACAAATCAAGATAGTTGGGACAGAATATACTCTTAACAATGCGCCGAAGCAAACATCCATCCGATCCAATTTGGGATTTGGCACAGGAACATTCTCACATGATATGCCAGCTTGGTTAGTGATTAGATAAGAAGGCAGTGAAGAGGCCAAAAGGGCATGAGTGAACCATGGCCCCTGGATCTAAATAAACATTGTAAGTACTCCTAGAGGCCAAGCTCACGCAAAACAAGTTAAGAAACTGGGCACATGTAAGCAATGAGATGTCAGAACCCACCCAACCAGATCACATTATGAGATGAAACAACAAAACAGGAACAGAAAGGCTTAAATGGTCTAGAAAAAAAAAATCAAACTCATCCTTTTCAGGGAGAACCATTTCCGCACCCTGGCCAGAAGTGTTTGAATCCTTCCATTGTTTGCTTATGGTATATGGCAAACCACAAATAGCCACTCTACTTCAGTTCAAATCAAAATGGTTGCAGCATAGTAGTACACTGGATCTGGTATACATTGTGTAAAACAGGATCAAGATAACATGTGTAATTGACTAACTGCCTAAACAAACATAACAAAAAACACTGAGAAACAGTTAGACACTACTACATATCACAGAAAATCAATATACATATCACAACATCCACCCCATTCCATGTCAAATATGAATCATCACCATCAAGAGTTCTCACAGATTGCAGTAATCCTCAAACGGGATGGCTGTTCTGGTTCAGAGTTCCTTTTCCAGAACGCACGGCGCCACCACACCTCAAACCCTCTCTGAATGTTTGGGCAATCCTCCCAGAGTTGAGGAAGCGATTAAACCATGCCAGAAGAATCTCCTGCTGAGTTGCAAGAGGCAGTGTCAGGATTGTGTTTGCCAGCCCATCCTCGATCAAATGTCGATCAAGCCCCTTGCACGCTCGCCGCATCCACCCAAAGTCCTCATAGAAGGGCTCTAGCCAGGTGCTCAAGAGCTGGCAACGGACCTCCTTGGACACCAAGATCTGCCCCTTTCCAACCCCAACAAAGAGTCTTGCCGTCACTCGGCTCACTTCATAGCGGTGTATCGCTGGCACTTTACGATGCATCGCCGCTAACTCAGTCTGTGTTGCCCACGTCCTCAAGAACTCCTCCGCGATCTGGCGCTCGACAAGGATGTCGAGCATCCAATGCAGGTTGTCAGCCTGCCTAGCAATCTGCGCAACCTCTGAGTGATCACCCTCTGAAGCCCTCACGAATTGCTCACACAGCAAGGACAAGCACCCATTGCACGCAGAATAGAGCGACTCCTTGCGAAGGTCGCCACCAATTGCTCCGCCACGGGACGTGCTGTTCTCCCTGAGCATTTTGGACACCAGCCCCTTCATCTCCCTCCTTGCCTTTTCGTCCTTCCCTTCCAGGACAACCTGCAGGAGCCTCAGTAACACCTCCTCACCACCACTGGCATTGACACCGCTGCAGCTGCCTCCAACCTCTGCATCTTCAACCACTGCCGAAGGGGCCAATTCCAGTGACACCCTCTTGAGCACCTCCCCAGCCCCTGAGTTCTCAAGGTGCAGCTGCGTCAACAATGCAGCCACCTTCTCATCATCGTCCTCAGCCCAAGGCGCAGCCTCCAAGTACTCCAAGCAAGACAGAACCCCGGCATCGAATACAATGGCCGCGGACACCTGGAGAAGGAACAGATAAAATAAATCAAATCGTTCCGCGGACGGAATCGGCATAAATGAGATGAGACGAGACGGTAAGAGAAGGCCGTGATATACCTTTAGAATGCCAAGGACCTTGTTGACATCCTCCCGCATGAGCCTCCGGCGGAGATCCTTGCAGTACATGAGGCGCAGCGTCTCGGCGTAGACCTCGACGTCGTCGCAGTCGGAGATCTCGACGATGTGCGGCAGCGTGCGCTGCTGCTTGGACCAGCGGTCGGACAGCTTGGCGGCGAAGAACCTGCTGTGGGCGACGAGTATGTGGCGGTGGACGCAGAGCGTGACGGAGAGGCCGTCCTTGGAGCTGAGGGTGAGGCGGACGTCGGAGGAGTCGGCGTGGTTGAACTGGTTCCCGGGGCTACAGCTGCCGATGAGGTCGGCGATGCGGTCGTGGAGCAGCACCTGGCGGTCCATGGAGCGCGCGGGCTGGAGCTGGTGGTGCGGATGGTGGTGCGGCGGGGCGGGGATGGAGTGGACGCCGACGACGCCGGCGGCGGAGCGGGGGTGGTAGTCCTGCTCGTTCGCCATCATGTCGAAGAGGGTGGGGCTGGAGCGCGTTTTGTCGAGCGGCAGCGGCGGCGGGGACATCGGGTTGAGCAGCCCCGCGTTGAGCGCGGAGTTGAACTTGGTGTAGCTGGACGGGTAGGACGGCGCGTACGAGGGCTGCGGCGGAGTGGCGTAGGAGGAGGCCGCGGAGGAGCTGGCGGGCGGAGGATCCATGGGGTGCGCGGCGGCGCGGGCCGGGGAGGAGGAGGAAGGCGGGGCGTGGCCGCCGAGACCCTGGGGCGTGCAGCACCAGGAAGTGGAGAGGTCGAGGGGAACGAGGTGGGACGGGGAGGAGGAGAGCTTGGGGAGCGGCCTGGATCTGGATGAAGCGGGCATATTGGCCTGCTGCGTCCGCTGTAGGAGTACTGGTGGAGCGGGGTGTGTGGGATTCTCGCCGCGCGGGGGCAACCCGGCACGGGAAGCGGTTGTCGTCTTTTGAGTAGGGGGCCGGGGCCGGGTCGGGCGGGGCAGGGGTGGAGTAATAGAGGGTCACTGCAGCAGGGACGGGGACCCACCCGCGGCTGCCTGTCCTCGGAACCGGCGCACGGACGGTGGAAGCGTGATCAATTTCCCGTGGTGGAGTCTGGAGGAGCGGTGACCGCCGGCTCATCGCCGGCCAGCCGCGGCGGCACGCACGATTTGAGAGGGCCTTCAACATCGGAGCCCTGCGACCGGCAGCTCGGTGTCTCAGCCCTGTAACTGCAATCATCATGGCTTCACCGGTGTTACCGAGGCTTCCACATGGTGAGGTGCGGCCGCTAGCAGTACCTCAGTCAGTGTCTCCTACTCTCCTCCGATGCTGATCCCGGTAATCTTCAAATTCCTTGCTTGCTTTTAACATGATTTCCGTATCATAATAAGCTGCGAAACCGTTTGGTAGGAAGAAGACTTGGGCAGAACTGTGTTTACTGTGAAGTATAATCCATGCCAATGGGTTGAGTATGAAAAACTTGAGGAGTACTGTTTACTGTTTAATAATGTTTTGTTTCACGTTGTGCTTTGTCACTAGTGCATTCTCTTTATTCAACACTTTGTCACTAGTGCATTCTCTTTATTCACCATTGCCTGGATGTCACATTTTAAGGCATGACGATTTGTGGCCAGTGTTAGAGCAACTCCAACAGTTTGACAATTTTGGTTTGACAAAACATGGAATTTGTCAACTCTGAAATAGATATGTCAAAGCAAAAAATATATAATCTACAACAGTTCCCCATAATGACTTGGTAAAAACGGAAATTATGGACCAGTAGACCCGGTCGTTATTTTATCGCGACATTTTCATGTTCCGCCGTGAAAAAAAGAAAGGAAAAAAAAGGCGCCGCCCGGTGTTTCTCTGTGAAAAAGAAGGAAAAAAAATTGTCTCCCCCTTTTCAAGGTCTCCAAATTGCCAAGTGCGGGTTTCTATTTGCAACTTTGACAAAAATATCAAACTGTTGGTCACCAGTTTTTTAATTTTTTTTGACAAAATTAGATATGACAAATGTAAATATCAAACTGTTAGAGTTGCTCTTAGTTCCTACATGTATAATCTATCGAGCCAGATGCGCCGCCAGCTCCCTCTCGCCGCCATCACTTGTCGTCGTCCAGGCGCCAGCGAGCCTGGATCTAGGGCTGGGTGGCCGCCGCCCAGGGAACGCCCCTTGCTGCACTACGTCAGGCACTCAATTGCTCCAGGTCGCTGGCCATCGCTGGGATAGAAGGAAATGTTTGTTAGGGAGTGTTTAGTTTCTCATGGAATCTAAAATATTTTAAGTTTTGGCTCTTCATTTTGCAAAATGGAACTAAAGACCACCCAAAAATATTTGACAAAAAGTGGTTCATTCCTCATTTTACATTTTGGACTCAAGAGAAAAAAAATAAGGGAATCTTTGCATTGGGTTGTGTGTCATCCTCACAATCCCTATCATTGGAAGATAAATTTTGGTGGAAACTAAACACCCTACCAAAATATTTTGCATTTTGGATTTTGGAATCCAAAATAGTTGGGATTTTGGATTTTAGATTTTGGTTGGAACTGAAATCGTTAAGGCTATTTTATTATTTTAATAACTATCCAATTTTAAGTTGATGTTGAGCAACAGCACTGCCTGTTTTTAGCATAAGTATGTTTTTTTAGAGCTTGTTTGGGACTGCTCCGCTCCCGTTTTTTCAGCTCCGCTTCATGAACTCTACCATGAGCTTCTCAACCGTAGAGTTTGTGGAGCAGGTGGAAGTGTTTGGCACGCAACTCTACTCCAGCTTGTGTAATGGGTTGTTTTCATGCGAACGGTCAATTATGCCCCTGATTAAAATTGCACTCCATATATTCGAACACCTATCTCGAGAGAGCAGTACACATTTAAAAAATGTACCATAAATTTCAATCCAACATTAAAAATGTGTTGGAAAATGTCTTTCTCCGAACAGAAACCCGAAGGTCGAAGTGGGCGAAACCTTCGCGAATACCGAGAGGGCCTACTCGATCGACCTTCGGAGGAATCTCAGGGGAGCCTTCGCGGTTGCCGGAGGCCCCGCTTGGTGAGATGGATGTTGGGGCAGGGGCAAGCTCACTGCAGCTTGCCTCCTGAAGGTCGAAACCTCCGCACTGCCGAGGGGCATTCGACTTGCGGAGGTTGCTCGTTGCAGTTTGACTAAGGGTCGAAGGCCTCCGCTCTAGCGGGGAGCCTTCGACGTGCAGAGGTTGTCCGCTGTCGAACGACTAAGGGTCGAAGGCCTCCGCTCTGGCGGGAGCTTTTGACGTGGCGGAGGTTGTCCGCTGTCGAATGGCTAACGGTCGAAGGCCTTCGCTCTTGCGGGGGACCTTCGACGCGCGGAGGAACAAACACGAGAATGAGGTTCACACAGATATCGAGACAATAAGTTAGGGCTTCATATTGCCCGTGCTCCTCTCTGTTTAGGTAGCGCGCTCCCCCTTTTATAGGCGCGCGGTTACATATTTTGCTGAGTACAGAAACGCCCCTAAAGCTACCTGGGCATATCCCGGTATATTCCTATACATTGTGTTCCTACATCCGGGGCACTCGGGTCTTTTCCTCCTCGCCACCGTCTTTGCCGATGGGCCGCCATCGATTTTGGGCCCTCGGCCCATCGTCCGCTAAGTCAGACGCCTCTGACTTATCTCCTCGGAGCGTCGGTCTTCGACTCTTTGTTGTAGCCTTCGATTAGCCTCTTCTGGAGCAAAACCTTCGTCATTTCATCCGAGCCTTCTACTCGTTCCTTGTCGACTTCGGGCCTCTGCCTTCTCCATTGGAGCCTTTGCTCCGGCGAGGGGCTCTGACCAAGATCAAGCCTGTGTCAGATCATCCTGCGCATGATACAAGACAGACTTTCGCATGGGTTAGTTTCATCGAAGTCTATTGCTGTCAGGCCTCTGACTTTTCTCATCAGAGCCTTCGACTAAGGCCTCCAGCCACGGTCGAACCTTCAACATTTCGTCGACTCCGGGCCTCCTGCTAAAGCCAGTTCAGCCTGTATACAACACAAGATAGACTTTCGCATGGGTTAGTTCCATCGAAGTCCATCGCCGGGCCTCCGATTTTTTCATCAGAGCCTTCGACTAAGGCTTCCAGCCGCGATCGAGCCTTCGACGAGTCGAACCTTCGACGTTTTGTCGACTCAGGGTCTTCGTCGTTTTATCGACTCTGCTCTTGTGCACTTCGGTCGCAAGGCAAGTTCCCCAACAAAAAAAAAATATGTCATAATTCAAATACAAATAATTGCCCACTGTGGCTCTTGTGGCTCTTGGCCGAGTAGCAGCAGCGTCATGGCCTCCATTGCCCTGGCCGGGTGGTGCTTGCATGCCAGTACATGGCGGAGGGGGCGCCCCGTACGGCGACGGTGGCGTGGGCGCGCCGTACGGGCTCGGAGCCGGGGCCGCGCCGTAGGAGCCCAGAGGCGGGGGCGCGTCATACGGCGCCGGAGAAGGGGCAGCACCGTATGGGAGAGCGCCGTACGAGGACGGCCGCGGCCCGCGGGGGCGCGCCGTACGCGGATGGATGCAGGGGCGCGCCGTACGGCGCCCCAGGCGATGCCGCGCCGTACAGTCCCGATGCTGGGGGCGCGGACGAGGGGCCGCCGGTCGGGAGCGCAGAAGACGGGCCGCCGGTCGGGATCGCAGAGGAGAGGAAAAAGTGTTTGGCAAAACAGCTTCACCAACAACTTTATGCATGGATATGAGAGAGAAAGAGGAGAGAGAGCCGTGATAAACTACTATTTTAAGTTTCACCCAATTTCATATTTTTGTGAGAGGAGGATAAAAACAGGGTAAAACTGTTTTGAAAAAAGTTGTTGTGAGCTGTAACAAACAATGTCATATTTTCCCTCGTAGATTTGATCAAATACACACAATTTGGAGACAAACTTCAAGACCCTTTCAGACTATAACAAGCAAGACCGAGCTATCTTCATGTTTTCTGCTTCTAGTTTCATCTCGTGGTTCTAGGAAAGTGATATGGGATGCAAGCAGCAAAAACTCGATGAGCAAAGTCATGTGCGTCCTTCTGGATAGCCTTTGTCTTTTCGTAACCTGCCACACCGCATAGATTAGCAGCTACACATGCAAAGAAAAGCCAGTTCATCTACAGAACTTTTTGTTGCTAATTGGGTCTGTTGCGCGAGGCGGAAGCCTGTCGTCTACAGCATAAACAACTGCCCATGCGCAAGTTCCTAATGCAGGCGATCAGATTCTTTTCTGCGAGAAACAAGAAAGGTAGTAGTAGTATTACAGTTAAGGTGTGCTTTTGCAGAAGTTAGCTGTCCGTTGTCCTCGCCCTGCAGGATCCACCAGCAACGGTATAGTCCTGTGTTATGGGTGTGATTGGTTGCTCCGGAGATGGAGAGCCAGGATGGAGGACCGGTCCAGGTTTATAGGAGCCTGGCTGAAATCGTGCACCTAAGTGTGTTTGATTGTTTTTGTTGTTGGTCTAATATGGAAGGAGATTGTATTTGGTTACATACATGAATGAGAGTTTTGTGTGTCTGACACATAAGCCCATACCCTATACATACATCGTGTCATCCTGTATGATGAGAGAAAGAGAAATCGAGATGACAAAGTCGTGTAGGATGGAGAGGTCAAAATAAATGAAATGAAGCAGACAAACAATATCATACATGCAACCAAACAAAGTCAAAGTGCATAAGATGGTGCTGGATGGTACTTTAGACGATCCCATGGGGGCAACCAATCACCCCGTATGTATCGTATCGATCAAGCTGCATACTACTGTTATGGCCATTCATGCATGACGCAACCTTAGAGAGCTAGGGTTGAGCGTCGATGCAACCCTTGTTGCGTAGAAAAACAACAATCGACAAAGTTTAGAGGTCGAATACGTGGTGTCATAGCTAGCGGCAGTACTGAGGACTGACAACCGTGCATGCCAGATAGTAGACGATTAAGAATCGCATTGCATACAGGTACAGCAGACGCTTGAATTCACACCGTACGTTGCCCGTTGTCCGAATGCCCGTTGGGGCGAATCCAGTGATGAGCGACAGAGTCCGTGGGGCGGATCCAAAGACGACCGAGAGTGCAGAGAACTAATGACGACAGAACAAAGGTCGTCAGGCCCAGCTGTTAGCTAACGTACTACGTACTAAGTGTAGCTTGCACCCATTACTTCTCATGTTCTCAGACGGACAGCAGCTGAAAGCCAAGTAGGAGTACTTGCTTTGAGCCTTGATTATTTCCTACGTCCTGCTGCACATACTACGTACAACGTACGCGTATCTTCTCACGTATGGATCGGTGGTCCCGGTGCTTGCGTGGCTTAGCCGGGCTTGGAAGTTTCACGGGCTGACAGGCTCACAGCGGCATAACTTTGCGAGATTGCTGCTGCGATTTTCTGAACTGAATATATACTGCATTGTACAAGTTCAAGTTGCAGCGAACAGGCCATCTTATTGGACCAAGTTTTCGGGCGACCGGGTTAGGCTGGTGGGCTTGTGGATAATCACGCGAGCGGATTGAAGCAGGCTACGCGCGGCTGGTGGGCTGCTGGATAATCACGCGACCATGCGCACCCTCTTGCCTCACGGGTGACAGGCCCGATTTCGAATACGCGGCCTGAGGAAATGCAGACGAAGGAATGGTTTGGCCCAAAAGGACGGTTAGTGGGCTGCTTTTAGACACCGAAGGCCCAATCAAGCATGGACTACAAGAAGGCTCATTCAAGTCTGAACTCTGAAGTATCTGAAGAAACTTCTGTTTTTCAAGATTTTTTGTTAAGAGTGTCCCACACTCCCCACTGTCCCATCCCATGGTGCATCCCCTCCCTGTACACTGGCACGTGAGTTTTGAAACGTTGCCACGTCGGGAAGGCCGTGGAAGCAGAACCTTCTTCTCTTGATAACTATCAGTTCATCACCAGTTATGTGGAGGTAGTAACCAAAATGCACACTGTCATGACTGGATAAGTGCTGCCATGGCAGTTCCACATGCATGTTACTTAGAGTAACTGGCAAATTCTTGTCCGCACGGCAATCCAACTGTTGTTTTGTTTTGGGATGTTCGGCAGGCATGGCCCATGGCCCATGGCCCATGGCTGATGTCTCGACAGGGTGCGCGTCAATCCAAGAACCGCCAGCTTTCTCTGATGATGAGGATGCGTTCAATACATTCATGCATCGTACGTAATCTATCAACTACAGTACGTACTACTAGTAATTTACAGTACTAAGTACCGACCGTACACTGACTGATCATGTGAGAGTACACGACGCGGGGGATCCAGTAATCCAAACTGAAGGATATACGATCCAGAAGAAGGTCATATCCCGTCGTCGAACCAACATCCACACCGTCAGGGCTATCGCTAGGTAACTACGGAGTACTATTAGGCGCGCCGGCCGTGGGCCAAAGAAAATGTAAAGTACTATTAGCAGGTAGCCCGACTTGGAAGGAAATGTACTGTAACTGCAGCTTGTCTCTTGTGATAAGGACGTCGACGAGGCTAATACCACCAGGTCAGATCGTCATCTCTCTGTCTCTTCGATCGGTTCCTGAATCACGTGGCGTGCATGGATTGGAAGCACACGACTGAAGGGAGGCCAAGCAAAGCAGCCCAACTTGGAAGCAGGATTGAATGAAGACGAAGGTGCAGCAGACGCGCTGCACCGACAGACTCGCAGGGTGTGATCGGTGTATTTGGAGAGTAGCTGAATGAAGTCCATATCCAAGTTGCTGTATAAATAGTACAGAGTATATATACAATAAAAAAGAACTGGCTGCTGTGCTGTGAGGGGAGCATCTTTGCGCATCTCGATCCGTGCCACGCGCGCGTTTTTGCTAAAATAGGACGCGCACAATTCCTAGTAGTAAATTGATCATGATCTGATGAGCGTACAGCTGGGCAGCTTGGGATCACAAGTTTTTCCACGGTCGCCGTCCGGTGTTCCAAGCTTGCAATCTATCGGCACAAGACTAAAGCCTTTCATGGCCACGCAGTTGGCATGCACCAACCAACAGAACGAACTGGACAAGGCGGGGCCCGGCTCGGCGGGGGTGCTGGACGACGTCAATTTCTCGCGGTGCATGAACTTGGCACCACCGGTCCGGTGCATGCTGTGTACGTGACGCACCGGGGCTGGCGGAGCAGCCGCGGGCGATGGCGACCGGGGAGCGAATCGAGGGCGAGGAGGACACACGTGGGTGGCGCGCGCGCGCGCCCGGACCACCCGCCACGCCTCCACGCCTCTTGTCCGGACGTCCTGGCCGGCCCCCGGCTCTGGATTTGGGCGGCTCGATCGGGATTCGGGCGCCAGAGCCAGATTCCACGGGCAAAAGCTGGGTTCGCGCGCGTCGCGTTTAGCATGGTGCACTGCTGCATGGATCGGACGGCTAATGTGACCTGAGCTCGGTACGTAGGGCACAGACATATACCCCTCTGATTACTGATTTGTTTGGGTGCGGCCGGTACCACCATCCCATGGGCCGGGGAGCGGGAGGGGCATCGTGGTGGCGCTGCAGTGGTGTCTGTCCATGTGGCATGTGCGCGTATCTCGAGGGATGATCTGCCGGCGTCCTTTGGTCGAGAGGGTGTGAGCTGTTTATATTAGAGTTTCGACGATTATTAGTAAGGTATACAGTACAGACAGCCGTGCTGTAAGGTTATTACCAGATGCTTAAAATCACTATAGATAGATGGAGGGCCGGCACTCCCAACTTGCTGCCAACCCAGACTCTCTCGATCGTCTTCTTCTCGAACATGTACTGTAAGCATCAATATGGAGTACTAGGAGTAGTAGTTCAGATCGCTCACGTGTTTTTCATCTCTTTTGGACGACGCAAGAGGCAATAATTGTTTTTCAGGCCTCATACCCATGCATGCATCGATGCATGGACCGGAACTTTGTTGTTGTAGGAGTAGTAGTAGTACTCCAGAAGACCAGAACACAATCCACATCAACGTCTCAAAGTCACATCGTGCGTGGCTGCCTGCCTGCCTGCCTGCCTCATCGCCGGCCGTCAACTGGTGCGCGATAGGGAGAGAGCACGCACACGCACGGGCGCTACTATTAAACAATCACCCGCACCCGGCCCGTATGCTGACATTGTTTAGTTGAAACGTCTTATTACCAGATCACTGTGAACGACAAAGAACCGAAGCTGCCATGGACAGACGGAAAATATATAAAGCCACACAAGCTAGATTTACGTCGTCGTTATACAGTAATATAAACTTTTGTAGCTAGTTGGAGAGGGAGAGTTTACTTACACCGATTTCTTTATGCGAGCCGTGACAAGACGGTTTGTTTTGAATCAAGAGTGCTTTCGGGGACAAAGAGAAATAAATAAAATCTGGTTCCATTTCTAAATTCTAATTGTTTCAGACTCAGTCACTCTATGCAGGCGCCGAACCAAAACTATCATCCTTCTCCATGCTCGTTACAAAAACATATATATAGATATCGCAAAGCTTATATGTCAGGGATCGGAGATAATGGTGACCTTTGGATAACCCGAAACCTTATGGAATCAAACTATTATAATACCGTACATGCTAGCTAGGAGGCATATAGTTGTTGAGGTGGTTGATTATTGATTTGCTAGCTAATCTGATCTATACAAGAAGATCTCCGTAATCTGGATTCATGTGCTACTGGAAACAAATTTTTTGTCGCTTGTGCGCAAGGATATATCTTGGAAAATCTCCAACACTGAATTCCACAAGCTTGGGATCCGTTCATCAGGGCCCTAACTAACCGACTGCCAGTTCACTATATATGTATTAGCTTTAATTAAAAAGTCATGAGCCACCTCTATGAACAAACACATATCATTCCACACTATGAATATCCTCTGAAATACAAAGCGGTAGATTTCTAGATTCATGGGTCACCACATGTGCTCACTATTGACTACACAGTCACCTACTACAGGAAAAATAACATTGCTAAATTATCAAATACCAAAAGAAATAAGTGTATCTCATCATCACTTGAACTCGAGTGGTTAGACAATTTCATAAAAAAAACTAAAAAGATTAGCAACGGTAAGTTCATATATGTCATAATCTCTTTGACCAGCCCCCTCTATGTATAATTTGTGCCTCTGCCATTGGTGCTGTGAACCTAATTAGGTTAAACCCACATATCGTTCATTGTAAAGTTCATTGCTAGTCCTTAAACTTATTGAGAGATGACATTTTAGTCCCTCTACTCTTAAAATAACATTTTAGATCCCCAAACTTGGTTTCGTGTCATTTAAATCTATGGGAGGCACGAATGTGGTGTGATCAAGTATGCATGCGATAATGCTGACAACCCCTAGCGTGAGGGCAGCAGGGATCCACATATCGGGCCCACATTTGGAGTGAGATGTGACATGAAACATAGTACGGGCTCAAAAATGTCATTTTGAGAGTACAGAGATCTAGATGACATTTCTTGCCAAGTTCAAGGATTGACCATGATTTTTAATTTGTACATGACATGTGGACCTATGCTATGCATAGTCAGCATGCCACACCCTACGAAGTGCGACCAGAATTTTTAGGTCATGTTTAGTATAGCTCCGCTCACTAATGGATTAGTTTTTTTTTTGGTTTGGTTCAACAAGCGGATCCACTAATGGATCTAAATCTATTGTGGTAAAAACAATTACTTCGAAGGAGCGAGCTTCATCTCGTCAGACCTCTCGATCATGGACCCTACCACGTTTAACCCTTCGAGCATGGGCCCCATCTCATCCAACCCCTCGAGCACTAACTCCGCCTCGCTTGATGGAGTCTATCTCGCCCGACCCCTCGGCGGGGAAGAACTCCGCCTCGTATGAGAGTGACCACGCCCCACTTCTATTGATACACGCAAAAAACAGCTCATAAAGCCAAACATAGCCTTAGCTATTTAGGTAAACATACATGCAGGGACCGCTGGAGCACTACTATATCATTTAAGTAAAAGAGTTTGTATAATAATCAATTTATACAATACTTTTTTTTTCACGATCGGTCTTGGTGCGTTTTTCATTATTAAGCAGAATTGATACAAAACTCATGTTGTTCCCCTTACCCATCCTAGTTGAATGTTGGGTCCCTGTTGAGATCTGAAACCACATAATCACCCTGAGAACACAGTATGGTGCTTCCGTCGTGGACCTCGTGCATCGTTTACTTCATGCAGGTCTTGATACATGCACCTACTCAAAACCATCCACTCTCTCGAATCCCTACTTCCATGAGATCGATGATTTGTACCTTCAGCTTTTTCGGGGCATGGCCAGCAACATGCATGTGATATTTATTATCTACCATTTTTTTTTCTCTATGCTTCGTCTGTTAGTTTTGTATACCAAAATCTGCCGCCTTTTGCAGCCACGTCGTCCCTTTCCCGCGTCCGTCAGATCGCGTGTACATCATACGCGCGTCCAGCCGTCGGATGACATCGCTCTTTATTTACGGCTTCCAATCGACTTCTGGCATTAATAATTTATACATTATTCGTGTGTCAATAGAGATTGTAGTAGCTAGTACAAATGGAGAAAAACTAGCTTACGTAATCATCCACGAGCTGCCTGCACATTATTACACAGTACACGCGTCTTATCCCAGACAGTGAGAAGACGACGACGATCCTTGTCCTTGGTCATGTTCTGTCATGTTCGCTCAGCAAGCTACTACACAATAAAACATCTTTTTCTTTCAAAGAGATTTCATTCGTGGGGAAGTCGAAGTTTACCTCTCGTGGACTAGTACGAGACATGACACGAGCGTTATTATTTACTGCAGTTGTTTAACAATTTATAGTGTGTTGGAGCAATTTCTATCTGATAGCTCTAGAGTCGTACTGTACGTTGGAGAAACACGCTGCGCCTGCTCGATCTCTTTACCTACAGTACGCACGAATTCGAAAGCGGGCAATCAGTAGTACGACGATGACGCCACCCTACCGGCGTCCTGTCTGGTGACGTGGACGCAATGTTTCGTGCGCAGAGGAAACACAACACACGGCAGCAGATCTGGTCGATATGCCTGTTTTTTTTTTGGTCCTCGAGTTGTTAAGAGGTCTTTGAACGAATTTTAAGTAGGACGTACTGGGCACACACACCTACTGTACATGCTACAATAGAGAATATGAAGATTGAAGAGAGACTACTGTGGTTGTGTAAACTGTAGGAGTAAAGGCTCTTGAAGGTTGGCCGTGTTGTCCAACGGGGCCGGTCCGGCGGTGGTACGATATGTGTGCTGTATGCTACGACTGGAGGCCCCGTCTCGACTCCACCAGGACGCGTGGATCATCGCTGTAGCCATGCAGCTGTGCTAAACAGTGCCGGCGGCGTCGGCGAACTGCGGCCAGAGGGCACGTAGTACTGTACTACGTGCTGGATGACATGACACCAGCAGCTAGCATACCACGGAGCTGCCTGACACATCGAGCCCGTACCGTGCGTGGCGCGCTAGCCGCCTTCCCCGCTTGATGCGGAGCGATTAGCCGCCGATGATGCTGTGCATGTGCAGGAGCAAAGCAAGGCAACTGGACAAAACCAACAGCACACGAGTCGAGTCTCGACGGCGGCCCGGTAGGCACGGGGCATGCCATTGGCGTGGTGCAGATGGTGCGTCGCAGCGGGCAAGATTTTTAAGGTTTGGTGCCTCTCGGAGTCCAGTCGTCAATCAACAATCATTCATCCTATAGAATAGAATAGAACTGTAGTAGTACGAGAGAGTGTTCAACCGCCACCACGCACCAGCAGTCCACCACTGGAGGCCAGAGGCGAGTGCAATGTTTCTCTGCGTGCTGAGCTTTGCTTGTAGCCCCAGACCTCAGTACTACCAGTCTGTGTAATCATTGGAATCTTGAACATTCGCTTGCATCGTGAGACCATGTGACGCGAGCAGAGCATCAGGAACGGACCAAATCCACCAAACTGGCGTCGCTTTCCTGGCACATGTTTGGCTGTGGCGCGCGAGCTCACTGTGATGAAGGTTGTCGCGATGCGATTAGTGCTGTGTGTCTGTATCCGGTGTTTCTGGTGGTTCTATCGACGAAGCCTAGCTTCTCGTCGGCTCTTGTTCTTGCAAGCGTTATCTTGCTTTATACCGCTTATTACTCCAGTTTAGTGCTCTTCCAATCCTCTTCTCCCAACAACAGTGTGGTGTATGGACTATGGATCGGAGGACCGAAGGATAGGAGGGCTAGCTGGATAGCTTGGCACGGTTCCGTTCCAGCTTTCTCCCTCTGTATATGAGTGAGATTCAGATTCTGATATTGTCCTGCTAAGGCGGGCTATGCGCGCCATGGCAACTTGGAGTATTATTTGCACGGGATCCAGCAGCAATCGTCCTTTGTTTTCAGTATACTATATTATGCACTATACTAAGGATTCCTGAACAGGTGACGTCCGGTGGTGCGTGCTGTTTACATTAAGCGCGGAAACAGCTGGTAAGGTGAGACAGCGGGAGGCCACATTACCTGAAGCGCATTGGACTGGACTGTCCCGAGGCGAGAGATGTGAGATGATGACCTTTTCGATCGTCAATGCATATCCAGGGACACCGGACGACATGCACCAAGCTCCATGGCGCATTCCTAGCAACCGTTTTAAAAGTACACCGGATTGTATTGAGCTCGATCAGCGGACCCCGTGCCGAGATAAGAGTGATGAATCCTCCTTCCTCTTTGCATTGCATTGCATTGGCTGCAAGATCTACATGGAAAGGGTGCTGCAGCTGGTGGTCTGGGGGGTGCTAGATAACATAAACAATCCTACTGATTGATGGTCACCAGTTGTTCGTTTGAGGCGCCGGCTTGCAGCTTGCGAGTTCGAAAGCGTGACTGACGTCAATCGGGCTGGCATTTTTCTAGTACACGTTAGTAGCTAGCTACTCCTAGAAAAGCAGCTGCAGACTTTGAAAGTCCAAGTCGGACTGGTTGACCCTGGAGACCCACACCGATGGATGGATGTCTCTTTCGGTCCGTGCATGCCACCAGAAACTGAAACTCCGCCTACTTTCTACTGCTACATGGACTACTTTTTTTCCCTTGCCAAACACCATTCTTTTTCCTCTTGATTAATGATGTATTGCCGGACTTCTCTCTCTCTCTCTCTCTCTTTTTACCACCGGCAATACGGGTACTGGTACTGATGGAGTTCGACCGTGACCTGCCCCCCACATCCACAGAATTAATCTGGAACTGGATTCAAACACGGTGCTAAACTAGATTAGCTATCCTGATCACTCATCACTCATCGGCTCATCCAGACATCAAGTGTCAAGAAGGCTGTCAGCTCATATTATTGTACGGCCACGGGCACGCACACGGCTGCCTGCCGCCGATGCAAATATATAAAATCTTCTGGAGATCCAGCCGGTTACATCAGCGCCGCGAGTTTTCTTTTCCAGCTTTAAAGCCCGTCGAGGTGGCGATAAGGATGGCCGGCCGGCCTGCTGCCTGCCTGCTGCCTTTTGAACGGGGGGCTAAGCACAAGCTAGTGGTGATCTCTACTCCTACACGCTATCCCCGCCATTGTTTTATTTGTTTAGTGGCTGATCATTTGGAACGGGACACGGAATGGTTCACCGTACCATCACCGTCTTTAGACCTCGCACTACTGTTGACCGACGAGCGCTTTTGCGATTTATTATTGTGAAGGTAATAAAAAGAAATGCACCGACGGGCTGAGACTAGACAAACACTAACCGGAGCTAGCTTCCACATCACCTGGGCGACCACTGAAAAATGAAAAGACGACGATTAGCGCGTCCGCACTGCAGGTAGTAGTTGGAGTTGGACCGCATGCAGGAGCACTTTCTCTATAGGGGAGGGGCCCCGTCCATGCATAATCCATAAGCGCTTTGATTAGTTTATCTACGCTATTACTGCAGCTTTGTAGGAGGAGGAGTATCTAAATGCACCTGATGATGCTAGCTACGTGTACTCCGTACTCCGTAGTAATTTTCATGATCTCGGGTGCCTGTAATATACGTACCGCGCTAGCGTACAACATGGTCTTTGGGAGAGAGAAAACAAGCGACGTCTGAAAACACTGATCGCGCCGAACTTTCTGCAGTGGTATTTTTTTTTCCTGATTTCCACTGCTCTTAACTAAGTAAATTAAATTAATCCGTCCACCAATCCGTTCTTGCCGAACAGATATGGTGACGCGGTGACTCTCTTTGTCTTCTACCTAATGGCTAAATGTAATAACTTTGCCTTTTTCAAGAGATGTCGGGTGACATGAGCCGCGACAAATTCCACACCAAGAACGTTAGTAAAGCAGAAACAAACCAGCGTGCCGGCCTTTTTTGACTTGGCATAAACTAGAAACCCGCACGTACACACAAGATCGGGCATGATGCAAGACGAAGTGTCCTGAAAGAAACGGCATAGTTAAAATAGATACTATCAGGCAAAGCAACCTAATTATTAAAGAGAAGCGGTGAACGACCCACGCCACGCGCATGATGCATGATGAGCAGACGGCCGGACGGGGCAGCCAGCACCAGCAGCCAGCCCAGCAGCAGCGCACGCGACTTCCCATCCCTTCCCCGGGGCCAGAACAGGACGAGCGAGACAAAGCACTCGACCGAGTCACCCAGCCAGTTGCGTTTGCGTCCTCCCCGGCCCGGTCCCTTTCGTCTCGTGGTCGAAATGCAAAAGGATCCAAGAACCTTCGTGCAACCATCCCTTTGTTTTCTTTTCTTTTCTTTTCTTTTCTTTTACACGCGGCCAAGCCAAGCCAAGTTGCGAGCTCTCCCTGTCCGGATGGATGTTGAACCCACGGACACGGGTGCCCACGGCGGCATACCCGGTTAGAGTGAATAGATAAGGGTGCCAAATCGCACTCACAAGTCGGTTAAGCCACGGATAAACCAAGAGGCATGCTTGTTTTTCGCTTAAAATCATATTGTAGCTGAAAATAATCGAGAAATCCTACCCAAATATTCTCAATTCTTTTATGATTCTTTAACTCACTTAAGGTCTGTTTGGAACAGCTTTATGAAGTTGTTGTGAACTGTTTTTTTTTATCAAACACAGGCCTCATATTGTTGTGAAGTTGTTGTGAACAACTTTATGAAGTTGTTGTGAACTTTATAAGTCCTCTGTATTTTTTAGTCCATTCTAAGAACTTGTACAATTAGTTGGTATATGGTCCTTCCATTTCAAATTCTAAGACGTTTTGAATTTTCTAAATACATTATCTTTTATTATGTATCTATACTTAGTGTATCTCTAAATGCATTTATGCATATAAAAGTTATGTATTTAAAAAATAAAAAATATCTTATAATTTTGAATATCTCAAGCATGGTAAATAACTAGAAGTGTTACTTACGGCATGTTTAATTCCCACCTCCTAAACTTAAGATATTTTAGGGACTAAAGTGTTAAACAAACTGACTAAAAGGTGACTAAAATACTACGTGAACTCGGAATACACGATCATGAATTCAGATAGTAACTATGAAAATCATAATTTATTTTTGGTAACTACAGAAATCTTTGCTCTTCTATTTCTAATATGAAGACATGCATGAACTGGTATGAAAGAATGTAGATCTATGCTAGTTTGATAATTGTTTTGTTGTTGATTGATATGAAGAGATGAAGTGATATGGATGATTGTTGTTTGTTGCTTTAATTTGCACCTGAAACTCTATCAGTTGATGGTTTTATCAATATTTGATTTGATATATTTTCGGAGTAAAAACTACTGTAGATAGCAATTTCTAACTTATGACCCGAATCGTATTTTTTGGATTACTAGGTTCGGAATTTTAGGGTTACCTGAATACCCACCCCACTCCTAGTCGTACCAGAAAATATCACGGGTGTGGTTATTTTCTCCACCTGCATATCTCATCCGTTGCCGCCTATGTTCTCGTCCTTAATCCAAGAAGAAGAAGCATACTCCCAGCCCAGCTCTCCACCGTCCAAGGAGGAGGCTAGAATTTTGAATCGTAGCTGGAGCTCAGACCACGCAAATGGACATGGCGTCGCTGACGCATCGACTGCTGACAAGTTTTGACCCCTTCCGGCCGGCCTAGCAGCAATGCACTGTTACTGCTTGCTCGCGCATTTCACGTGAACTGTTGAACATGTACAGCCTGCCTGCACAGGTGGTCCGTGGGAGGTGTAGTGGAGATGCATGCACAGGTGCTCCCTCTGCTTGTAGTTGTAGCGGACGGTGCATTGCACCGACCCGGCAGCGGCAGGGCAGTAGTGTGTGTGTGTACGGCGGAAGCGAGCGGACCACCCTCCCTCGCTCGCTCGCTCGGCTGCAGCAGAGGAGCCGTTGAGGAGGGAGTGATCGAATCCGGGGGTGGGTCTGTCACCACTGGGGCACGCCGGCACGGGGCACCGCACCGCGCTCGCTGTGGGAGCAGAGCACTAGAGCAGTGAGAGCAGCCCACCACCAGGCACCAGCACCAACACGCGAACGATCCCAGCCCCACGGCCCCGCGTCACCCTACCCCTCCTTCCTTCGCCCTCCGCGCGCTTTATATAGCCACCGCGCCAGCTTCGCGTCTCCCGTCCACGCATCGCCACCGCGCCATATCGGCATACTATCTGCAGGAAAGGAAAGCACCAAGGCCAGGCACATCGCCCCCCACCTTCCCCCTTTCACCACCACCACCGCCGCAAGCCAAGCCAAGAGGGCACGGGGCACGCCAAGGCGGGTGGGGAAGGCAGCAAAATCCGGAGGACAAGCGCTAGCTGCCTGCCCCGGTCGCGGCCGGCAACGGCAAGCATGGGTTTCCCGGTGGGCTACTCGGAGCTGGTGCTCCCGAAGCAGCTGCTCCACCTCCTGCTGCTGTTGGGGTACATCCGCCGCTTCCTCCTCTGGGCGTTCGACGCCGTGGGCCTCGGCGACCTGCTGGATCTCGGAGACGACCACCAGGCGATGCTGCTACAGGACCACCACCACCACGGCGACGACGCGCAGGGGCGGGACCACCAGGCGGCGATGCAGCTGCAGCACCGCCGGGCGGAGTTCCGGGCGGTGCCGGCGATGGTCATCGAGGAGGTCCTCCCCGTGGTGCGGTTCGACGAGCTGGAGACGGACCGCGACCGCGACGGCGACTGCGACTGCGACTGCGCCGTGTGCCTCAACGGCATCGGCGGCCGCGACGAGGTGCGGCGGCTCAGCAACTGCCGCCACGTCTTCCACCGGGCCTGCCTCGACCGCTGGATGGAGCACGACCAGCGCACCTGCCCGCTCTGCCGCGCGCCGCTCATCCCCGACGAGATGGCCGGCGCGCTCTGGGCCGCCGCCGCCGGCGTCCCTGACGCCTCCGACCTTGACTTCTCCTACTTCGGAGCCGCGCCGCTGACGCCGACGACGACGCCCGTGCCCTCCCCGACGCTGCTGCGGCCGCACGAGCTGCTGCTCACCGGCCTCGGCGGCTACCAGTGATGAGTGACCATCACCGCCCGCCTGCCGGAAAGCTGACTTGCCCCCGCGTGCGAAGGAATGCGCGGCCGCGAACGTCTCTCAATCCAATTCCAAGGACACCAGCCGCCGAGGACCAACCGGAGGAGGACGAGGGAGGCTCGAATTGTACATAGGCAAAATGAGTAAAGCGGCCACCCCCCAAAAAAAGGCTAGGAGATTAGATTCCTCTTGTGCATAGGTAGATTCCGTCTTCCAAGTTTGTGGAGTTGTGAATCTTTCCGCGGATTAATTTTGTTGATGATGAGGCAGCTAGGCGTCGTCGTGTGGATGCAAGATTTGGGCCCGCCTTTCTTTTGTCCTGCCATGCTAGGAGTATGCTGCATGCTTTGCTGGGGTGCTGGGAGGCCTGGCGCTAGCTGGCTGCTCATGCTCAGGTCAGGTCAGGTCAGGTCACGCCCCACCCAGCTGCTCGCGTTTTCCCTTCGTTTTTCTCATCTGGATTCGAGGGTCCGGTACAGTACATCCGTGTGGACCGCTGGGCGGCTCCGTTCCTCTGAACGAACGTTTCCACCTCTTTTCCGTCTCGGAGGACGGAAGGACCCAAGCGGGCGGACCTGAGGGTCCTGTTTGGAACCAGGATTTTTATAGGAATTACGCAAGAATCCAACTAGGATTTTCATAGGAATTACGCAAGAATTTTATAAGAATCAGTTCATTTTCATAAGAAAAACACAGGAACGAAGAAAAATTCTCGCGTTCTAAACAGAGCAACGGGAAAGCACCAAGGCTCCAGATGTTCCGTGGATCCGGAGGCCATATGGCACCTATTGCTGTAACAGCTGCTCACGCACAGATTCATTTCAGTCACGGAGAAAACTTCCAACACAAAACTGCTGCCAACCACTTTGTCTCTGGAACCACCGATCCAGTTTGCAGTTGAAGAACAGTGGCAACCATACTGTACGTTTTAATCAGACGAGAGCCGGGAACGCGAGCAATTCCGCCGAGTACCAATGCTCCTTTCCAGAATCCCCAATTATCCGTGGCGTCCTGGCGAGTGCATCTTGCCCTGACCGGCAGTCCACTCCGGGCTCCAGGAAGTTTCAGATCCAGAGACCCGATAAGACGGGCAACTCTCTCAGGCGTGCTCCTAGACGCAAGCCTCTGCCTATGCCTAGCTTACTGTTCAGGTTTGGCCGCCGGCCGGCCTCCCTACAGGAACCAAACGCCGAGGTAAAGTGCACCTCACAACCATGATCTGTGACATTACTCGTAGTACGTACTACAGTAATCTGCAGCAGAAAGGACGACAAATTATTCGGTCTCGCTCTGAAAAGTTGACAGGTGTAACGCACACGGCCAAGGGATAACCGTCCTCTCCTCCTAGACATCCCCAGTTCCGCCACTCTGGGCCCTGCTTCTCCCGCACCGAAAGAGAAGAGTATCAGCAAAAGAGTGTGTACGTTAAGCAACGGCGCTTTTTCTTGGTTATTAGGAACGCATTATGCTCTGTTGTTTGGATTGGAGGGACTAGTGACCAGTGATTTGTATGTAATAGTCACTACTAGTCTCTCTAGTAATCCAAATGTTTGATAAAATTGAGACTAATTAATAGTCACTAGTCACTGGCTCCTCCAATCCAAACAGGGTCTTACTGCTTTATTGTTCTTGAGCTTTATTTCCCGAGTACTTTGTGTTGTGATGCGAATCCAACCTGCTATACGTACTACTTTACTCCGTCCTAGCTAGTTTTCCTTGCAAGTAAAACAAGGCAACAACAGAAAAGAAATTCGTAACAACAGTACTCAGCTTGTTGGGAAGACAAGAAAGTGAGGAAGGTGGGGTCACTCGGCGTCCAAAGAAAAGAAAGGGGGTGGGGGTCATTTAGGCTCGATCCATGCACCGAATGGAACCAAAACCGAACTCAGACGCTAATAATCGATGCGGGAATAATGACACATCAAACCCCTCAGGACCACACCGGCTCACTCATTATCGTACACGCCGGGGCCCCGGGCCAGCCAGCCAGCTCTCGACGTGCCGTCGCGTAGCGGCTGGCCGCCGCCGGCCGCCGCATCATCACGATTCAGGCACTGACGGACACGTCCTGTCTAGCTGCGCTTCGATTTCAAGCAGTGCCTAAACAGTGGCTCCGATCCGACCCTTTGTTGGCACGGGGTGGTGGAAAGTTTGTCAAGCAAGCTCGATCGTACCCCATTGTTGCCTGTCGATTTCGCAACTAAAGCAGAAACGATAACGACGTCGGCAAAAGCTAGTATTATCTTGGAACGTGGCAACTGGCTAGTTTGAGAGGAGGAAAAGGCGAGCACAATTCTGAGTTTTTTTCCGCTAATGATATGAACAAGGATCGTATTCTAGGAAACAGTATAGGGGAAGAAAAAAAGAAGCCATCACTCATCAGTAGCAGTAAAGCAATATACGCAGCCTCCCATCCCCGTACCGGTTGTTTCACTTCACTGGATGATCCGTCGTTTTCGCCGTCTAGTCGCCCGTTCCCTGCCCTGACGGCCCCGCGAAGCCATGCCATCACATTCACGCTACAGCGGATAAGAATGAGCCGAGCCGCTGCCGCTGCCGCTGCCGCCGATCCATCGATGGAGCGATCGAGCTCGCCCGGGCGTCGACGCCACCGTCCGCATCAGCTTTTAGTTCGGCGGATGCACGAGATCCGCAGTGCAGCGACCACGTACGAACGAACGAACGAACGAACGTGCCGCCCAGCTCGTCGCGCCCCATCCACGTTCCTTAGGGGTTTCACTCATCCACCAGTCCACCGCTGTTTTGGCGCATCTTTGGGAAAACGGAGGATTTCAACGATAATGGCCCGACAAAGATCTCGCCGGGACCTCACTATCCACCAGACGGCAGACTGCCCGGGGACCTGCTGATTGCTGTGTTGCGGAGCGGCCTGGACTGGCCTGCACTGCACCACCTTCCACCTGCACCTGCTGCACGAGATATATGAATATGACGATACGGATTCGTGGTTCCGGGACGAGCAACCGCAATATCAGCAATGGACCTGTAGCGTCGCGCAACCATCACCGGGTTTATGGATGTGTCATGTGGCAACTAACTGCCTGACAGCTACAAAACGTGTGTAGCTGTGACCACCACAAGACCACCAGATGATTGTCTGTTAGAAAAATGGTATATGAATCAGATCTCAACCATTATTAAAAAATACTAGTATTTGTGTATTGCAGCTTGCCGTGAAAATGGAATTTAGTCCTTTTTGTAGCCCATGTTACAAGAATGTGATCAGACCGTTTTGCATGTCTGATTATATGACTTGTTTTTAAATTTCTTTATTATGGAGAATGCTCAGCCCCCGTTTTTATTATTATTGTAACATATGAGTGTGCTATATACAGATTAGAAGTACGTACTTGAAAAAATTCTAAATTTCTCTCTGTTTTTTGTTTTTGTTTTTTGAGGGGAGAATATGTTTTTTATTTAGAATATAGTAATAACTTTTGCTTAGCAAGTCCGTCGTTTCTTTGAGCCCGTTAGTTGTTTGGGCCGAGTGTATCTAATGGATCGCTGCAAAAAGAAAAGTGTATCTATGAACCAAAATAGGTGAAATCTCGTCACTGGGTCACGAGATTGACACAGTTATGGCCCATGAAGCCAATTAAGCCGCACATCGGCTCCAAACGGACTCCGGCAATGTCCATGGCCTTGAAAGTTGAAATCCATGAGGAAAGAATTGAGGCCCATCATGTAGCAGCTGGGCTCCAAACGGCACTCACCCAAGTTGAAATCTCATGGGACGTTGTGCGCTAAAATGGATGAGGCCTTTCATGAATTCACATGGGCTTATGTGGGTGAGGGATTTAGCCTTTAGGGGTCTGCTTGGTTTCGTAGCTCTCTTTGTTTCCATTAAAAAAAAGCGAGCTATGTTTGCTTTAGGTGGCACAAATAACAAGAAACTTATTGCCCATCTAAAAGAGAGAAATTGGATGAGTGCACTCAACCCATCCTTATTACAATTTCAGCCTCTTGCTGGTAAAACTAAGCTCTCAAAAGGCACAAAATATACTGGAAAAAAAGTCTAAGCACTAAACAATCCACAGCTCGGTTTGGTGCCTGATTGAAGCTAGCAATTCTAGCGGCTGCGTGGCGGCTCCGTGGAAACATCCCACGTTCCTCTCCTTCCACATCTCCTACGCCACCAGATCGAAGATGGAATCATCCATATTTGGTGAAGATTTTCATAGCCGTTATCTTTATTATAATATGACATGCTCACTTCAACCTCATTCTGATGTACTCTTCCTCTAGGATGGACAAAAAAGCTTGTCTAGCTAGTGCCATTGAAAATGACCTGCGCATAAGAATATAGACCCTTTGCCAAAATAAAAAGTCAAATTGTTTTCTGCTGAAACGGATACAGACCAAATGATTGCATTTGCACAAAACTTGAGAGGACACAAGTTGAAACCTACTGGTTGAAGCCAAAGGACCAAAGCTATGAGCAGAGCTCGTCGGTGCACGTAAATAAACCAGAAGAAACATTTTTTTTCCACACGAAGGCCGTCCTCCATTCTCATTAGCAAACGGAAATACAGAGTTTGTAACCAAAACAGGACAGGAAGAGATCACAGGAAAAGGACTGCTAGACTATCTAAACTCTGACTCAGAGCAAGAGATCTAGCCTAACCCTGAGTACCAACCAAGTTTTTACTTAAACAACCTATCCCAAAAGCCTCGAAGGACCAGGCCAGAGAACAACAAGAATTCAAGTTTGATAGACGAGCAAACCTGTAGGGTTATGAGGTTGCTACGCTAGCCAAAAAATAAAATTTTTCTACCCATAAACCAGAAACTAGTGCTAGTTATAGATCACGGGGTTACCACTAGACGCGCAGGTGCAGCGGAAGCGACTTGATGTAGTCGTACACGTCGCAGCAGTGCCGTGCAGTTGCGAGGTCGTCCGTCTCAACGTCTCCTTCTCGCGGTTCGTCCTTGTGCTCCAGATGCAACACCTCCGAGGAATCTCACACGTGCAGGGAAGAAGCGTCACGCCTCTGGACTGCTAGGTCCGCGAGGAGTACTAGGCGCGAGCGTGAGGAGGGCGACGGCGGCTGCCAAAAAACGTGAGTATCTCGCCCCGCGCCCACCCCTTACTTATATAGGCGTCCTAATGAGCTCCCACGTTGGAGACCCATTAGCAACCCTAAACCTAGTCTAATTCGGATCAGGCTTTCAGCCCCTTAAGCGTGCGACCCCATGGGCTCACGCACACATAGACATGGCCCAAGTATTCTTACTCGACCAATAGTTGATAGCGACCTCTATCAAGACGTGTCAACTCTTATGCATATGCTATGATCATATTAGACGAACCACCACAATTCAATATACATGTTATTCCTTTGCCTCATGATATTTGGTTCAACTCGTGGGTTAACACTTAACCCAAGCACGGCCATGCATTTCATGATCTAATCATTTGAGTGATCCAGTGATATCTCTCTCATATGGAGAGTGGCAAATTCCATCTTGATTGACTATGTCTCACAGCATGTTTCCTGACAAACCCGAAAGCTACCTTTATAACTACCCAGTCACGGAGTAGCGTTTGGTAGTCCTAGGGTAGGTCGTTTCACATCTTGAGTACATATGACAATCTCAGGTCTAAGGACATAACGTACACGATGTGTATAGAGACAATCTCATGTCGGGTCTGTCCAGCACCATGTCCTACATGTGCCCACATTATTAGTTTGACATCAGGGACAACTTTTATAATAACCATACAAGTAAAAGAGTTTCACAAGCAATTCACATAATTGCTAATCGATACAAGTTGTCTTTAATGGATATTCATAACATGTCATGGATATAAGGAATACATCATCTCTATGATTACCTCTAGGGCATATTCCCAACAGTATGCCCCTTAGGCAACCCTAACAGATAGACCAGATATACAAAAGACAAGACTTCGATTCACGGCTCAGAGAACCCTCTGCGTCTCCTCACTAATCTTGACTCTTGTCATCATGGTTAAGCTTCAGGCGCTTGTGATCTTCCTCTGGTTTTTTACCGGCCAAGAGTTTTGTCGCCTCACGCAGCATGATGTTGACTCCGTCGATGAGCATCTCCTTGTCCACACTGGAATATAGACCTGCCCAAAAACTCATCAATGCGCATGCGTGACAGATGATTTCTAGAGGATTTTGAATAATTTTGCCATCAAAACAAGCTCTGTTACGGGCTTTCCAGATAGCCCAGCATATAGCAGCTATCCCCCATAGATGAGTTTTTTTATTGCTAGGTAACCATCTATCACACTAGATCCAACATTGATCTAGGGAAGAAGGGACATCATTTGCACCAATACACTTGGCAATTACTGCCCAAACTACTTTTGCAGTATAACAAGAGAAGAAAAGATGATCAATTGTTTCACTTTGATCACAGAAGTAGCAACTCGGTTCTCCTTTCCATTTTCTTTTAAGAAGGTTATCTTTGGTTAACACAACATTATTAGACATCAACCATATAAAGATTTTAATTTTTGGAGCAGTTTTGCCTTTCCAGATTTTCCTATAACAGTTTCCATCATCACTCTTTGATAAAGCATTATAAGTTGATTTGACAGAGAATTTTTTATCTTTTTCAAACTTCCAGAAGACAATATCATCAGTATTGTCAAGTTGAAAATTAAAAGCTTATTCCAACAGGATTGTAGATCTTCAGTTAGCCACCTTCTAAAGGTCAAAACAATTTTACCACTTTTTATATCGGCCACAATTGAGTCCTTTTGATCACACAGACTAAACAAAGAAGGAGCAATAACACAAATTGGTTTGTCATAAACCCAAGGGTCACACCAAAATCTGGTTTTAGAACCATTGAAAATTCTAATACTTCTACCTTGTAGATATATTTCCTTAACTTTGATCAAGTCACTCCATATGGGAGAATCAGTAACCTTGTGTCTAACAGATAGAACTGTGTCTTTTTTCAAATATTTGGTTTTGACAATTTCTTGCCATAAACCATTCTCGTTTTCTAATTTCCACCACCATTTAGACAGTAGACTTAGGTTCATTTTTCTCAGGTCTTTAATTCCTAGCCCTCCTTTCTTTTTGTTCTTGCAGATCACCTTCCCTTTAACTAGATGATATTTTTTCTTTGTACCCCCACCTTGCCAGAAAAAGGTTCTTCTTATCTTGTCCAATTTGTCAGAAATAGTTTTAGGAGCTAAGTAAACTGACATCTAATATATGAGTGAATTACTAAGACAAGATTCAATGAGAGTGGCCCTGCCAGCCATCGACATAGTACCCCCTTTCCAAACATCCAATCTCTTATTGCATTTTTCAACTATTGGAGACCAATCACAGAGACGAAGTCTACTGGGACTGACTGGTACTCCTAGATATTTAATAGGAAAAGACCCAATTTGACAATTGAGAATGTCAGCATATATTGCACTCCAGTTTTCATCATCATTCACCACAATAACCTCACTTTTATTAAAGTTTATTTTCAACCCAGCCGTCATTTCATACATGTATAAAAGAAGCTTTATGTTTCTAGCATTCTTAACATCATTTTTAAGGAACACAATTGTGCCATCAGCATATTGTAAAATAGCAACCCCTTTAGGAATGATATGATCAATCAGGCCTGTGATCAGACCATTTTCTTGGGCATGTTCAACCATTCTTGTTAAGCAATCAGCAGCAAAGTTAAACAGAATGGGAGATAGAGGGGCCCCCTGCCTAACACCTTTAAAGCTTTTAATGTAATCCCCAATCTTGTCATTCACTTTGACACTGACAGTCCCACCAGTTACTACTTGAGTAATCCATTGTAGCCAGATTTTACTAAAGCCTCTCAATTTCATATATTGAAATAAAATTTTCCAGTTCACCTTGTCGTACGCCTTTTCAAAGTCCAGTTTAAGGATGATCCCAACCTCTTTTTTTCTTTTGGTTTCATGTACTATCTCATGCAGACACATAATGCCTTATAAGATGTTTCTTCCTTTAAGGAAAGCTGTTTGTACAGGACTAATCAATTTGTCTGCATATGGCTCCACTCTAATAGTTAACATTTTTGTAATTAGCTTGTATAGACAATTGAGTAAACAGATTGGTCTATACTGCTGAATTTTATTTGCTTCTTTAACTTTTGGGAGCAAAGTGATAATCCCATAGTTAAGTCTGCTAATATCAACTTGGTTTTTATGGAAATCATCAAACAGTTGTATAATGTCACTTTTGACAATGTTCCAACATTTCTGAAAGAACTCAATGGGTATTTTGTCAGGACCAGGAGCTTTGTTTTTCTCCATTTGAAATAGTGCCCCCTTGATTTCTGTCTCAGAAAAAGGAAGATACAAATTCTCATTGTCTGAATCATTTAGCTTGTATGAATCTTTCCAAATGTCAGGATTCATACTTATGTCATGTTGTGGAACAGGACCAAAAAGGGTAGAGTAATATTCAGAAGCTAATTTAAGAATATTGTCATCACCTTCTATAGTTTCACCATCATTCTCAAGAGAGATAATTGTGTTTTTCCTCTTCCTACCATTTGCACATTTGTGAAAAAAACTCAGTATTAAGGTCTCCTTTGAGTAGCCATGTTTCATGACTTCTCTGAAACCAATATTTTTCTTCTTGCTCCAGGATTTTAAGGTTTTCAATCATAATCCATTGTTTTCTTATAGTTTGATCACTAGTCAAACAAAAATTTTCCTCCAAATCCTCCAAAAAAGTTAACTCAGTCTGTATGGCTTCTTTTTTCTTCCTGAGCTCACCTTGTTTACTAAAACCCCATCCTTTGAAAAATTGTTTAAACATTTTGATTTTTTGGTTAATTTTATCCAAGGATGATTTAGCTCTACATGGTTTGTTCCATATTCTTTCTACATTCTTGTAGAAGTCAGGATTATCAAACCAACAAGAATCAAATCTGAAGTATTTGAAAGCAAGCTTTTTCTGTGATCCACTTGATAGGATGAGAGGATTATGACCAGAAACCTCTCTTGGTAACTTTTTAACCATAACATGAGGGTATATGTTTTCCCAACATTTAGATACCAGAATTCTGTCTAACTTTTCCAAAATAGGAGGATCTTGATTATTTGACCAGGTGTACATACCTCCATTCATCACAATTTCCCTTAATTCAAAGAAATTGATGATAGAATTGAAGATACCAGATTGTTTATGAACTCCTTTGTTAGAACTTTTTTCTTTTGCATATCTAATTATATTAAAATCTCCTCCAATTACGATAGGTTCAGAATTGCTATTACAAAAACTCGACAATTCAGCTAAGAATTCCATTTTAAACTCATCTTGAGCAGCTCCATAAACTATTAATAGGTTCCACTTGATTTTCTTCTCTTTATCCCATAGGTTCAATTGAATCATATACTCTCCCTAATTTTTAAAAGACCCAACATCATACTTATTCAGATTAGCACCAACTAAAATCCCACCAGATTTACCCTTGGATGGGATCCATTCCCAAAGGTAATTCTGTTGGGTATCAAATCCCCTTAAAAAAACATGTTGGATGGTTTCTTTATTATATTGCAAAAACAACAACGTACTTTCATTCCCACTCTAATTTCGCTTCAACAAGGTTTGTTTCTCTCTCAGCAGCGAGATGGTTAGCGTGACGGGCCACATCTTTTTTATCCGTATCATCATCTCCATCGTCTCGTCAGCTGGCCTCTCTTCTGGCCGGGATCCTACAGTCTTGTCGTAAGACGGCCTCGTCCTGTTTGGTAGTTCCGTCCGGTCCGCCGAATTGAAGGATCGGCATGGGCGCGTCCGCGCGTGGGCAGAGCGGTGCGTAGCCATCGCGATTCGCAAGACGATAACATGACGCCGAGGCGATAGCGATGGAAAGGGCATCCTCGACGCCCCGATTCCGTGCACGCGAGACAGACAGCACGGACGACACGTCTCGCACTCGAAGGGAGAGCGAGCGCGACAAACAGCGTGACGTACATGCGATGAGCCCACACGAGCATGCGCATGCGCGTGCGCTCGATCGGATGGTTTATTTCCGGTGGAATTCCACGGCTTCGATCGATCGAAGGCCACCAAGCCCATCCCCATCTCGCGTGTGACACGGTTCACACGTGGTACGTACGAAGGGCCGGTTGTTATTTCGTTCGGCGCTCAGCGCCCGTGTGATGTCATTCCAGCGTTTTCTTCTGTGGATGGACTGCGGTACGGTGCTGATGAGCGAGTCATGCATGCCGTTGCCGTCCTGGCTCCAGTGTCGTAACGTAAAGACTGCTTCCTAGTCCTAGCTCGTCGACTGGTGATTTATGGCGTTGCGCTCACTACTAACCCAGTCATCTGTTCCTGGAGAGACAAGCCACTGAGTGACTATGGAATGGTTTGACCACTAATTCCCAAGTCGTAGTTACCGTTCTCGCTCGGTTTTATGCCACCAAACAATAAGTTTGACCTCATGGTCATTGTTGTCGTTGGACCAAAAGCTCATAGACTCACGAGTGCGAGCATATGAGGACCTTTTCTATAGAACGCACTGCTGGCCTCCGGAGCCTGCGAGTAGAGTACGAAGAAAGGGACAGGGCAGCACGCCTAGCTTCTCTTCTCTCGGAGATGGGCTACGCACCAACATTCCCTGCGCTTCCGGGTTTTGACCAAACGAGAACAACGACAAATGGTAGGCGGCTACATGGAAGCCTAGGTGATAGTGGGTCCAAGTAGTAAGTATTGTGACTTGTGAGGAGGATTATGAAAGAGAATTTTTTTGGAGCCAAATACGAGACAACTTATTGTATAACTTGACTCTAATAGTTTGACGTATAGTCAAACACTTGGCTCTATTATTGAACTTGCTCGGACTGGCTCCGAACGGTTCAAAGTCAACTGATTAATCGCTTTTCTTGTTCTCGAGAGAAATGATTAGCCTTTGTTGCACAAGACATTAACTAGCTACTGTAGTAGAGAAGGTAGAGCCCAGAGGAAGCACCCCACGCCAAATCAACACGGGAACAAATACCAGAAGGTCACGGTTCGTGGAACATTTTCATCTCTGATCTGTAGTACCATGGGAGCAGTGGTGGGTGTTCAATTTTCAACGGGACCAGCCTGTGACAGAACCTTTTAAAAAACGACCCACTTACTAGGATTAATAGTACATCCGACTTAATCCCAAACAAATGAATCAATTCTTAATTAGTTCGTTAGGTGTCACCACTTTACAGCGGATCAGTCACCTCTCTCCGAACAGGATCTCCTCATTACGAACATTGCAGAAGTAATACGATAATTTATATTACATCAAAGTAGCGGAAATTTGAAGTCATATTACAAACCATAAGTTTTGAAACATAACTTAAGTGTCATAAGATAACATAGTATCAAGCTGCTGATAGAGTATATACAAACAACCGAGGTACTCATCCTCATCAACTGAAACAACGGTCATGTAGCACGAAGCCACACAGACCGGACTGGGACCCTCATCTGCAACAGGGGTTAACAAACCCTGAGTACAGGGTACTCAACAAGACTTATCCGATAAAAGAAAATATTTGGTGGACAAAAGGTATGCAAGTCATAGGATTCAAGGTGTGGTTTGCAAGAATCAAGTATTTTACATAAATGAGCATTTATAAAAGAATAGAAATTCATTTAATTCGTTCAAAAGATTACTCAAGTATCAATCTAAATTTATGATTGATGACAAGGTAATAACCATCCAAGAAAGGAACCAACAAGTATCCAATTTAAGTTTCATTAACTACGATGTAAAAGAAAGGGTCATGTTTCCATATCCGAGGAACACGACGATTCGAACCGGTTTATCCCAGCTGGGGCTTCCCAATCACACGACATATACAACACTAAAGCACGCATATGACTATTTTTTCCTGGATCCTCTCGCCAAAACCGGGGTTCCGCCACCCGAACTTAACCCTCGCAAGCTCCTCACCGGCAGCAATGGCGGCAACCCGCGCTCGGTCGCACATGCGCCGGCGAGTACAAGCATGCGCCGGAGAAACAAAGCACACCAACGAACGCAGCGGCCCCCAAACAACGCGAAGCAAGCGAAAAACGAGCCAAAACCCTAATGAAACTACCTCGTCGTCGACCATGGCGCACGACCGAGATCCACGCGACGTACGCGCTCGAACAACGAACGCCGCGGACGGACTCACGACGGCTAGGCGAAGCTAGCACAAGACTCGGATTGGAAAAAGATGGACAAACGCGTCCCATCGACGAGCGCACCGCCACGACGGCCATAAACGGCGGCGGAGCTCGCGGACCGAGCTCTACGGCTCGAAACAAGAACGACTAAGCGCGCGGAGAGTTCGAGGAGCTCACCCCGGTCGTGAAACGCTTGCTGGCGAAGTCGGAGATGAAGCAGAAAGAGCTGGCGACGAAGACCGTGCCGGCGGAGTTGGTGAACCGAGTGGCAACGACGGCGTTCCCGGAGCTACGATCCATCATGGAAGAAACAGAGAAGCCGACGATGATCAGTGATGAACAAGGAAGATGAAACAAGAAAGAAGACAACAATGCGACTCCTAGAGAGCCGAGGCGACATCGAACCAGAGCGGCGGCGCTTTCGCCGGAGTTGAGGAAGAAGACGTCGCGCCGGAAGAACGGGAGCTCGGCGGCTTCAACCAACTTGCGCGGAAGATGCGCGAAGTCAATGCGAAGGTAATGGCAGTGGATTGGGGACTTGGCAGTGGCTAACGAGCTCGTACGAGCTCGTCGAGGTGGGGTACTCACGCGTCGGAGCAGAGCGGACGGTGTCGCAAGCGTGAAAGAGGAGCAAGGAGTGGACTACGTCCCGTTTTGAATGTGGTAACGGGGCCGTGGTGATGCCACACACTTGATACGACGCTCGTTGCGGACATGAGGCGCAAGGTGAGCTCGGCAGCTGGCCAGCCAGATGTCGGCGTCGAGTTCACCGTCGCCATGCAAGTGCTTGATGAAATGACTGAACCGCCCCTGGTACTAAATTGCAAAATGCACAAGCTTCCAAGGGTTTTCATGAAAAACTTTGAATACGAAAGTTGCTCAAAATTTCATGATCTACAACTTTGTCAATATGCACTTTTTCAAATTCGGCCTAGAAATAAAAATGCATTTTTGAAATTTGAAACTCCTTTTTAAAAGGATTTACCCCCTTTTCAAAAACTCTAAAAACTTGAATAACACTTGAAAAACTTAAAACACAACAAATGTGTCAGTGTTATGACCCGGGGGTCAGGACCGCCAACGAGTAAATTTGTATATCGCGTGCTCCCTCTCTCAGACGTGATGCAAGATGGACACAAGGTTTATCCTGGTTCGGGCAAAGAAGGCCCTACGTCCAGCGGGGGAGGATGACTTGTATTATCTCGCACCCAAAACGTGCTCGTATAGGGGGGTACAAGCTGTGTTACACGGGGTTGCTCGGAGTGAGCTACGGTCTAAGGCTAGCGGGTTTGCCCTAGGCTGCGGGTTTGCCACCCGAGGGGTCGATCATGTGGCGGGGTGTGTATGCGTGGAGTGTGAGAGTGTGAACTGAAGTCTCGGAGATTTCAGGATCCAGCCCTTTATTCTACCTCGACGTCCCCTTTTATAGACCAAGAGGAGGTCCGAGGGTACAGGACCCTAACTGTGGCGGTATGGGTAGCGTGTCCGAGGCACACTGTTGGCGGAGAGACGTTGAGCACTGTGGCGGCATGGCCTTCCCGTCCTTCTGGTGTCCCCGGTCGTGGTGGCAGTAGAAGTCGCCGTGGCACAGCGTCCGCAGACGGGCACGAATCCCACGGCTGAAGCGGGACGGGGCGGATGGGACGGCCCCCATACTGGAGTTGTTGGAGAAAGGGGTCGAGCCCCTCGGTCGAGGGGGGGGGGGGTTCGAGCCCCGCGTGGCTCTGTCGCATTCCCAAAGTCGTCGACGAGGGCCGCACCGTTCACTTTCCGAGGGGTACTGCTGGAGCCCGTACTCGCGTAGTGGCGGCAGTGGCGGCACAGTTGACAGGAATCGGAGACTTGACGGGGAGTTGGCGGATTTGACAGCGGACGCGGGCGCCCATGTCGTTAGGTGGTTTCACTTTAACCCATGCCGAGAGCAGTTGGGTTAATCGAGCCTCTAGTCCGGGGGTCATCCGTTCGACCCCTGGTCCGTCGCTCATCGTCGAGGTAGGGTCGGAGCAGAGACGGGGTCGGAGAGGTCGAGGTAGAGGTCGGGGGGTCGTTCGTTCGACCCCTCGTCCGTCCTTCGTTCGTCGAGGTGGGGGCCGAGGGGTCGTTCGCTCGCCCCCTCGGTCCGTCATTTATCGTCGAGGTAGGAGCCGGGGGGTCGTTCGTCCGACCCTCGGTCCGTCTCTTGACGTCGAGGTGGGGGCCGAGGGGTCGTTCGTCCGACCCTCGGTCCGTCATTCGGCGTCGAGGTGGGCCGGCCCGTGACTTGTCGCCACAGCTGGTGTAGAGGGGGCCCTCGAGCGATGGGCCATGCCTTACTGAGCAGTGGGCTGGTCCCTGCCTTAAAAATAGTTGCTATGTTTAGCGTTAATTTATCGAAGGGTTTAGGGTATCCCTTACCTTCGTACCCGACAAAATGCAATTCAAATAGAACTCTACTATATTGCTTAAACATTCATATACAAATTCTTTATAGATTTTGAAAATCATGTTTAGGGTTTAATCCACCCCCTCTGGGAATTAGGGTTTGGATTCAAATTTAAATTTTTGGAATTTGAAAAGATGACCCTGCAATCACACCATGGATCAAACATAAGCAAGTAAACTCATTTTAGTTCAATGCATATCTGGGTTTTCAAACAAATGAATGATGCTTAATGCATATGATGACATGATCAAGTTTTAATTATGTGATTAACACCAGGGGTGTTACAACCCTTCCCCCTTAAAGAAATCTCGTCCCGAGATTAAAGGTGAAACAAAGTAATGGAAAATGAAACGTATCAAGAACTTTTCTTTTTCATATCATCCTTGTTACAACTATGACCAGGTTTTACAAAACAGCTCAAACTATAGAAGCATAAAACTCTGGGAAAGTCTCTAAAAGATAATCTTCAGATTCCCATGTAGCTTCCTCTTCTGAGTGCTGGTTCCACTAAACCTTATAGAACTTGATGGTCTTGTGACGAGTAATTCGATCCTTTCGATCAAGAACCTTCACAGGATACTTAGAGTATGTCACATCAGGTTCCAGTTGCACTCCTTCAACTTCAACGATTGTATCCTTAACTTGAAGACACTTCTTCAATTGGGATACGTGAAACACATCATGAACGACGGATAGAATGTCAGGCAATTTTAAACGATAAGCCACATTGCCTATTCATTCCAGAACTGGGAATGGACCGACATAGCGAGGTGCTAACTTGCCTTTTACTCCAAACCGTGAGACTCCTTTCATAGGTGAGACCTTCAGATAAACATGATTATCAGGCTCAAACTGTAAAGGACCTCTTCTTTTATCAGCATAACTCTTTTGCCTAGACTGGGCGATCTCAATATTAAAGTGGATCTGTTTAACTTTTTCTTCCGCTTTCTTAACTATGTCAACACCAAAGAACTCACGTTCCCCGGGTTCTGACCAATTAAGAGGAGTTCTACAACCCCGACCATACAAAGCTTCAAAAAGGTGACATCTTTATGCTCTGCTGGTAACTATTGTTGTAAGAGAACTCTGCCCAAGGTAAGCATTCATCCCACTTCTCAGCAAAGTTAAGCACACAACATCTCAAAAGATCCTCAAGAACCTGGTTCACCCGTTCTGTCTGACCATCAGTTTGAGGATGATAAGTTGTGCTATACAAAAGTTTAGTACCCAGCGACTCATGGAGATGTCTCCAGAAAGCTAAGACAAACTGAGTTCCATGATCAGATACGATGGTCTTGGGAATACCATGAACACTTACTATTCTTGCCAAAAAGAACTTAGCATAGCCAACAACATGCATTGTGGTTTTTACTGGTAGAAAATGTGCAGACTTGGTAAGTCGATCAACAATAACCCAGATGGAATCATGACCACTAGAGGTCTTAGGCAAACCTACTATGAAATCCATACTGATGTCTTCCCATTTCCAAACCGGAACTGGTAAAGGTTGAAGCTGACCTCTAGGTTTCAAACGCGCTGCCTTCACTTTCTGACAAGTATCACACTTGGTCACATAGCCTGCTATCTCAATCTTCATCTTTGTCCACCAGAACTTCCTCTTCAAATCCTGGTACATCTTATTGCTTCTAGGATGGATAGACAATCGAGAAGTATGAGCTTCATCAAGAATAGCTTGTCGCAACTCTAGAACCTTAGGCACCACAAGACGATTCTTGAACCAGAGCACATCAGCTTCATCCAACTTGAAACAAGTAGGTACTCCAGAGTTCACCTTTGCTTTAAGATGAGCAATGCCAGTATTGGTTTTCTAAGCTTCGATAATTTGATCCCGAATACTGGGTTCCACCGAGATAATAGTTAGATCACCATGCTGGACCATAGATATGTCTAACTTCTCCAACTCATAACAAAGAGTGGAATTTACCGTCTTTAGGCTCAGACAATTGCAACTACCCTTACGACTTAAGGCATCGGCTACAACGTTTGCTTTGCCTGGATGATAATGCACTTCAAGATCATAATCTTTAATAAGCTCCAACTACCTTCTTTGCCTCATATTCAACTCAGACTGAGTGAATATATACTTCAAACTCTTATGATCGGTATAGATATGACAAAGATTGCCCAGAAGATAATGTCGCCAAATCTTCAAAGAGTGGACAACTGCCGCTAGTTCAAGGTCATGAGTTGGATAGTTCTCTTCGTGCTTCTTCAACTGCCTAGAAGCATAAGCAATGACCCTTCCTTCTTGCATCAAGACACACCCATTACCAATACCGGATGCATCACAATATATATCGAAGGGCTTCTCAATATTAGGTTGAGCTAATACGGGAGTTGTGGTCATTAAATTCTTCAAAGTATGAAAGGTTTCTTCACACTCATCAGACCATACGAACTTGGTCTAGTTCTTTAGTAGACTGGTAATGGGTTTCGAGACTTGAGAAAAGTCTGGAATAAACCGACGGTAATAACCAGTCATACCGAGGAAACTTTGAACTTGATGGACTGTCGTTGGTGGCTTCCAGTCTAGAATGTCCTTCACCTTAATAGGGTCAACTGCCACTCCTCCATTGGACAAGACATGTCCTAGGAATTGCACTTCCTTTAGCCAAAACTCACACTTACTGAACTTCGCATAAAGCTGTTGCTCCTGCAATCGAGTCAAGACGATTCGGAGATAACGAGCATGTTCCTTTTCATTCTTGGAATAGATAAGAATATCATCAATAAAAACCACAACGAACTTGTGCAGCTCAGGCATGAATACTGAGTTCATAAGATAAATGAAGTATGTTGGTGCATTGGTCAAACCAAACGACATTACCAGATATTCATAAAGCCCATATCTGGTGGTAAACGCCGTCTTGGGGATATCTTTGGGTCGAATCTTGATCTGATGGTACCCTGATCGCAAGTCGATCTTGGAGAACACTGTAGCTCCAGCGAGTTGATCAAAGAGAAGATCGGTCCTCGGCAAGGGATACTTGTTCTTGATGGTCACTTCGTTCAAGGGACGATAGTCAACGCACATTCGGAGAGTATGATCCTTCTTCTTCACGAAAATAGCAGGACAACCCCATGGCGATGAACTAGGTCGAATGAAACCTTTATCGAGAAACTCATTCAATTGAGTCTTCAATTCTGCTAGCTCTTTGGGAGGCATTCGATAGGCCCTTCTAGAGACAGGTGCTGTGTCAGGCTTTAACTCTATAGAAAACTCAACATCTCTATCGGGAGGTAAGCCAGGTAAGTCATCAGGAAAGATGTCTAGGAACTCACGCACTACTGGAATATCATATATCCCCACCGCAGTTATAGAACAGACTTTTTCCACTTTCCTTTTTGGCACAGAAAGCTGAATCAAGAGTTGAGATTTACTGTCTGGCACTCTACCCTGATAGTTCTGTTTAATACATCGATCACAGCTTTGTGCTACTGCAACCAATTCATCCCCAGGATCATATCTAAACCCTGGTTAGGAAGTACTACCATGGTCATGGGAAAGATATGCCCACCCAGACTCAAAGATACTTTATACACCAACTCTCTAGTCGAGATTCGACCATCCGGTGTTTGCACATGAAAGTCCAGTTTTAACTCAGACAAAGGAATGCTATGTTTGAGCACAAATAACTTATCAATGAAGGAATGTGATGCACCAGAATCAAAGAGAATAACTGCAGGGTGATTGTTGATAGGAAACATACCCTGCAATACGGGTTCTCCCTCTGGCATTCCTTCACCCTGGGCATGAAACACCCGCTTAGTCTTCTGCTCAGTCTTGTTCTTCTGATTCCCAACATTACCACCCTGCTTCTGCTGCTGCTGACTCCCAACAAACTTCTGATTATACTGCTTCGGAAGAGGACACACATTGGAATAATGCCCCACCTTTCCACAGTTGAAGCAGGCATTACTAGTTTGCTTGGGAACCACTTGATTATTTGGGCTAGCATTCTGCCTCGGGTACTGAGAACCCCTAGAGAACTGATGCCCAGACTGCTGCTGAGGAGAACGATACTGAAAGCGATTATGGTTTTGAGGGTGGTAGATAATCTTCTGCCTCTTCTGACCACCACTGGAAGACCCCGCAACAGCTTTCTTTTTCTTTGCCTCCTTATGGATGCGCAGAGAACTCTCAGCAGAGATAGCCATGCTCACCACCTCATGATAGGTAGCATTAGGATTATGATTGAGCATGGTGTGAAGCTTAGTTGAAAGCCCCCTGAAAAACCACCTCTTCTTCTTAGCATAAGTACTGACATGTTCCACAGCATACTGGGAAAGATGGTTGAACTTGCCCATGTACTGCATGACTGTGGAATCTCCTTGCTTCAGAGTCAGGAACTCTTCTAACTTAGACTCCATCACACCAGCAGGAATATAATGAGCACGAAAAGCCTCACGAAATTCCGTCCAAGTGGCACGATGACCCGTTGGCTACATAGCTGTAAAGGTCGACCACCAAGATCCAGCTGCACCACGAAGCTGCTGAGTTGCAAACACTGGCTTCTGCACCTCTGTGCAATTAATCAGCTCAAACTTCTGCTCCATGGTGCGGAGCCAATCATCAGCTTCTAATGGCTCCTCTGCCTTAGTGAACACCGGGGGACGCGTGTCTGTGAAATCGACATAAGTCGTTTCCTGATTGTTATTGTTGCGACCCCGATTCCCATGACCACCTTGGTTGTGGTGCTGAGCGAGTTCATGCAAGAGACGGGCATTATCCGCCGAGACACTGATCAATGCCGCCAAAGTTTGTGCCAAGGTTGGTGGTGGAGGGGGTGGATCAGGAAGTTCCCCATCATGTGCCCCAGCATTGTTATGTTCAGGCATCTGTTTGTACAAACATACTTTTATTGAAACACAAGCATAAAAGTACCCAAGTGCACAAACATATATTACATGACCATCATAACATAAAAGTACTGGAAACTAAAGAGTTCTGAAAGCGATAAAGGTAGATTATATTACAAACCCACTACTCGCATCCAACTAGACAGCTAGAGAAACCATGACCTACTCGTCGTCGCTGAGGACTACAACCTCCACCTCTGGCTCATCCTCAACGATCACCTCTGGCTCTGGCTCAACTCCACCCTGAGCCTCAGGAGTGGGTGCAAAGAACTGGTCCCCAAAGGACAAGTCTACCTGCACAAGCTCTCCCAGGTCCTCTGCCATGGTCTGCTGCTGAAACTCGGGGTTCAGCAGGTTGGTGAGGTGATGCACTTCCTCATGAAGCACATTGTTGTACACCTCAAGGTTACCTGCATAGTGCCCCAAGTTGAGGTAAAACTCGGACAATAGAAACTCTCGGACCTAGGCTTCATTCCTCTCTCCCATCGCCTCGTATATGAAGCCCTCAGCGAGAGTCATCTCCGTCGTCTTGTAGGTTAGCTATGTCTCCTTCTCTGCCAGCTGTGCATCCTTCTCTGCCAGCTGGTCCTAACACTGCTGCAACTCAACCTCCAGCTCCTCCACCTTGTCCTTCAGGTCGTGAGTGCTGCTAGCAAACTCGTCTTTGTTGGTCGTCATCCAGCACAGGTCGGCCCTCAAGTGCTCGATCTTCAACTTGCGACGACAAAAACAACTAGCATCCTGACGACTGCTCTCACCACCGTCTCCACGTGACGCCAGCCTGTAGCGAGGGACTCCCAACGGTCCGGACGACTTGTGAGCCGTGCGCTTAGTCCTGGCCATCCTATAGACAAGATTTTAAAGGAGATAAGTAAGTAACATAATAGATTTTAATTGTTTAAGAACAAAATTTTAAAACATATCCCAAGTTGTATGATATGATGCATGATACGTCCTACGAATACGATAATATTTACATAACATATTTATAGGGCATATATATATAACCATATTCATACCATCAGCTTGATATTCCTAAGAACTACTCTCCTATTATCTAAACAAGAGAAGAGATAAGTTAAAGAAGTTTTTGGACTCAAAACAAATTTTATTTTAAGATCCAAATCATTTTTAAAAGATTTTACAACTGCAAGATCTGTAATAAGGAGATCTTTGATACCAATTGTGACAGAACCTTTTAAGAAAGGGCACACTTGCCAGGATTAATAGTTCATCCGACTTAATCCCAAATAAATGAATCAATTCTTAATTAGTTCGCCAGGTGTCACCACTTTACAGCGGATCATTCACCTCTCTCCGAACAGGATCTCCTCACTACGAACATTAAAGAACTAATACGATAATTTATATTACATCAAAGTAGCGGAAATTTGAAGTCATATTACAAACCATAAGTTTTGAAACATAACTTGAGTGTCATAAGATAACATAGTATCAAGCTGCTGATAGAGTATATACAAACAACCGAGGTACTCTTGCCCAAGAGCCAAGCAAAGACAACTACTCTTCATCCTCATCAACTGAAACAACGGTCATGCAGCATGAAGCCACGCAGACCGGACTAGGACCCTCATCTGTAACAGGGGTTAACAAACCCTGAGTAAGGGGTACTCAACAAGACTTATCCAACAAAAGAAAATATTTGGTGGACAAAAGGTATGCAAGTCATAGGATTCAAGGTGTGGTTTGCAAGAATCAAGTATTTTGCATAAATGAGCATTTATAAAAGAATAGAAATTCATTTAATTCGTTCAAAAGATTACTCAAGTATCAATCTAAATTTATGATTGATGACAAGGTAATAACCATCCAAGAAAGGAACCAACAAGTATCCAATTTAAGTTTCATTAACTACGATGTAAAAGACAGGGTCATGTTTCCATATCCGAGGAACACGACGATTTGAACCGGTATATTCCAGCTGGGGCTTCCCAATCACACGACATATACAACACTAAAGCACACATATGACTACTTTTTCCTGGATCCTCTCGCCAAAACCGGGGTTCTGCCACCCGAACTTAACCCTCGCAAGCTCCTCACCGGCGGCGATGGCGGCAACCCGCGCTTGGTCGCACACGCACCGGCGAGTACAAGCATGCGCCGGAGAAACCAAGCACACCAACGGACTCAGCGGCCCTCAAACAACGCGAAGCAAGCAAAAAATGAGCCAAAACCCTAATGAAACTACCTCGTCGTCGACCATGGCGCACGACCGAGATCCACGCGACGTACGCCGGCCAAATGACGTACGCGCTCGAACAACGAACGCCGCGGACGAACTCACGACGGACTCTACGGCTCGAAACAAGAACGACTAAGCGGGCGGAGAGTTTGAGGAGCTCACCCTGGTCGTGAAACGCTTGCTGGCGAAGTCAGAGATGAAGCAGAAAGAGCTGGCGACGAAGACCGTCCCGGCGGAGTTGGTGAACCGAGTGGCAACGACGACGTTCCCGGAGCTACGGTCCATCATGGAAGAAACGGAGAAGCCAAAGATGATCAGTGATGAACAAGGAAGATGAAATAAGAAAGAAGACAACAATGCGGCTCTTGGATAGCCGAGGTGACATCGAACTAGAGCGGCGGCGCTTTCGTCGGAGTTGAGGAAGAAGACGTCGCGCCGGACGAACGGGAGCTCGGCGGCTTCAACCAACTTGCGCGGAAGATGCGCGAAGTCAATGCGAAGGTAATGGCAGTGGATTGGGGACTTGGCAGTGGCTAACGAGCTCGGACGAGCTCGTCAAGGTGGGGTACTCACGCGGCTGAGCAGAGCGGACGGCGTTGCGAGCGTGAAAAAGGAGCAAGGAGTGGACTACGTCCCGTTTTGAAGGTGGTAACGGGGCCGTGGTGATGCCACACACTTGATACGACGCTCGTTGTGGACATGAGGCGCAAAGTGAGCTCGGCAGCTGGCCAGCCAGATGTCGGCGTCGAGTTCACCGTCGCCATGCAAGTGCTTGATGAAATGACTAAACCGCCCCTGGTACTAAATTGCAAAATGCACAAGCTTCCAAGGGTTTTCATAAAAAAACTTTGAATACTAAAGTTGCTCAAAATTTCATGATCTACAACTTTGTCAATATGCACTTTTTCAAATTCGGCCTAGAAATAAAAATGCATTTTTGAAATTTGAAACTCCTTTTTAAAAGGATTTACCCCCTTTTCAAAAACTCTAAAAACTTGAATAACACTTGAAAAACTTAAAACACAACAAATGCAATTCAAACAGAAGTCTACCATATTGCTTAAACATTCATATACAAATTCTTTATAGATTTTGAAAATCATGTTTAGGGTTTAATCCACCCCCTCTGGGAATTAGGGTTTGGATTCAAATTTAAATTTTTGGAATTTAAAAAGATGACCCTACAATCACACCATGGATCAAACATAAGCAAGTAAACTCATTTTAGTTCAATGCATATCCAGGTTTTCAAACAAATGAATGATGCTTAATGCATATGATGACATGATTAAGTTTTAATTAAGTGATTAACACCAGGGGTGTTACACAGCCAAGAATCCAACAAATGCTGGAAGGTTTCGGTATGTAGGAAGGACGAGATCATGAGAATTTAAAAGTGCTACTACGTCCCTTTCAGAGTCTTTTCTATAGCCACACGAATATTTGTCGTCTTAGGCAGTAGACTAGACAATATCTTTCTGTACAATACAACATTATGAGCTACTACCTCCCACCGATCCTACAACTACAATTCTAGCTCTGTTCTTAATCAACTTATCTAAAATCTGATAAGTTCACCAAAAACAGTATCAATGTTTATGATACCATGACAATAACACATACTCCCTAAATCTAAGTCATTCCAAAAATCTTGGGGAGTCAAAGTTTTTCAAATTTATATATTAAAATAATAACATTTATAATATCAACTAAGTATCGTTAGATTCTTCATTAGTTATATTTCTGTAGTATACCTATTTCATGTCATAAATCTTTATGTTTCTTTCTATAATTTTTTGTCAAACTTATAATATTTTGACTCTCCAAGATTTTTGAAATGACTTAATTTGGAACGGAGGGAGTAGTATATTTGATTACAAACCCACTAGTACCATATTTGTATTATAATAGTTAATTTTTATTAACTTAATTATTGATCAAAGATTATAAACCTACGTGAAATGCCATGCAAATTAGATCCAAAGGAATACTAAACAAATACTACTACAAAACAGGTAACGGTCTCCGTCCCAACGGCTGCTAAAAGTTACTCTCTAGTCTCCGTGAACCATGGTCCATGGTTGAGTATAAGGACATCAACAGTGTATAGACATGGGGGTGTATCTTTAAATGGGTCCCACAATGACAAAACATCATCTGTTAATTTATTCACAGTGTATAGAACTGGGGGCTAGATCTATAAATGGGTCCCACAATACTTGGAATGTGAGAGAGAAGAAAGATAAGAGTCGGTTCGATACATGAGAGCAGGTTCTATATAGACTATACACAATGTGAAGTCCTTGGTTCTATGATAACATTAAATGCATGGACACCCCCTAGACCTATACACTATGGGCGCTCTAAGAACGGAAGCAACAAGTTACCTCATTCCCATTCATCAGTAAGTAGTCCAATAATGTGTTGACCCACCTTCATTCTATTTTTAATGCTAATATTTCTAATAAAATAGGATGGATAATGTTATCATGCCAAAACATGGTCAATATGTTCTTTTCTTTCCGAAACACACATATAACGATATAAACGAACAAACGCTCAGATACAAAATTATCTAATCCATAACGTATCTAGAATACCAAAGTATTCACCAAGAAGGTGCTATGTTTGCAGAAGGTCCAATGAAATATGGTACCGAAGTATATATATATATATATATATGCTCCCGCATCACAAATAATAATGGCCATTCCTTGCATTATTTAAACATCAGAAACCGATAATATGCCCACCAAACAACTCTAAAACATACGGCTATACACGTAGCATACCGAATTGCTTTTTTTTATCATTAGAACACATGTATACTTCCTCCATTTGAAATTAGAAGGCTCATTTTGTCTTGAGCATAGGCCAAAAATATTGAAGATGACTACACTACCCATCCTTTTTTTGTATATCGACACAAGGATTATATTATGAAAATATTTCTCATGTCGACTATCAAACTTAAGTACTATGATGTTAAACTATACATATTTCTAGAAATTTAAGGTCAAATTTATAAATCATTGACTTTGAGAAAAATAAAATTGCAACCTTTGAAAAATGGAGGGAGTAGTATACTTATAAGCTTTGTATCGATGAATACAATATTCTCTCCCTCCATCTAGTTGTGTCTAAGTCAAACTTTCTTTAAATTTTACCAAAAGAGCATCAACATTTATGACATCAGATATGTAATGCTATGAAAAACTATTTCTTAATAATTATAATGATCCTTATTTATATATCATATATATTGGTATCTTTTATATAAAGTTGGTATAATTTAGGATTATATTTTACTACTGCTCATGAAAATAGGATGAATATTTATCGATGTTAGCTTGTCTAAAAATATCAAAATATTAAATGAATAATCTACATATAAATTTGGACATTTAATATCCATATCATATCCAAATTTGAATATTGTATGATCTCTTCTGATACACATGTGGGATGGATATCCAATATTATACTGATCACACTTCAATTCCTACAAAGAAACAAATACTCATATTTGTATATCTAGCCGTAGCTAACATATGTTCACCCTGCCATTTGAGGATGGAGGGAGTATGTCTTGTATTTTTCAAAAGGTGGCAGTAGTAACTAATACCAGTTATACAATTTTTTGTCACCAAAATTGACTCAAGTGGAATACCTAAATACATGCTATTTTTTACTCGAATTTGTACACTATAGTACATTTATATTCAGATCAACTTAACCATTTCATGTCCCAATAAAACTTAGGTAGGGTAGAGTTGAATTTTCTCTTTTATCGGTTCTCACCATTGCCTCCATATGATAACAACAATAGTCATGGACATTACAATATATATAATATCTCTATAAAAATATCATGTTTAAGACCATGCTTGGTCAAACCTTACCTTAAAGAAAAAAATGAGAGTACAAGCTTATTTTATCTCTTGCACTTGGACCACGAGACTATTAATGTGACAGAACCTCTTAAGATAGGGCCCACTTGTCAGGATTAACCAACTTAATCTCCAACAGATGATCCAAATCTTAATTAGCCCATCAGGTGTCGCCACTTTGCAGCGGGTCATCCACCTCTTTCCGAACAGGATCACCTCATCACAATCATGACAGAAGTAATACGAAATTTTTATATTACATCAAAGTAGCGGAAATTTAAAGTCATATTACAAACCATAAGTTTTGAAACATAACTTAGTGTCATACGATAAAGGTACATCAAGCTGCTGATAGCGAAAGAACAGATAACCGAGTTACTCTTGCCCAAGAGTCAAGCAAAGACAGGTCATTCTTCATCTTCATCTACACTGACCACGGTCATGCAGCAAGGAGCCACACACACCGGGTTGTGATCCTCATCTGCAACAGGGGTTAACAAACCCTGAGTACGGGAGTACTCCACAAGACTTATCCGACAAAGAAAAGTATTTGGTGGACAAAACAGTATGCAAGTCATAGGAATTCAAGGTGTGGTTTGCAAGAATCAAGTATTTTGCATAAATGAGCATTTATAAAAAGAATTGAAATCATTTAAGTTATCCATAAGATTACTCAAGTATCGACCTAGATGTATGATCGATAACAAGGTAATAAACATCCACGAAGGGATCCAACAAGTATCCAGTTAAAGTGTATTACTACGCGGTAGAGGACAGGGTCATGTTTCCATATCCGAGGAACACGACGATTCGAACCGGTTTATCCCAGCTGGGGCTTCCCTATCACACGACATATACAGCCGCTTAAAGCACGCATATGACTACCTTTCCCTGGATCCTCTCGCCAAGACCGGGGTTCCGCCACCCGAGAGCACAGTACGCCTCCATCCAGTTCGCTAACTTGGAGGGTACACACTACTCTCGCCATCTCTCCACTCCCAGTGCGGGTTAACCGTTCTTCAAGCGAGAATAGCCAAAGTCCAGCTTCCCGGAGTATGTGATAAGTACTCCAAAGTCACAACCCTTGGACGTCTACAACGGACGGTTCCTAATCGACACAGGCGGAAAGAACCCGCTCACCACATACCTGGTGGCTCTCCAACACCGTGTCCACCCGGTCTCAGATTATTACTCCCATCAAGAGGACATAGCCATTTGCCGCAGCAATCCGCTATTCATCTCGAAAACAGAACCATTGCCGAAGCAAACAGGTTACCACCTATTCTCGCAGATGACAGGAAATCATCTGACTCTATCGGTCTAAGCATTGCTAAGCAGCATAAAGCAACAACCGTATTTTTAAAACAGTGTCAAGGTACAGGAGTAATTAATTCAAGGTAAGGCTATGCATCAAGTAGGAATTTGATTGAATACCGTAATGCAATAGTATAAACATAAGTGTATTTAAAGCAATCATTTTAAATACAAGGAAGTGTTTGAATGCACCGGGGCTTGCCTTGGTTGGAGGGATAAGCGAACTCGGGCTCAGATTCAAGAGAGAAGACCTCTGCACTGGAGGTATCCAACCCAACCAACGAGCAATCTACACGATATAATGACATGTCTTAGATGATGCTTGAATAGTAAACATGATGCTTAACACAAACAAGCATGCTATCGAGAGAAAACTAAAACAGTTTACCCTAAAGAAACTCAGCAAACAACATTACATCGAGCATGTCCAACTTGTGTTTGTCACTGGACAAATGACCATATATATCAAATAATCCAAAATCACTCAAAGCCTAAAGTTATTAGGGTTTCTAAACATGTTATAACAAAACAGGGCATGCTTCAGAACTAAAAACAGGAAACAGGAAGAACTCTGCTCAAGACCCTCGAACGGCTGAGACTCGACCATCAGCGGCACAGAGGCTCGAGCGGTGGCGTCGAGAACCACAAAACACGGCGGCGAGTCGCCGGCGGTAACCAACCCGAACGGCTGACCCTCGAACTTGCTTCGGCTCGCCGAGCCGAACCCAAAGAGGTACGCCACGACTCAAACAAACCTTCAGAGACACCTCATCGAGGGTGCTAACGATCGGACGGGGCTCGACCGATCGCACACCATCGAGAACAGACCTCGATCGAAGAACTACCCTCGATGACGGAGACAGACCTCGATCGAAAGAAACGAGGCCTCGACTCGAGAAGCTAGACCTCGATCAGAGACACAAGGTCTCGACCGACCCTCGACCAAGAGGCTAGGCCTCGATCGACGCTCGATCCCGAGGCTAGGCCTCGAACGGAGACGCTAGGCCTCGATCACGACTTAGAAAACAACCGCGAGCAAGACGCCCACAGAAACGAGGCTAAAACCTACACAGCCAACCTCGTCGACGACCATGGCGGTGAACTGAGCTCGACCGCACACACACATGCCGACAGACACAGGCCTCGATCAAAGGAGCTAGGCCTCGAGCAGAGACACTAGGCCTCGATCTGACCTCGAACTAAAGAAACGAACACTCTAGCAAGCTAAAGGGACTTCGAACAACGCAAAGCGCACGAGGCGAACTCAGACGGAACGCAACATAGAGCTACGAACAACACCCTCGACGACGGCACTGGCGGTCGACGGTGAAACTGCTCGACTCGCGCTGAAGAGAAACACGCACGCGCTCGAGGGCAACTACCCCTCGAGACGGACTCAGGACGGCTAGGCGAAGCCAGCGCGAGACTTGGGTCTCGAAAAGACCAACTACAGCGACAAGACGTCGATCACACTGCCGCGACGAACAAGCACAGCGGCGACGCTCGAGGACAGAGCGCTAAGGCTCGATACAAGGACAAACGAGAACAGTGAAGCGGTCGAGGAGCTCACCCTGGTCACGGAGCGTTAGCAAGCGCGGCCGGAGATGAAGCAGAGACGACCTTCGATGGAGAACGTGCCGGCGGAAACGGAGAACTGCGCGGCACGAAGATGTTCCCGGAGCAGAACGGCGGCGGTTGTGTCGGAGCTGAGGAAGATAGATCCGCGCTGGACGAATGCGGGCTCGACGACTTCAACCAGCTTTCCCCGAAGATGCGCAAGATCAAGGCGAAGGCAATGACGAAAGATTGAGTGATTGGAAGCAGCCAACGAGCTCGGACGAGTTCGTCAACAATGGCGGTGAACTGCTCGGCGGAACAAAACGGAGCAGAGCGAACGAGAAGTGTGGAGCAGTGCGGAGCAGTGGCGTGGAAAGGAAAGAAGAGAGAACGGCGTCCCGCTTTTAAAGACGACAACGGGTTCCGTGCGACCGCCACGTACCCACGATAGGACGGGAGTCCATGGACAGGCGTAGCGCGGCCGTTGACACGTGTCAGCCAGGAGCGACGTCGAGCTCGACCCCGCCATGCAGCTGCTCGAGGGAAGGACAGAACTGGCCCTGCGGCTGTTTTGCAAAAATGCTCAAGCTTCCAGGGATTTTCAAGAAAAACCTTGAACACGAAAGATGTTCAAAATTTCAAGATCTACAACTTTGCTTAAACAACCACTAGCAAAAACTTTATAGATTTTGAAAATCATGTTTAGGGTTTAATCCACCCCCTCGGAGAAAAGGGTTTGGATTCAGATTTTAAATTTTGAGACTTTGAAAAGATGATCCGCATACAACAAAAGATCAAACACAAGCAAGTAAACTCATTTTAGTTCGATGCATATCCAGGTTTTCAAGCAAATGAATGATGCTTAATGCATATGATGACATGATCAAATTTTTAATTAAGAGATTAACAAGACTAACACCCGGGGTGTTACAATCCTTCCCCCTTAAAGAAATCTCGTCCCGAGATTTAGGAGTGAAACAAAGCAACGAGAAAGGAAATGTATCAAGCACTTTTCTCTTTCACATCATCTTTGTTACAACTATGACCAGGTCTTACAGACAGCTTAAACGATAGAAGCATAAAACTCTGGGAAATTCTCGAAAAGAAAATCTTCAGATTCCCATGTAGCTTCTTCTTCTGAGTGCTGATTCCACTGCACTTTGTAGAACTTGATGGTCTTGCGACGAGTAATTCGATCCTTTAGATCGAGAACCTTTACAGGATACTCAGAGTAGGTCACATCAGGTTCTAACTGCACTCCCTCAACTTCCACCGTTGTATCTTTAATTTGAAGACACTTCTTCAATTGTGATACATGAAACACATCATGAATGGCGGAGAGAATGTCAGGCAATTTCAAACGATAAGCCACCTTGCCAATACGTTCCAAAACTGGGAACGGACCGACATAACGAGGTGCTAACTTGCCTTTCACTCCAAAACGAGAGACTCCTTTCATAGGTGTGACTTTCAAATACACATGATCTCCCGGTTGATATCGGAGTGGCCTTCTTCTTTTATCAGCATAGCTCTTTTGCCTTGACTGAGCTATTTCAAGGTTGATGCGAATCTGTTTAACTTTATCTTCAGCTTCCTTAACTAGATCAACACCAAAGAACTCACGTTCTCCGGGTTCCGACCAATTAAGAGGAGTTCTACAACCACGACCATACAAAGCTTCGAATGGTGACATTTTTATGCTCTGTTGGTAACTATTGTTGTAAGAGAACTCTGCCAAAGGTAAGCATTCATCCCACTTTTCTGCAAAGTTAAGAACACAACATCGCAACAAATCTTCAAGAACTTGATTGACTCGTTCAGTCTGACCATCGGTTTGAGGATGATAAGCCGTGCTGTACAGAAGCTTAGTGCCCAAAGATTCATGGAGATGCCTCCAGAAAGCTGAGACAAACTGAGTTCCACGATCAGATACAATGGTCTTAGGAATACCATGCAGACTCACTATTCTTGCCAAAAACAACTTGGCATAAGCGACCGTAGGATGTTTCGTCTTCACTGGTAGAAAATGTGCAGATTTGGTAAGCCGATCAACAATGACCCAGATAGAATCATAGCCACTCGAGGTTTTTGGCAAACCTACTATGAAATCCATACTGATGTCTTCCCACTTCCAAACTGGAACTGGTAAAGGTTGAAGTTGACCCCCTGGTTTCAAACGCACTGCTTTCACTTTCTGACAAGTGTCACACTTAGCCACATAGCCGGCTATTTCAATCTTCATCTTTGTCCACCAAAACTTCCTCTTCAAATCCTGGTACATTTTGTTGCTTCCAGGGTGAATGGACAAACGAGAAGTATGAGCTTCATCAAGAATAGCTTGTCGTAACTCTGGAACTTTAGGTACCACAAGACGGTCCTTGAACCAAAGCACGTCAGATTCATCTAACTTAAAACAAGTGGGCATCCCAGATTTCACCTTTGCTTTAAGATGTGCGATGCCTACATTGGTCCGTTGAGCCTCGATAATTTGATCACGAATGCTGGATTCCACAGATATGTTAGCTAGACTGCCATGCTGAACCATAGATATGTCTAACCTTTCTAACTCATAACAGAGTGTGGAATTTACCGTCTTTAGGCTCAGACAATTGCAACTGCCTTTACGACTTAAGGCATCAGCTACAACATTTGCCTTACCTGGATGGTAATGCACTTCAAGATCATAATCTTTGATAAGCTCTAACCATCGCCTTTGCCTCATATTCAACTCAGACTGAGTGAATATATACTTCAGACTCTTATGATCCGTATAGATATGACAAAGATTGCCCAGAAGATAATGCCGCCAAATCTTCAAAGAGTGGACAACTGCCGCTAACTCCAGATCATGAGTTGGATAGTTCTCTTCGTGTTTCTTCAACTGCCTTGAAGCATAAGCAATGACCCTTCCTTCTTGCATCAAGACACACCCAATACCAATACCGGATGCATCACAATATACATCAAAGGGCTTCTCAATATTAGGTTGAGCTAATACGGGAGCTGTGGTCATTAACTTCTTCAAAGCATGAAAAGCTTCTTCGCACTCAGCAGACCATACGAACTTGGTCTGGTTCTTCAGTAAACTGGTAATTGGTTTCGAGACTCGAGAAAAGTCTGGAATAAACCGACGATAATAACCAGCCATACCGAGGAAACTTCGAACTTGATGAACTGTTGTTGTGGCTTCCAATCCAGAATGTCCTTCACCTTACTAGGATCAACTGCCACGCCTCCGTTGGACAAAACATGTCCCAGGAATTGCACTTCCTTCAGCCAAAACTCACATTTGCTGAACTTAGCATAAAGCTGGTGCTCACGCAATCGGGTTAAGACGATTCGGAGATGACGGGCATGCTCTTCTTCATTCTTGGAATAGACGAGAATATCATCTATGAAGACAACAACAAACTTGTCCAGCTCCGGCATGAACACTGAGTTCATCAGATACATGAAGTATGCTGGTGCATTGGTTAAACCAAACGACATTACCAGATATTCATAAAGCCCATATCTAGTGGTAAACGCCGTCTTTGGGACATCTTCAGGTCGAATCTTGATCTGGTGGTATCCTGATCTCAAGTCAATCTTGGAAAACACCGAAGCTCCAGCGAGTTGATCAAAGAGAAGATCAATCCGCGGCAAGGGATACTTGTTTTTGATGGTCACCTCGTTCAAGGGACGATAGTCAACGCACATACGAAGAGTATGATCCTTCTTCTTGACGAAAATTGCAGGACAACCCCATGGCGATGAACTAGGTCGAATGAAACCCTTATCGAGCAACTCATTTAACTGAGTCTTCAACTCGGCTAGCTCTTTAGGAGGCATCCGATAGGCCCTTCTAGAGATAGGTGCTGTACCAGGCTTTAGCTCTATAGAAAACTCCACATCTCTATCAGGAGGTAAGCCAGGTAGATCCTCAGGAAAGACATCTGGAAACTCACGTACTATTGGAATATCAGGTACCCCAACGGCAACGGTAGCACAGACTCTTCCTACTTTCCGTTTTGGCACCGAAAGTTGAATCAAGAGCTGAGATTTACTGTTTGGCACATCTACCTTGATAGTTCTATATAACACATCGATCACAGCTTTGTGCTGCTGCAACCAATTCATCCCCAGGATCACATCTAAACCCTGGTTAGGAAGCACTACCAAAGTCGTGGGAAAGACATGCCCACCCAGACTCAAAGATACTTGATACACCAACTCTTTAGTTGAGATTCGACCACCAGGTGTTTGCACATGAAAATCCATGTTTAACTCAGACAAAGGAATACTATGCTTGAGCACAAATGACTTATCAATGAAGGAATGTGATGCACCAGAATCAAAGAGAATAACTGCAGGTTGATTGTTGATAGGAAACATACCCTGCAATACAGGTTCTCCTTCTGGCATTCCTTCACCCTGGGTATGAAACACCCGCCCAGTCTTCTGCTCATTCTTGTTCTTCTGAACTCTAGCATTCCCATTCTGCTTCTGCTGTTGCTGATTTCCAGCAAACTTCTGATTATACTACTTCGGAAGAGGACATACATTGGAATAATGTCCCGACTTTCCATAGTTAAAACAGACATTGTTGGTTTGCTTAGCAACCATCTGGTTGTTGGGACTAGCATTCTGCCTAGGATACTGAGGAACCCCAGAGAACTGCTGCCCAAACTTCTGCTGTTGCTGAGGAGGACGATACTGAAAACGGTTGTGGTTCTGAGGGTGGTAGAGAATCTTCTGCCTCTTCTGACTACCACTAGAAGATCCAGCAAACGATTTCTTCTTCTTTGCCTCCCTATGGATGCGCAAAGAATTCTCAGCAGAGATAGCCATGCTTACAACCTCATGATAAGTAGCATTAGGATTGTGATGAAGCATGGTGTTCAGCTTAGTTGAGAGTCCCCTGAGAAACCATCTCTTCTTCTTTGCATCCGTATTGACATGCTCCACAGCATACTGGGAAAGGTGGTTGAACTTGCCCACGTACTGCATCACCGTGGACTCTCCTTGCTTCAAACTCAGGAACTCTTCCAACTTAGCTTCCATGACACCATTAGGAATATAGTGCGCACGGAAAGCCTCTCGAAACTCCTGCCAGGTGGCACGATGACCTGCTGGCTGCATAGCCGAAAAGGTCGTCCACCAGGCTCCTGCTGCCCCGCGAAGTTGTTGAGCTGCAAAGAGGGGCTTCTGCACCTCTGTGCAATTTATCAGCTCGAACTTCTGCTCCATGGTGCGAAGCCAATCATCAGCTTCTAAAGGCTCATCCGCCTTGGTGAACACCGGAGGACGCGTGTCGGTGAAATCGACATAAGTCGTCTCCTGGTTGTTGCGACCACGACGTTCATTGCCGCCTTGCTGGTGATGCTGAGTCAACTCATTCAAAAGACGAGCATTGTCTACTGAAACACTGATCAATGCCGCCAGAGCTTGCGTTAAGGTTGGTGGATCAGGAAGTTCCCCATCATGAGCCCCAGCATTGTTATGTTCAGCCATCTGTTTGCACAAACATACTTTTATTGAGACAAGCATAAAAGTACCAAAGTGCACAACATATATTACATGACATCACAACATCACAGTGCTGATAACTAAAGAGTTCTGAAAGCGATAAAGGTAGATTATGTTACACAAGATCCACTACTCGCATCGAACTAGATAGCTAGGCGAAACATGATCTACTCGTCGTCACTAAGGACTACAACTTCCTGCTCGTCCTCGATGATCACTTCTGGCTCTGGCTCTGGTGCATCTACACCCTGACCCTCAGGTGTAGGTGCAACGAACTGGTCTGCCTGAACAAGATCCCCAAGGTCCTCTGCCATGGCCTGCTGCTGGTACTCGGGGTTGTTCATCATGTGGTGAAGGTGATGCACCTCCTCATGAAGAGCGTTGTTGTACGCCTCAAGATTTCCCACATAGAGTCCCAAGTTATGGTACATCTCGGACAGAACGTGTTCTCGTTCCCAGGCTTCATTCCTTTCTCCCATCACCTCGTACATGTGACCCTCAGCGATGGACACTTCTATTGCCTTGGCTGCCAGCTGCGCCTGACACGCCTGCAACTCAGCCTCCCTCTCCCCATCTTAGCCTTAAGATCGTCAGCACTGCTAGCCAACTCAAGCTCCAAGTGCTCAATCTTCACCCTGTGGCGAGCACAACAACTAGCACCCTAATGACTGCTCTCAGCACAAACTCCACGCGTCGCCAGCCTGTGGCGAGGAACGCCCCGAGGTCCGGAAGACTTGCGAGCTGTTTGTTTAGTTCTGGCCATCCTATAGACAAGATTTCAAAGGAGGTAAGTAAGTAACAGGTCAAAATTTTAGTAGCTTAAGAACAAAATTTTAAACCCCTCCCGAGTTGTATGATATGATGCATGAAACGTCCCTATGAATACGATATTATTTACATAACACATATATATAGGGCATATATATATAACCATATTCACACCACCAGCTTGATATCCTAAAGTCTACTCTCCTAAACTTGGAAAGAGAGAAAAGATGAGTTAAAGAAATTTTTAGACTCAAATCACATTTTATTTTAAGATCCAAAACATTTTGAAAACTTTTACAACTGCAAGATTGGTGATAAGGTGGGCTTTGATACCAGCTGTGACAGAACCTCTTAAGATAGGGCCCACTTGTCAGGATTAACCAACTTAATCTCCAACAGATGATCCAAATCTTAATTAGCCCATCAGGTGTCGCCACTTTGCAGCGGGTCATCCACCTCTTTCCGAACAGGATCACCTCATCACAATCATGACAGAAGTAATACGAAATTTTTATATTACATCAAAGTAGCGGAAATTTAAAGTCATATTACAAACCATAAGTTTTGAAACATAACTTAGTGTCATACGATAAAGGTACATCAAGCTGCTGATAGCGAAAGAACAGATAACCGAGTTACTCTTGCCCAAGAGTCAAGCAAAGACAGGGCATTCTTCATCTTCATCTACACTGACCACGGTCATGCAGCAAGGAGCCACACACACCGGGTTGTGATCCTCATCTGCAACAGGGGTTAACAAACCCTGAGTACGGGAGTACTCCACAAGACTTATCCGACAAAGAAAAGTATTTGGTGGACAAAACAGTATGCAAGTCATAGGAATTCAAGGTGTGGTTTGCAAGAATCAAGTATTTTGCATAAATGAGCATTTATAAAAAGAATTGAAATCATTTAAGTTATCCATAAGATTACTCAAGTATCGACCTAGATGTATGATCGATAACAAGGTAATAAACATCCACGAAGGGATCCAACAAGTATCCAGTTAAAGTGTATTACTACGCGGTAGAGGACAGGGTCATGTTTCCATATCCGAGGAACACGACGATTCGAACCGGTTTATCCCAGCTGGGGCTTCCCTATCACACGACATATACAGCCGCTTAAAGCACGCATATGACTACCTTTCCCTGGATCCTCTCGCCAAGACCGGGGTTCCGCCACCCGAGAGCACAGTACGCCTCCATCCAGTTCGCTAACTTGGAGGGTACACACTACTCTCGCCATCTCTCCACTCCCAGTGCGGGTTAACCGTTCTTCAAGCGAGAATAGCCAAAGTCCAGCTTCCCGGAGTATGTGATAAGTACTCCAAAGTCACAACCCTTGGACGTCTACAACGGACGGTTCCTAATCGACACAGGCGGAAAGAACCCGCTCACCACATACCTGGTGGCTCTCCAACACCGTGTCCACCCGGTCTCAGATTATTACTCCCATCAAGAGGACATAGCCATTTGCCGCAGCAATCCGCTATTCATCTCGAAAACAGAACCATTGCCGAAGCAAACAGGTTACCACCTATTCTCGCAGATGACAGGAAATCATCTGACTCTATCGGTCTAAGCATTGCTAAGCAGCATAAAGCAACAACCGTATTTTTAAAACAGTGTCAAGGTACAGGAGTAATTAATTCAAGGTAAGGCTATGCATCAAGTAGGAATTTGATTGAATACCGTAATGCAATAGTATAAACATAAGTGTATTTAAAGCAATCATTTTAAATACAAGGAAGTGTTTGAATGCACCGGGGCTTGCCTTGGTTGGAGGGATAAGCGAACTCGGGCTCAGATTCAAGAGAGAAGACCTCTGCACTGGAGGTATCCAACCCAACCAACGAGCAATCTACACGATATAATGACATGTCTTAGATGATGCTTGAATAGTAAACATGATGCTTAACACAAACAAGCATGCTATCGAGAGAAAACTAAAACAGTTTACCCTAAAGAAACTCAGCAAACAACATTACATCGAGCATGTCCAACTTGTGTTTGTCACTGGACAAATGACCATATATATCAAATAATCCAAAATCACTCAAAGCCTAAAGTTATTAGGGTTTCTAAACATGTTATAACAAAACAGGGCATGCTTCAGAACTAAAAACAGGAAACAGGAAGAACTCTGCTCAAGACCCTCGAACGGCTGAGACTCGACCATCAGCGGCACAGAGGCTCGAGCGGTGGCGTCGAGAACCACAAAACACGGCGGCGAGTCGCCGGCGGTAACCAACCCGAACGGCTGACCCTCGAACTTGCTTCGGCTCGCCGAGCCGAACCCAAAGAGGTACGCCACGACTCAAACAAACCTTCAGAGACACCTCATCGAGGGTGCTAACGATCGGACGGGGCTCGACCGATCGCACACCATCGAGAACAGACCTCGATCGAAGAACTACCCTCGATGACGGAGACAGACCTCGATCGAAAGAAACGAGGCCTCGACTCGAGAAGCTAGACCTCGATCAGAGACACAAGGTCTCGACCGACCCTCGACCAAGAGGCTAGGCCTCGATCGACGCTCGATCCCGAGGCTAGGCCTCGAACGGAGACGCTAGGCCTCGATCACGACTTAGAAAACAACCGCGAGCAAGACGCCCACAGAAACGAGGCTAAAACCTACACAGCCAACCTCGTCGACGACCATGGCGGTGAACTGAGCTCGACCGCACACACACATGCCGACAGACACAGGCCTCGATCAAAGGAGCTAGGCCTCGAGCAGAGACACTAGGCCTCGATCTGACCTCGAACTAAAGAAACGAACACTCTAGCAAGCTAAAGGGACTTCGAACAACGCAAAGCGCACGAGGCGAACTCAGACGGAACGCAACACAGAGCTACGAACAACACCCTCGACGACGGCACTGGCGGTCGACGGTGAAACTGCTCGACTCGCGCTGAAGAGAACACGCACGCGCTCGAGGGCAACTACCCCTCGAGACGGACTCAGGACGGCTAGGCGAAGCCAGCGCGAGACTTGGGTCTCGAAAAGACCAACTACAGCGACAAGACGTCGATCACACTGCCGCGACGAACAAGCACAGCGGCGACGCTCGAGGACAGAGCGCTAAGGCTCGATACAAGGACAAACGAGAACAGTGAAGCGGTCGAGGAGCTCACCCTGGTCACGGAGCGTTAGCAAGCGCGGCCGGAGATGAAGCAGAGACGACCTTCGATGGAGAACGTGCCGGCGGAAACGGAGAACTGCGCGGCACGAAGATGTTCCCGGAGCAGAACGGCGGCGGTTGTGTCGGAGCTGAGGAAGATAGATCCGCGCTGGACGAATGCGGGCTCGACGACTTCAACCAGCTTTCCCCGAAGATGCGCAAGATCAAGGCGAAGGCAATGACGAAAGATTGAGTGATTGGAAGCAGCCAACGAGCTCGGACGAGTTCGTCAACAATGGCGGTGAACTGCTCGGCGGAACAAAACGGAGCAGAGCGAACGAGAAGTGTGGAGCAGTGCGGAGCAGTGGCGTGGAAAGGAAAGAAGAGAGAACGACGTCCCGCTTTTAAAGACGACAACGGGTTCCGTGCGACCGCCACGTACCCACGATAGGACGGGAGTCCATGGACAGGCGTAGCGCGGCCGTCGACACGTGTCAGCCAGGAGCGACGTCGAGCTCGACCCCGCCATGCAGCTGCTCGAGGGAAGGACAGAACTGGCCCTGCGGCTGTTTTGCAAAAATGCTCAAGCTTCCAGGGATTTTCAAGAAAAACCTTGAACACGAAAGATGTTCAAAATTTCAAGATCTACAACTTTGCTTAAACAACCACTAGCAAAAACTTTATAGATTTTGAAAATCATGTTTAGGGTTTAATCCACCCCCTCGGAGAAAAGGGTTTGGATTCAGATTTTAAATTTTGAGACTTTGAAAAGATGATCCGCATACAACAAAAGATCAAACACAAGCAAGTAAACTCATTTTAGTTCGATGCATATCCAGGTTTTCAAGCAAATGAATGATGCTTAATGCATATGATGACATGATCAAATTTTTAATTAAGAGATTAACAAGACTAACACCCGGGGTGTTACAATTAAAGATGGCTACATTATCCCTCCTTTATACTATTTAATTTTAAAACACTATATCTAGTGCATGCATGCAAAGTATAAAAGTGAAATAATGATTATGAGTATATTATACAAATACTATATCTAATACATGGATGCAAATATAGAAGTGAAGTAGTTATTATGAGTATATATGGAAGATCTCATACATCTATTTGGTGTTGATTTTTCAAGTATGATGCAAGTTTCTATTGATGAATAAAATCGTGTCTTGTGTTTGTAGTAATAGCAAGAGTACTAGCAATTGTCCACAATAACCCTATTTTTGGGATCTTACTTTACTAGAGTTCTTTCTAAGAAGCTATATGTCTAGAGAATCCATTAGCCAGACATTCTGAGTGTATTGGTATTCGTGATTTTCTATTTAGGAGATGGCCTGTCCTGAGTGTCAAATGACCTGAATGTCCTTGGAGTTGAGGATGTCTTACTTTGATGATGAATGACTTGAAAGCAATGCAAGAACGAAAAAATGTAAAGTGACAACCAAATTTTGCTCCCCTCATATTCACATTGAAGATCGTAATCCACAACCTCCTAATCATGTTGGAGCATCAAAGAGTCACCAAGAGTCAGTCCCCCCCCCCCACACCATTGAGTCTTAAAGCTCTACCAGTGAATACCCCTTCTCCACTCATAAATGGTGCGTCAAACTGTGAACACCAATTAGAGCCTCCCCAAAAGAAACTTCATATGGAAAGTCACCTAATCCTTTGTTGCACTATCTAGGAGCCAGAAAAACCAAGAGTAACAAACCATGAATAACATCTTAATGAAAATCTAAGTCGAGAATACTAGGTAAACAATAAGAACACTCTTCCAACTTGCACTTTAGGTTCACTCTGTATGTGCCACCAGGTGATTCATCGATGAACACATCTAGACCCCAATGTGGTGAGCTTAGGGGTTTTGGTAGATGTGATGAATAACATATACACATTTGAGTTAGTAGCAGGCCACAAGTGCCTTGGCCCCTAAGATTTGAAATGATCATTGATGTATGGCACAAATGATATTCTTGGAGACTAAGGACACTGTGGAGTGATATAAGGATGAAAACGGATCGGATACGAACGGATATCGTTGATATTGTATTTGTTTTCAATAAAGAGTTCTAAGAGGAGCACCAACGGGCAGGTACTACGTCTAGTTACACTTAGATTTGGATGGATAGAGGCACCAATGACCACCGTAGGCCACTCTAACAATTTGCAAGCCACCGATATGGAGTATCTGTCAAACAAAATGGAGTGCATTAAAGAAAAAATCGCTGGCCCCCACTTTTTTTTACCAACAAAACCGGGAATTGGCTGTGTCCTGCTCCAGCAAAAACAAAACCGCGTAGTAATTGCAAATGGGGCAATGCACCCAAATTTCAGCAAAAGTCTGGCTGCAATCCACACGAGCTCCAAATCCGTTTCTTTAGTTCAATTACCAAATCTCCGCTTCGATGCCATTTTTTTTAACCAAATCTTCACAACCTTGGTTAATAACGAGACCAGTTACATCTCTCCCCTTCTCTCACACGCATGGTTCAGTGAATACTCTCAAACTAACTAGGGCTGTGTTTAGAGCATCTCCAACAGTTTGCTAAATCACTTATGATCCTTTAAAATTTGGCAAATTAATCAAAAAACACTCTCCAACAGTTTATCAATTGGACTTGTCAATTCTACACGCTTGCCAAAAAATTGCATCGGTTTGTCATTTTTGTGAGCGCGCATCGGCTTGCCATCCTCTCGCCCGCGAGTCCTCCTCTTGGTTTTCCGCATGCAAGTTTCCTTCCTTTTTAATCTTCTTTTTTTGGTTTGGTAAGTGACAAATAGCAAATTTTTGAAGATGACCTCTTTCCAACTTGGTAAATTATTATAGCAACTTGCTAAAACATAAGATTTGGCGAGTGAGAAATAGCAAATTGTTGGAGATGCTCTTAGATGATGGAAATATGGTGAAAAAAATCATGTAGCACTTGTCGCGTTACACTGTAGCAATTTTATTTTTATTTGATAATAATTATCCAAATATTGATTAATTAGGCTTAAAATGTTCGTCTCGCAAAGTACAACAAAACTGTGCAATTAGTTTTTTATTTCATCTATATTTAGTACTCTATATATGTGCTGGAATTTGATGTGACGAAAAATAAAAATTCGATGTGATAGGGAATTTTGTAAAGTTTTGGGATTTTGATGGATTACTGGGAACTAAACACAGCCTAGTACCAGCGTCAGCAGCAAATCCCCAGCCCGCGCTAATAAATACTCCTGTCTCGCCATTAGCATTAAGCAGTAGCAGCAGCAGCCGCAGGCATGCAACAGTGGCACGGGGAGAAAAAGGTGGGCAAAAGCGGGCACGAAACCGAAGCGCTCGCCGACCCACCCACCGCACCGATCCTCCACCCAAATCGCCGACCCAGAGGAGAAGGAGAGAGAGGGCAGCAGGCGGCGGCGTGGAGCAACACGCGGAGGGGGAATGCGCGACCCGTGTGAGCCTCTCGCCCCCGTGAAATCCCACCGATTATTCTGACTCCGCCGGCGAAATCGGGCGCCTAGCGGCTTGGTCGGCCAACGGGGTAAACGGCGGACGGCGGCGTCGAGGGGTTTCGTTCGACTTCGAGACGGTGAGGGTGAGGTCGTGAGGCGGAGCAGCAGCTACGGCGACGGGGATGGTGAAGGGAGGGGGCGGGAAGGAGACGCTCACCGCCTCCTTCCTCCGCTTCCTCCTCCTGCTCCTTCTCCCGCTCACCGCCCTCTACTTCTTCTACACGCTGCACCTCCTCCTCACCTCCGCGTCGTCGGCCTCCTCCAACTGCGCGCCTGACGCCGCGTCGGTCTCCCGTGTGTCCGCCAACCTCACGGCGGCGGCGGAGAAGCAGCTGGCCCCTTCCGCCGCCGCTGTGTCCACGGCGACGACGCTGCAGCACGTGGTGTTCGGCATCGCGGCGTCGTCGCGGTTCTGGGACAAGCGTAAGGAGTACATCAAGGTGTGGTGGCGCCCGCGCGGCGCCATGCGGGGCTACGTGTGGCTGGACCGCGAGGTGCGCGAGTCCAACATGTCGACGGCGCGCACGGGGCTCCCGGCCATCAGGATCTCGTCCGACACCTCCGCCTTCCCCTACACGCACCGCCGCGGCCACCGCTCCGCCATCCGCATCTCCCGCATCGTCTCCGAGACGTTCCGCCTCGGCCACCCCGGCGTGCGCTGGTTCGTCATGGGCGACGACGACACCGTCTTCTTCCCGGACAACCTCCTCACCGTGCTCAACAAGTTCGACCACCGTCAGCCTTACTACATCGGCTCCCTCTCCGAGAGCCACCTGCAGAACATCTACTTCTCCTACGGGATGGCGTACGGCGGCGGTGGTTTCGCCATCAGCCGCCCCCTCGCCGAGGCGCTCGCGCGGATGCAGGACGGCTGCCTCCGCCGGTACCCGGCGCTGTACGGCAGCGATGACCGGATCCAGGCGTGCATGGCGGAGCTGGGCGTGCCGCTCACCAAGCACCCGGGGTTCCACCAGTACGACGTGTACGGCGACCTCCTGGGCCTGCTCGCGTCCCACCCGGTGGCGCCGATCGTGACGCTGCACCACCTCGACGTCGTGAAGCCGCTGTTCCCGGACGCGAGGTCGCGACCCGCGGCTGTGCGGCGGCTGTTCGACGGGCCGGTCAAGCTGGACACGGCGGGGCTGATGCAGCAGTCCATCTGCTACGACGGCGCCAACCGTTGGACGGTGTCCGTGGCGTGGGGGTTCACGGTGCTGGTGGCCAGGGGCATAATATCGCCTCGGGAGATGGAGATGCCGGCGCGCACGTTCCTCAACTGGTACCGCCGCGCCGACTACACGGCGTACGCGTTCAACACCAGGCCCATGGCGCGCAGCCCGTGCCAGAAGCCCGCCGTGTACTACCTGTCGTCGGCGCGGCGCCAGGGCGGGGAGACCACGGTGACGCGGTACGAGCGGTGGCGCCACCCCAACGAGACGCGCCCCGCGTGCCGGTGGGACATAGCCGACCCGGACGCGCATCTCGATCACATCGTCGTCCTCAAGAAGCCTGACCCCGGGCTCTGGGAGAGGGTAATCTTTCGTGCCACGTCATTCCTTTTTTTCTTCTCTTGCAATTGTATTGCATCCAAATAACTGCAACACATGATGCATTGCCTTTTAGAGAGGACAGACAACTGGCCAATGCAGAAACTGGCTGGCATTGCTAGATATAACCAAACCCTTTTAAAGCACGGAATAAAAAAAAAACTGGCCATTAGGTTGCTTGGATTCGAGTACACAGCCAGCTACTACTCCTAAAGCCCTGTTGGGTTTTGGTTCTTTATTTTGTAAAATGGAACTAAACATCACATAAAATAATTGGCAAAAAGTTATCCATTCTTCATTTTGGATTTTGGACTCAAGAAGCCAAAATAAGAAAATTTTTGTATTGAATTGTGTGTCATCCTCACAATCTCCATCGTTAGAACCTAAAATTGGGTTGGAACTAAACAGTCCACTGAAATATTTTGCATTCTGGATTTTAGAATCCAAAATAGTTGGTATTTTGAATTTTGGATTTTGGTTGGAACTAAACAGGGCCTAAGAGACAATCTATGTACGTATAAGACAAAAAAAAACTGAGGTTTTGCAATGCCACTGTTTAGTTCCAACCAAAATCTAAAATCAACTATTTTGGATTCCAAAATCCAAAATGCAAAATATTTTGGTAGGGTATTTAGTTCCAACCAAAATTTGTCTTCCAATGATGGGGATTGTGAGGATGACACACAAACCAATGCAAAAATTTTCTCATTTTGGCCTCTTGAGTCTAAAATCCAAAATGGGGAATGGACCACTTTTTGCCAAATATTTTGGGTGGTGTTTAGTTCCATTTTACAAAATGAAGAGTTAAAATCCAAAATATTTTAGATTTTATGGGAACTAAACACCCCCTCAGGCCTGTTTAGTTCCATCCCAAAATCCAAAATCTAAAATGACAACTATTTTGGATTCCAAAATACAAAATATTCCAGAGGTGTTTAGTTTCAACCAAAGTTTAGTTTATTTTGGATTCCAATGATGAAGATTGTGAGGGTGGTACACAAATCAATGTAAATTTTGGGTTATTTTGGCCTCTTGAGTCCAAAACCCAAAATAGGGAATGGACTATTTTTTACTAAATATTTTGGGTGATGTTTAGTTTCATTTTACAAAATGAAAAACTAAAACACAAAATATTTTAGATTTCATGGGAATCTCATGGTACCAAAACAACATCAACTGATCAACTGGTTTACCAGGCGCGGTCTATCAGGCGTGGAAAACACCGAACAGCCCAAAATCTGATACTAGTGAACTCCGATGTTTCATCTCTAAATAAATGTGTCACTGATGGCATGTAACATGATTTGCAGTCCCCCAGGCGAAATTGCTGCAGAGTGGTGTCTTCGCTCAAGGATGGGGAGAAGACGATGTCCATCGATGTAGGCGTATGCAGAGAAGGCGAGTTCAGCCAAGTAGCAGGAGCATGAGCTTTCATTAGAGACAGATGAAGATAGGAAGATTCAATTTCTTTTTTTCTTCTTTTTTTCTTGTACGAATCCATTCTTCTTGGAGTTGGAGGGAGGGCATGAACTAGTCTCGTTTCAAACATCTCTTCTCCATCGCGCTTTGTGCCTCACGGGCGTAACTACAGTTCGCAAAGCGCCAGAAGACCCCCAGGCCAGAACTCGAAGTTTTGGCCGGGCGAACGCCATGGCGACCGCGAGTCAACCCGCTGCCCCTACGCGGTCACGCCCAACGACTACGGTTACGGGCCATTGCTGTTAGACTTGACGGAGACGTGGCACGGCACCGGCACGGGGTCAGATCAGTGAGACAGGGTCACTAGGAGCCTGTGCCGCAGGATCGCTGCACTGCGGGTCCCCCACGGGCTATTGTCAAAGCGTGGCTCGGCATCTGCGCGAGCAGAACAGCCATCACTCATCATCGCAGGGCATGGGACATGCCGCAATTGCGTCGAGTGGCAAATCTGTCTTGGTCTGGGTCTGTGGCCCGTGGGGGCTTGTAGCTTGTGAGTACGGGTACGGCTGAAATGAAATACGCCGCGTGTCCATTTCTGCTTCGTTTCCACAAATCTCGGCACCGCCAGTGTGCACCTCCGGCCTCCGCAATGACACGGACACACCGGTTGCCTTGGTGGCGAAAGCCCACGCCGGGACAGCGTGTTCGGTGGCTTTTTCGGCGTCCTGGCAAAAGGGCCGACCGCATCTATCGGCTCCGTGCTTCATTTTTCATAAATCAGGGTTCTGTTTTTTTTTGGTAATGTTCATTGACTGCCCCGAACCATAAGCTGCAGGGATGTAAATGCTCATTGATGGCAGCCTCAACAGGTGGCAGCGCTACAACACGGCCATGCGAGGGTCTGTTCGCCGCATGCCGCGCAGGTTGCAGGCGGTAGGTAATTTATTTATGTGTTGAGCTGGATTCTCAAGTTCAGCATATGCACATGGGCAGGAAAAGGATGTTTCCATGCCGACCTCCTAATCTCGTACTACTACGTGGTTGCGAAAAAAAAAATACTCCTATGTAGCCTCACCGAGTATTTTATGCTGACAGCGCGTGTGTCAATTCAGTATTCTTGCCGTTGCGCTTGCCATGCAAGCGGAATCAGAAATCCAGAAGCTGCCGTATGAACCTAAGACTGACATTGGCTCCAATTTGCCAATTACGACAATTTGATGTCATAATTTTTTTTATTTCTTTTGTAATTATTGATCAATATTTGATTCTCTAAATTTTTTAAAATATCTTATAATTTATGATGGATGGAGTACATTTTATTCTTTCGTGGATAATTGCACGCCATATTCGCTTCCTCCCCGTTGGACTGCTTCCTCATCGGAATTGCTTTCGCATTATGGTGTCCTATTGGGAAAATTAATCTGGTACAATTAGAAGAATATGATCTTTTCAAAATTACTATCAAAAGATTGCACTTCTCAAATATTCTCTTCATATCCATATTACTTGACGTTTAGGACAGTGACATGGTTTCTAAAGAGTAACTTTGACTGTTTATTTTTTATTTATTGAAATATGATATATGTATATTTTTATGAAAATACTTTCAAGACAAATTTATTGATATATGTATCTAGCATTAGATGAGAGATCAAAGAAGAAGAGTTTAGGTGGATAGAAATTTGTATATAACATGTATTTTTCAATGTCTCGACTATTTTATAGTATAGATAGATAGATAGATAAATTCGGATGTAGGAAACTCTAAAATCCGGTAGATAGAGAGAGAGTCAGAGAGACGGTAAAAAATAGATGGATACAAAAATGACTAGAAATTGTCTCGCTATTATTAAGTATAGATAGATAGAAATAAAGAAATATTATATTAAGCTTTAGATTTTGTTTATTGTCACTTTAAATGCTGGAGTCTTTTTTTTTACCTCTTATTATATATTGTACATTTTGAGTAGATTTTATTCTTTCGTGGGTAATTGCACGCCATATTTGCTTCCTCCCTGTTGGACGGCTTCCTTATCGGAATCGCTTTCGCATTGGGGTGTCCTATTGGAAAAATTGGTCCGGTACCATTAAAAGATCCGATCTTTTGAAAATTACCATAGAAAGATTGCACTTCTAAAATATAGATCCTTCCGTTGTACAGTACATTGCTGTTAACTTCCCGTTAGCCGGAGGAAAACAATTCCAAAAATTAGTCTGGTGCCATTAAAAGATCCGATATTTTGAAAATTATCATCGAAAGATTGTAGTTCTGAAATATGTTAACTCCGCGTTAGCTGGAGGGAAAAAAAATTCCGAACCCAACTCTAAGGCACGGACACACCCTGATTCCTGGCCCAACCGATTCGAAAAAAAAAACATATTATATAATCCTGGCCCAACCCAGCTTGTACGCAATAGCCTGAGGGGGCGACGCAGCCTGCACCCCAAGTAGTCCCTGCGGCAGCGCTCCTTGGCGGCGGCGCTTCTCCCCTCGACAACGACAGCAGCGGCGGCTCCTCAGAGCAGGGAATCGGCGCCAATCGGCTGACGGGTAACGTGTGGAGTTGGAACATCATGTGTGGAGCCAAACTGAAGAAATCTGATGATGGATGGGTTCCTCATCATACTACTAACGAGGATGGTAACAACGGCGGCGAGCATGATGCCGCCGCTCCCCTGAGGATGGCGAGGAAGATGCCGCAGCCCCCTTGGAGGAGGAGGATGGTGGCCAGCATGATCGTGGAGCTGCCTCGGAGGATAGCGACGATGACATTGGACCATGGGCCGTATGGGGCCAACGCGCGGTGCAGGTGTTGGCCATTCGTGCAAACTCCCGTGTTTGCACTATCAACGGCTACGACGGGCAAATGGGCCGGTGCATCTACAGGGATGACATGAGTGAAGCGCAAGCGTATATACTAGCTACCTACCTTGTATTATCTACTGGAGTAATTAATTGTCTTATATATGCTTCATGCCTCTGATATACGTATATGCTATATCATAAATTAAAACCCTTCACATTCATGCTTGCAGGAAGGAATGGTTGATTTGGTCTCTATTGGACCCGGCGCTGTTCTCATGGCTTATGGCTGCTTCGCCGTGGAAGTTCACTATTACATTACTAGAGCCGGCAACACTACTGCGGCCACTCTTCCCATCACAGTGGGATGGGATGTTTGTGGTGAGGATGGTGACAAAGAACCGGAGGAATACACAGAAACCATCTTCTTCAGAAGCTGTTGCCGCAAGTTGGAGATCACATACTAGGTGATTCCCAACGCCATTGAGACCGAGGTTAAGGTCAAGTTGAACCTCAAAGACGACCTCGGTTCTAGAAGCCGTGCAGTGTATGGTACAATCAAGGCGAGCTGTGCTGACTATGGGAACAAAAGCGTGCACCTCTTTAGCCGTGGAAGAGGGAGGAGCTGGTCTGTTCCCTCTGGCCCCATGTCGATTCTTCCACTGAGTCCGGCTGAGATTGCCTTGCCATATCGTCGGCAGCTACAACTCCACATAGAGGTGGACCTAATAGTGATCACAATGTTTGACAACCAAGAAGAGTACAAGAACTTGAAATTCAGTCTAACATTCACTAGTGGAATTAGGAGTCAAGAAAGACAAGTTGATGGTGATCAAGTTGAAGTGAGCATCGCCTTCGATCCGAAAATTTGATACACCATACCAAGAACTGAAGCGCCAAGATGACTATGAAATAAGTGAAGGGGGGCAAATCTGGAACTGAACTCAGACGCAAGATCATTATGAAATAAGGGAATTGAAGGTGTGACATAGTAGTAGCATAGCCAAATCTGGAACTTCGTATACGTTTGCCAAATCATGTTATCTATTTCCTTTTTTTGTTTTATATATTCATGTCGTTTTATCTACTTAATTATTCATGTCGGAAAGTGGGTACCAAGATACTAGCAAAAATTATTGTGGTATTGTTCATGAATATTCATATTGTGCATCTGTACTACTTTTACAATGGAGTATTTCCTCCGTCCCGCAAAGAGTGTCCATTTACTCATTTAGACTAATAAAATTTGTCCCACAAAAAGTGTCATTTTACTTCCTAGGAAACCTCATTTAATTGTATCAATAGAAAAAACATATGAAGAAGTGCATAGATCCAATCGAATGATCAATTGATGTTATTTCTCTAGTTCCAATGCAGGTGCATTTATTTAGGATCCAGGCAGACATTTTCATCACTAAAGTATTAGTTATTAGGGGCAATATAGACATTTTCATCACTACCAATGTGTCTGAAATTTTCTAAATTAACACTCTCTGTGAGACAAAGGGAGTAGGTAGTAAAATCTTCAAAACCTGTGTGTGAATGTGTGCCACCTATCATAATCATAGAAATTTTATCACCTAATAGATGTGGCTAAATTTTGTTTGAGCGATTCTATCCCCCTCATGCCCTCATCGTCCCAAGTAAGGTTATATTTCTATGAGTTAAGTGTACGACCAGTCTTTAAACTTTCTTGGGTATGGCATTCCGGTTCTTGAACTCGCAAATTGTAGATTTATAGCTTCCTAAACTTAGCTTCGAGTGTCATCCCGATCTCTGAACTTATATATTGTATATTTTACTCCTAAAATTTAGCTTTGGGTGTCATCTAGATCCAAATATTTTGAAAATGCAAATATCTTCTCTGATCTCAATCACACGTTTGGCGCTCACCAAAGGCGAAAATCAAAACTAGAATTTGGAAATCGAACTAGGATACGTCTATGTGGTTTCAAAGCCAGGGATGATTATCTCTGGTTCTAGGATTATTTTGAAAGTGCTCATAACCCAGCATCATCCACAGATTAGCATTGCTTCAGGTCCAGCTCAACCAGACTAGTGCAACAATGGAGATGGAGGTGAGGCGTATACAGATGAGGATAGGAAGATTGAAATTATTTTCTTCTTTTCTTGTACGCATCCAATATTCTTCTTTGAGTTGGAGGGCATGAACTAGTCTCGTTTCAAACATCTCTTCTCCATCGCGCTTTGTGCCTCACGGGCGTAACTACAGTTCGCAAAGCTCCAGAAGACCCCCCAGGACTCGAAGTTTTGGCCGGGCGTTCCGCCATGGCGACGGCGAGTCAACACGCTGCCCTCACGCCAAACGGCTACGGTGGTGGTCTACGGCTCTACGCATCCTTGACAGAGACGTGGCACGGAGGCAGATCAGACGGTCACTGTGAGCCAGTGTCGCAATCTGGCAGCACTGCTGCACTGCGGTGGCCGATTGTCAAAGCGTGGTTATTCCCAGGCATCTGCGCGAGCAGGGCAGCCATCACTCGCCATCGCAGGCATGGGGCATGGCGTGGAGTGGCTACACGAAATCTGTCCTGGTCTGGGCCTCTGGGGGATAGCTTGTGAAATCAGATGCGCCCCGTGTCCATTTCTGCTTCGTTTCGGCAAATCTCGGTGCCCTTTTCAGCGTTCTCGCGAAATGGGCGACCGCATTTATCGGCTCCATGCTTCACTTCATCAATGTTCATCGACTGCCCCGAACCATCAGCTGCAGGGATGTAAATGCTCGTTGATGGCAACCTCAACTGGTGGCAGCGCTACAACACGGCCATGCGACGGTCTGTTCGCCGCATGCCGCGCAGGTTGCTACGTAATTTTATGTGCTTAGTTTTCGAAAGCAAAGCTGGAATCAGCATACGCAGACGGGCAGGGAAAGGTTGTTTCCATGCCGACGTCCTAATCTCGTACTAAGTGATGGCGAAAACAAATATATAGCCTCACCGAGTCTTTTTTGCTGACGGGGCGTGTCAAGTTCAGTATTCCATTCCTGCCGTTTCGCTTGCAGGCATGCAAGCGGAATCAGAAATCCAGAAGCCTCCATGCTGCCGTATTAATCTATGAGACTGACGTTGGTTCCAAATTGCCAGTACTTAGCTCATGGAAACGATACGAAAAGAAGCCGGCAATGCCCACTAGGTCCCAGAGATTTTGTTTGAACTGGATCCCTTTATTCCTTGAGGCCATGTACAACGCAACACGCTGGCGTACTGCCTCACGGTGCCACGTCCGAACCATCACGCAGCTTGATAGCTTCGCAGATGTCAGGTGTTGCTTGCAGAAGCAGCGTTCTCCTCATCTGACAAAAGGTGGAGGCAGTGGCTGAATCCAGCGTTGTGGGGAGGAGGCACACAAACGTGACTTCACCTTCCCAGAACCACGCTCTGCCGGAGGATACAAAAGCAGCATGCATCTGACAACATCTGACATATCTTGGTGCTGCCTGCGTTGAAGAAAAAATAATCTTTGATTGCCCTGATCTACGTGGTGCAGTATGTTTAGTTGACGCTAATAGCCATGACTGCCCGCGTTGGCCATGCCCTAATTCCCAGATATTTTGTTTGCACTATATCCCTTTTATTTCTCAATCTAGACCAAGTTCTCCTTCATTTCTCAATCTAGACCGAGTTCTAGATGCGTGTGCCCGGGCTATCATGGGATACTTGCAGGCAGAATCAATTCCCCAAAGAAGAGTACTTAGCTTTACTCGCCAGACCTCTTGGCTTTATTGGTCTGTCACTGATAGTAGCTGAAAATATTCTACTACCACATTTTTTTTTTCAACCAAAACAGAGCATTGCATGAAAACAATCACGGAATGTTACTCACTCCGTCCACTTCTAGGATCTGGCACGGAAACCAAGGACAAAGTAAAATGAGATTGGATTCGACGCGTGAAAGAGGAACGATTGCATGAGGACCTTCCGGAGCCTTCATCATTTTTCTTTCCCTTTTTTTTCTCACAAGTTTTTGTTACCTTGGTACCAAACGCTAGTGAACTTGTGACTGGGAGTGCCGCAGCACTGTTACTCGTACGGAGCGGCAGATGTTGTGTCCTATGAGTGCACGTTATATTTGTAATTTGTGAAGTTATATTAGGAAAAAAAATAATAGTAGATGTGCGTTTAATACGGGACGGAGGGAGTGCTGTGTAACACGAAGCGTGTCCCGCATTATCTACGACACACAAACTTGGAGGAGCACTGCGACCAAGCCACAATTTGTGTGTCTAAGATGGTATACGTGCCGGCATAGTGTGTTCCGAGAATCAAAGAAAAAGTGAAAGTAAAACAGTAGAAATAGCTTGATCATGGCAGGCTGGCAGTACTCTCCGTTCAGCATGGTAAAGCAGCATAAAATCTATCCTGGGGCAGGCAAGTCCTCGAAAATGTAGTGAGAAACACCAATTGCTTTGAGATGGTCGACTATCAGGCTAGACAGTTGAGGTACTATGTCAAACACTTAAAATTCGAGGTTAAACCCCAATATTTTCAAAGAGATGAGCAATAATCTGCTCCCAGCTCATCCACACGGCGCGTGGAGCAAACGTTCACCAGTGTACATTCGATAACGAAGCTCCCCAGAAACAGATCCAAGCACCAACAAAAATGGAGGACCGCAAAAGGAAGCTAGGCCTTAGTTCCAAAGGAAGTGGCAGTAACAAAATAGTATCGGTAGTAGGTGTCGATGGTCTGTGAACACATAAAACACTGACGTCTTTACCTTCGCACCCGTAAGCAAAATTCGTCGGTGTCGTCTGTATGTATAGTTCAAGACATCTGCAGGCTTAAAAGGTATTTACCTGCCAATGAATGCAACCCCCTCGTAAGAAAATTGAGAAAATGAAGATATACACAAAAGGCTGGTAATGATTAATCAAAGATGTTCTCTTCGAGACAAAAATGGCTAAAATGCAAGGATGTCTTTAGCATGCAGGTTACAACGAACCAACAAGCAAACTATTCAATAGCCGTTGCAAAAGTTTGTGAGAACTAGGAAAACCACGAACCATACAATTGCTCTCATGGTTCGGCACAAACTTTAACTGAAAAATTGTACTTAACCTAGGGACCAAAGGAGAAATCTTACATGTAACTTACTCCTTCCTTTCCATATTATAAGACTTTGAATTTTCTACATACATTGCTTTTGCTACGTATCTAAACATAGTGTATATCTAAATGCATAGCAAATATGTATCTAGAAAAGTCAAAATGTCTTATAATTTGGAACGGAGGGAATAACTTGATAGAGCTTAAGGCTTCATGGCTTTTTAGTATAGCAGTTATGCATCTATCTACAAGTTAAAAGAGCCAAACATTGATGTACTTACCCTACTTAAAAGTCCTGGAAGCGTGAATTAACAGCACTGCATGGTGCTTCCCAATTCGATGCCATGTGACTTGATAATTCTAGCCGCTCCCAAAAGAATTTCTTGTTGGGCAGATAGCCACTCATCTTTTCTCTGTAAACCATACAAAATGTGTGTCAGGCTTCAAAGAGGAAATGACTATTCCAACCTTGCAGTGAATTAGTAGTAATAAGCTAAGATAGTTTTATGCCCAAACCTACCATTGTCATGATAACCAACAGTAACAAGTCATACTACCTACTATGATGCAAAAAGAAAAAGTGTGTTCCAAGAACGTATTTAGTTAAACAATTTTAAATCCAAACATAATTATCTTTATTAGAACAACATACTAAAGTGACATGTGCAATAATATGTTCATATTGTCTTACTAAACTTTTGACACGTGCTTAAGGAGGTAACATGAAAGACCATAAAACCATGCTAATGCGGCACTAAATCCATTAGGAGCAAATAGGTACATCAGCAAAACTTTAGTAGAATAAATCAAACATACCATGTTTTTTAGGTTGCATCCAATGGTGAGCTCTCCATATGAACTTTCCAATCTCGAGAGATAGCAGTAAGGAGCATCACTATCAAAGGATACATTTTGGTTGGACGTTAACATATTCTTTATCTCCTCTGATGCAGAAGGAACCTTCTCAATATCCTCAATTCGTATAGGAATCTTTGTCACACTAGCTCGCCAATTAGCTCGTGATCTGTTAACTATCATCTGCAAGTATTTAGAATACCATGTCATTATACAAGGTACAACCCCTACCAATCATGCCAAAGAACAAGGAACACAGCAGAATAAATCCTCATGGCATCATTCTGAATATGTTATAACTGAATGAATTTCCAGAAAAATTTCAATCAACAGATATTTCAAGAATAAATATGAAGTTTGACGCAATATTTATGTTTCCTCAAACTTCAACTAGAAAAACCCTTTCCAAATATTTCAAAGAATATAAAATCATAAATCATACAAAATTCATATGCTATTGTGCATTCCAATTAGGAGTGGAGTTAGCAGTCGTGCATTCTAAGTTTCCAACTAGAACTCTAAAATCAGTTTTCAAAAAATCTAAATTCAAATTTAACTAGAAAAAATGTAAGTGGCTTTTGCAGTTTTTTTTATAGTAAGTCGCTTTTGCAGTTAAAACACATTACTGGCTCAACAGTGATTCATGCACCTTGGCTGGTAGAGCAAATCATTATCATGTTTATAGAACAGACGCATATGCTGGAGGGCCTGTTTGCTTGGTTCCTAGCAGGCACTGCCTAGTCCAGGCAGTTCGCTCAGGTGTTCGATTTTGAACGCCTGTGGCTGGATGTGCTGCCTGGCTCAGGTTCCGATCCAAACACGCCCTAACAATGTGCACATTTGGGGTCCCATTATGGTCTTATAGTGATTATTGTATTAACTCAATAAATTCAGGTGCCAATATCCCAAGTACGGTTAGTCCATATTTTCTTCATTGCATGATAACATTATATATACTATATATACAAGATAATGCATACAGCAAAATTAGGATAAGAAAATGCACACGTGTAAAAATGGCATAACAAATATGTATTACTGATTTACTGTATATCCCATAACTTGTAAGCCGCCATGTAGGCACAAAGGACTAATTTGTATATGACAGCATGTGCAATGATGGGCATCTTTGTCCACACACGTGTTTTTAAAATTTAAGAAATATCTAGTAATAGAAACTGTTGCCATACCTGACTTGAGAACAAAGAGTTGGGTACTATGACAGGGAGCTTCTCTGGATTGATCAATGAAGTAGAAGTGAGTCCAATTTCAACCACCTTACCTTCTATTGGCCCAGCCTAAAATGCAAAAGGTCATATTAGCAAATGCGAGTCTGCAACTATAGAACATAGTGAGATCCTAAAAAGGGACTGAATATTAGTATAACCAGTCAAATTGATCATTTATTATTGTTTGCAAACACAAGAATGAAGAATAGGGTTTCTTAAATTTCTCATGCATATAGACTAACATGTGCTCAAAGCATAAACACATGACAAGCATTAATCAGACTAGCAATTTAGGAAAAGCATACGGCATCTTGTATGCTCACAATTAATTCAACAGTTCCCCGCATCTATATTTTCTTCTTATAAAGCCCCTTACTAACCAGTAACCATTAGTGGGCATCCATTAGGTTGAGACATCTTTATGAATTTTCAGTTTAGATGCTTACTAACTACTCCCTCCATCTTAAATTATAAGACATTCCAAGAATGTTGGAGTCAAAGCATCTCAAGTTTGACCAAACTTATGTGATAATATAATAATATTTATGATGTCAACCAAGTATCATTACACATATTTGATATCATATAATTTTGGTCAAACTTGAGATGCTTTGACTCTCCAAGATTCTTGGGATGTCTTATAATTTGGAATGGAGGGAGTATGCTTTATCTCAGTAAGAACTGAATTACAGTTTACATAATCCTCCAAGCAAAGTATGTTTAAGACGAACACATCCTAGCAAAGAGCAATGGCTTGTCCTGAAATCAGGATATCATTCCGTTGACTAGTAATATTCCTTCTTTTTTCATCGTTTAAAAAATACAACACATCTTTTTACTCCACTATCACACAAGTAATTGCTTGAGAATCTCATAGTACTTGTGAGTCAATCATCTTGTTATTATTACCAACATCTATCATGAAACAAAAATTGAATATTTTATCCATAGTTCCACACTGTCCGCAAGTGAAATGAATGAAATTTAGAACTTATGAATCCATCGTTTCAGCAAGTGTCAAATAAAAAAGACATCAAATAAATATGGAGGTACCTTTATGTAGTCGTTAACTGAGAATGGCTTAGAAAACTGCAAGGAGAACCCACTCAGAATGTTACCAAGGACATCTCTAGCAGCAAAAGCAGTAGCAACACCTGAAGTATAAGAAACACAAGATAATTTTAGTACTGCTAAAAAAGTAACAGGATAATTATACAGAGTAGTCAGAGTGCATATAATATTACTTGCAGGCTGCTGAACAAAAAATTCAAACCACTATTTTTGCATTTTGCCCATATAGCTATATAGGAGTCAAAACTCATAGTACTGACATAACTACTACTGTTTTCCTTCTGCAGTAACTAATTGCAATACTGTAATGGAGAAGAAAACAAAAGGATTGTTTCCTTAAAATGTATTGTGGTTGAGTAAGAGATTCTTTCAGAAACAAGGGCAACACAAGTACAGTATTTCCCGAGCACAACTTTTTTTTTTCTCAAATAATGCAGGACAGATGCGTGACATTTCATTAAGAAAAAATAGTACAAGGAGAGACCAAGAGGCCTCTCCATGACCCAACCCCTTACAATATAGCACCTATTACAAAACTGAAATATAAAACGACCTCGACCACAGAAGGTCCGGGGGCAGCAACCTAGACAGGAAGTTCGTTGAGCACCAATGACACATTTCTCTCCCACTTCGTGCAGCACTGCCTGGACATGGGCTAGCTCCTTCAAAAAACACAAGAATTCCTATGTTTCCAAATTTCCCAGGCTACCAGAATGATCAAAGTATTGAGTCTTTTTTCTCAAGACTCTATGTAGCCCCTTGATAGCATTACACTACCAACTAGAGAAACGAGAGACAGAAGGTTCAGGCGCTCGAGCAATTAGACCCAGACTCTGGAAGATGACTGCCAAAACCTGCCTTCAAAGAATGCAAAGAGACGACAATGTGCTGAATCGTTTCATCCATTTGATCACGGAGAGGGCAGGCTGCCATATGTGGTAGTCCTCTTTTAGCAAGGCAATCAGTTGTCCAACATCTGTTGTCAATAGCAAGCCAAATGAAGAACTTACAGCGCAGCGGGACCCAACTTTTCCAAATGTGTTTGTGTTTCCAAGGTGCAAATCTGACAGTCCCCATGAACATTGGCGTATCAAGCTATTTACGTTTCATGTGTTCTAAGTTGAAAAGATCTAGGAATTGTTAGTGTGACAAAATCCTGAATTCTTGATTTACCAGTGCAGCAAGTGGACACACTTTTGGATGGAAGACCAGAGATTTAGCTAAATTATCAAATTCCAGCAGTGAATGAGGAATTTACTTGTGAAAGTTAGAATATTACTCCCTCCATCCCAAATTGTAAGTCATTCCAAGAATCTTGGAGAGTCAAAGCATCTCAAGTTTGACCAAGAATTATAGACAAAACTATAAAGATTTATAACATCAAATAGGTATACTATGAAAATATAATTGATAACGAATCTAATGATACTTATTTGACATCATAAATATTATTATATTGTTATATAAGTTTGGTCAAACTTGAGAAACTTTGACTCTCCAAAATTCTTGGAATGACTTACAATTTGGGATGGAGGGAGTACCACTTTTGGATGGAATACCAGAGATCTAGCTAAATTGGCAAATTCCAGCGGTAAATAAGGAATTTACTTGTGAAAGTTAGTATATTACCTCCCACACCACCAACAGTTAACATTGATTGAACAGCTACACCACAAGCTTCAGCAAGACCCATTACTCCTAGTCCAATCAGTCCCAATGAAGAAACCTTATCAAATGCTGAAATCCTGTCGCGGTCAACACTTGAGGCATCTGGTTTGGCCATAGCATTAGTGATGAAGTTGGTTTTCCACCTCTGAAGGAACCATACAAAAGACAGAACAAATGCACCCCTCCATGCCTGTGGAAGATAAGTTGATATGCTTGGTGCAATAAGTGTGGCCCTATGGAAGAGAGCCAGCACAAACATAAGCATCCAGAATACAATGGTATATGCGCCACTTTTTCACCAGAACATAATTAGTAACACCATGGTATGGTAGAGGAAAAACAAATTTTGTGCTCCGCCATGGCAGCATTAATAAACAAACAGGAATCAACAAGGTAAAACAATATATTGTGATGGAACTTAGACAACATTGAAGAAAAATCGATATTCGAAATGCTTATTCTAGTAAGCAGTAGTTGCATATCTCTAGCTTCTTCAGAAAAGAACAAAATGACTATAGCAATACTGAAACCACTACAAGTTTTCCTAAAATAAGATATAAACTTGACATTCAATTAGCTCTAAAATGCAAATGTCAGAAGAAAATATCTTTAGCACAGAACACAACTATCAGGAGTCCAGGACACAGAAAAGATAAATTTATTTCATAAAGTTAAATATAAACCTACATTTCTGAAAATGCCATGAATGTGATCAGATATTTTGCAGGATCCTCTAATGCACACCAGAGACTAGTTTGGTACGAAACATCATTCTTGGTTGAGTTCCCCATAAGTGCTGCTATAGGACTTTGTGATGCATACTTGTGAAGCCTCCTTAGAATGATAGGCATGACCAACCATGCCATCATTGTACCACATAGTGTTCCTCCAAGTGGAACAACTACCTTTTCAAGATTTGGATATGTATCAAACAACTGCTGGACATGAGGTGCAACTGCATCAGCCAGCTCCTTGACTTTCTTGCCTGCATCAGTGGTAGCATCTATAGTAGACTTGCGAGCATTATCCAAGATCTCAATCCATGAACCCCCACCGCCACCTGCAGTGCCAACCTCAGAGCTTTCTGTAGAAGGAAGATTAGAGACAGCACTCTGCGAAGCTTCTGGCTTGATTCCAGTATCTGAGGAGTATCCACGATGGAAGCTCGAAACACCTAAGAATCCTGGCAATGCACCATGTCTGGACTTTGAAGCAATCAACCAATTAGTGTCCATACGGTGTGAAAACCCTCTGATCTTTGACACATCATTAACTGCAGAATACCAATCCACCACCTTAATCTGGTTAGCAACAGAAAAGTCAGGTTTTCTTGAGTGCTTAGCACCACTGCTGAACCACCTCCGCGCACCAGAAGATACAGACGTGCCAAAATATGTCTCCATTAGAGTGTGACTAGCAGCTGATCGACATGACCGACGACAAATTGTTGCAATCCCTGACATAGTACTTCAATACAAACTTGACACGAATATTTCTGGAAACAAAAAGATGCCGAGAAATTTCTTTTCCTGAAATGTGAAATCAAATTAATATGCAAGTTTCACAGGCCCACATAATGAAAGTGTTAATATGTTTCTGATGTTTTTCTTTTTGTGCAAATGATATTTATTCTACAAACTGAAGAAAATATCAAAACTGTTTGCAATGATGGCAAACAAAGGACGAACCATATTTCCCTATCACTTATATTTTCACTGTCCTTATAAATACTTTTAGAAGCACACACCTGAAATTTCTCTAATGGCAATTGAACTTCTGCACTTCCATGGATCCAAAGATGTCAAGCTGATAAACTAAGGGATACAAAATATGGCTACAATAACAACAGATTCTGGGGTTGGCACATCCTAAAATTGGACTCGAACTTCTACTGAGCTAACACCAAAAATAACTACCACACCAAGTGCCTGGACACAAAACTACAAAGGGAAACCACCACAATTCCATTCAGCCGCAAAACGAAAACATCGCCCAAAAGTTTAGGATCAAACAGCATACCCATCACACCCAGCATACAGAACAGCTCCAGCTGCTAAGGAGCAAGGACTAGTGCCGCCACCCCAACCACTCAGGGGCGGAACCAGTAAAGCGAAATTGATGTGTACACCCGATAATTTTTTAATAAAGCTCTACGCTAGTAGGGATCATCAATCAAATAGCCGAATAGCTTTTAAGTTAGGGTTTGGGTGCTCAGTTTCGCACAGCAGGAAGGGAATAGAAGAGGAGGGAAACTGGGAGTACCTTGTGGGTGCTCGTCACCGGTGAAAGGGCCGACGAACGCCTCGCCACCTGGCGTAGGGCGGCGGAGGCGGCGGAGGCCCAGAGAGAGGGGGTGGGTGGCGGAAGAGAGAGAGAGACAGAGCGCACGCGAGCCTGCGGCAGACGGCGGCAGCCCCAGTCCGGCGTTGTTTGTTCCAGGACTCCAGGGAGAGGCAGCCGCACGGGCCTTCTCACGCATTTCTTTTCTACTAACTTCTCGCAAAAGAAAAGGTCCCATTCTACCTCATTAAATATTAAACATTTAAACTATCATTTTAAATATCCAATAAAAATCTATCATGGTAATCTGAATATTTTCCTCGACTCTAAAACCAGACATCTTAGCTCCTAAGCTTCTCTCTATTTTAGTTTTGAATGTGGTTTTACCCTTTTTATTTCAATTTTTTAATAAATACATTACTTGATTAAGATTTTTTCTATCACACATACTGCCTCCAAACTTCTAAAATGTCTAGAAAAAAATCCTAAAATTTAAATTCAAATATAATAAAGAAAATTATAAGCTCAAAAAGTTAGATTTAGCTCCGGATTTAGAAAAATAGAAAGACTAAAAAATCTTGAAAATTCGCATAGCATTATGATTAGGGATACAAAGCAGCAGCCCGCAAGTCCACATATAGGCTTAATTTTACGGGTTGTCGTTTGAACCCGCAAAAAATAAACTTATATGTGGATTCGCGGGCTAGCCCACTTACATCCCTAGGATACATAAACATGTTTTAGAAGGTTTTTAAATCAAATTATAAGATAATTTGGCTTAAGCAATCAAAGTGGCACTAAACGCACAATTCTGTATCAAAATGCAACATCGACCACTGTAAAACACATTTAAGGTCGGATGTCATAATTACTCACTTAAAACGGTAGAAAATCCCTCGGTCGTTTTCTACTTTTATATTTGAATAGGAAAATGAAAGCAATAGTGGTAAAGGTCTGACACAAAAACGAACACGAATTCCAAAAACAAACTAAGTTGAGCGAGATTATGCCGAACATGTCCGATTAACGAAAAATCAATATAGAATATAGTTGAGCGAGATTATGTCGAACATGTCCAATTAACGAAAAATCAATATAGAATATTGCCCTGTAGGACCAAGCACACAAAAATTAACAAGCGCATGGCAAAGTATATAACAGTTAACAAATTCTATAACTTTTTTTTTAAAAGTATCTTCATTTGACACCATATAAAAAATATGTTTTTCTAATAGAACAAGGTTGTACGCGATTAATATACTGTTGAAACTTTATTTAATCTTTTTTTATCAAAAAACTAGAAACTATAAAGTTGTAGATTTCGTCAAGAGATATAATTTTTTATATAAAATCATCTTGCAGTTTTTCTAAGGCTAGACTTCTAGCGCACCAATTTCAAATTCAGAATGTTCCGAATTAAAAGTAGAAAAGTAGAGTAAAAAAATATAAACCATTTACGTTCCGATTTATAATTTGGTGTTCCGTATTTCAAACCAAATTTGAATATGTCCAAAATTACAAATTCAATCAAATCAATAGAAAACACCGTGGTGTTTGAGATATTTTCGTACCATTTTCATCCCTAACCAGTAACCACTAACGCGTAAAAAAGCAACTTAAAAGTAGACACACATAGATCAGAATACACACGCATAATCGTTAAATATATCATCCACATACTAAATATCTAGTTGAGATAACCTTTCCTTAAAAGTGACATCTAAATCAGTTCATAATTTTTTATACTAATGTCACATGATAATAAATTATGTAAGTTGTGACTTTATCAAATTTATGATTTTTTTATTGGAACATTATGGCAGGATATCTATGTTGATAATATAATTGTAGGTTCTCGATCTATTATTTATAGAAAAAGAGTACTATTGTCTTCATCCTAAATTATAACTCATAAGTCATTCCATTTTTTCTAAAGAGTCAAAACATTTCATGTTTGAACAAATTTACTTCCGCCATTTTAAATTTACTCCATCCATTCTAAACAAATAATAACATTTATAATATCAAATAAGTATCATTTGATTTTTCATTAGTTATATTTTTATAGCATATCTATTTAATGTCATTAATCTTTGTAGTTTTTTCTATAACTTCAGTCAAACTTAAAATGTTTCAACTCTTTAAAATAATTGTAATAACTTATAATTTGGAACGAAGAGAGTACTACACATAATCTGGAGTAAATTCAATCCAAAAGTGGTTATAGCCTTTTTTGGTTTTTTATGTCCCTTTAGAGTAAATATGATTATTTGGTTTAAATATCAATAAACTTCTACAGTTAATGCTGTAGGATCTCATTTAGCTTCAGCGACAATCTTGAGCGACGTGATACAGGGTTAAATATTTTTAAAATTTAGAGTGCAATCTATGATCTAGAATTCTTATTTCTATACAAAGGAGTTTCAAACAAAACATACATTGAGCACAATAGTTTGAACTGAACATGCAGAATACATCTTCAACTACCGATAAGATCAAACTTAGAAGATAAAAATCAAGATTCATGTCACCAGACATGGATCACATAGTAAGAGATATCATAACTTAAACTAAGGTTTTAACTAAACATATTAAGACACGTGGAGGTGCGGTGCACTGGGACAAAAACTATGAATGTCTCAGTCCGAACTCCTTACAGATTACAACAGTACAATACTCCCTCCATTTCAATTTTCAAATTATAAGACATTTTAGATTTACTAGATGCATTAATTTAACTATCTCGTTACCTAGTATATGTTCAGGTACATTGCAAAATTTATGTATCTAAGAAACCAAAACGCTTTATAATTTGGAACGGAGTGTGTAGTCACCAGTTTAGTCACTAATTGATAACTAACAATGCAACATAGTTCGTACAAGGCCTAGATCTCCTGATGGGACAGCTCAGGGAAGATCAGCCCACAGGGATGGTGCAAACTAACAGACAACAAGAAGCTACTCCCTCCGTCCCTAAATAGATGTCATTCTCGCTTCCCAAGAACTCAACGTTTTCAAAATGTCGGCAATTATATATTAAAATATATAAATAATTATGCTAAGTGTCGGTGTTATGACCCGGGGTCAAGACCACCAACTAGTAAATTTGTATATCGCGTGCTCCCTCTCTCAGACGTGATGCAAGATGGACACAAGGTTTATCCTGGTTCGGACAAAGAAGGTCCTACGTCCACGGGGGAGGATGACTTGTATTATCTCGCAGCCAAACGTGCTCGTACAGGGGGGTACAAGCTGTGTTACACGGGTTTGCTCAGAGCGAGCTGCGGCCTAAGGCTAGCGGTGCTGCCCTAGGCTGCGGGTTTGCCACTCGAGGGGTCGATCGAGCAGCGGGTGTGTGGAGTGTGGAGGTCAGAGCTGAAGTCTGAGGAGTGACGAGAGATCATTGGATTGTCCGGGCCCCCGGTCCCCTCTACCTCGGCGTCCCCTTTTATAGACCAAGGGGAGGTCCGAGGGTACAGGGTCCTAACTGTTGTAATATGGCAGCGTGTCTTCGGCACAGTGTTGACGAAGGGACGACGCACACTGTGCAGGCATGGCCTTCCCGTCCTTTTGGCACTCCCGGTCGTGATGGTAGTTGGAGTCGCCGCAGCACGTCGCGGCACAGCTCCCGCAGGCGGGTGCGAATCCCACAGCTGAAGCGAGACGGAGCGGATGGGACGGACCCCATACTGGAGTTGTCGGAGGGAGGGTCGAGCCCCTCGGTCGAGGGGGGGGGTCGAGCCCTGCGTGGCTCTGCCGTATTCCCGAAGTCGTCGTCGAGGGCTGCGCTGTTCACGTTCCGAGGGGTGTTGCTGGAGTCCGTACTCATGTCGTGGCGGCAGTAGCAGCACAATTGACAGGAATCGGGGACATGACGGAGAGTTGTTGGATTTCACCGCGGGCATGGCCACCCATGGCGTTAGGCGGTTTTACTTTAACCCATGCCGGGAGCAGTTAGGCTGATCGAGCCTCCCGCCCGGGGGGTCGTTCGTTCGACCCCTGGTCCGTCACTTGGCGTCGAGACAGGGTCGAGGCAGAGGCGGATTCGGAGGGGTCGAAGTAGAGGCCGAGGGGTTGTTCGTTCGACCCCTCGTCCATCATTCGGCGTCGAGGTGGGAGCCGGGGGGTCGTTCATTCGACCCTCGCTCCGTCTTTTTCCGTCGAGGTAGGGACGGAGGGGTCGTTCGCTCGGCCCCTCGTCCGTCTCTTTTCGTCGAGGTGGACCGGCTCGCCGTAGCCGGTGCAGGGAGCCTTCGAGTGATGGGCCTTTTACTGACTCGAGCAGTGGGCTGGTCCCTGTCTTAAAAATGGTTGTTATGTTTAGCGTTAATTTAACGAAGGGTTTAGGGTACCCCTTACCTTCATACCCGACAGTAGCCCCCGAGGCCCTAGAGGAGTGATTAAGAACTCCTCTGGGGGCTATGATATATGTTTTCTCGGAGGGAGTAACGATTACCCAGAGGTTTTGTCCTTGACCTGCAGGGTTAGTGAGAGGTTCGATTCTCCGTGGGGTGCGCGCGAGCGCACCTCGCGGGGTAGCCCCCGAGGCCCCAGAGGAGTGATTAAGAACTCCTCTGGGGGCTATGATGTGTTGTATCGATGGGGTTTTTTAGGGATACCTGGAGACGTGGCGCCCTATCGAGGGGTCAATTCCGTTCCTTTCCCTGAAAAGAGAAGTGTTCGAGGGCGGTTGTCGAACCCTACCGAGGACCAGCCTTCGCTCCCTCGAGCATAACTGGAGTCAGAGCGCCCTACCCGAGAGGTCGACTCTATCTGCCAGGTCATGAGTTTTTCGACCCTCTTTCGTCGAGGGGTGCCGTGCGTAGTCGGGCCCTCGAGCCCTCGAATGGCTAGGCCTTCACTACCTCATAGCGTCCTCCCGACGGATCCTTGCGTTCGGATTGTGGGGTGAAGAGCATCGTGCTATCCTCGTTAGGACGAGCCCGAAGTCCTCGGTGAGCTGTTCTCGGGCATGAGTCCATTAGAAATGGTGCCCAGTACGGGTAAAAATCCGAGTGAGAACTCGTGCCCCATTCGATAGGGGTCGACTAGTGGCCCGGAGGCGTTCTCATTTTAAGTAAGACCGTAGGGCTTACTAAGCACGACCACATGGATTACCAAGGTGCCAACCCCGTTCGATAGGAGTTGGTGGCTCGATGCCTCCCAGCGTAGGGATCCTTAGGTATTCCTAGGTTATGCCTCGGATATGTCCCAGGGGACCTCGAGAGTTCGTTCTCGAGCTAGGGGCACGCGCCTGCCCCCCCCCCCCGGGACATCCCTGACTCGCGTACTCGAGGGCGACTATCGAACTCCGTTCGTGGAGCCAGCCTTCGCTCCCTCAAGATTTGGGGGTGGACCAGAGTCCGTTAACCATGGGTCCTTCCTGACCTCAGGTACTCGAGGGCGGCTGTCGAACCCTATGTAAGGGCCAGCTTTCGCTCCCTCAAGATTTGACAGATGGTTTGTCATCCGACGCTGTCCTCAGGAGGAGGAGTCCTGCCTTGTGGAACGCCAAGGGGGAAGAATGGGTAATTATATTGAACTTGGGGCATACCTGTGCCTTTGCCCATTGGGTTGGAGCTCTCAAGGGAGGTTGTCGAACCCCACGAAAGGGCCAGCCTTTGTCCCTTCGAGGCCGGGGAGCGAACTGGAGTCGACGACCCGAGGTCTCCTCGGACCTCGGGTACTCGAGGGGGGCTATCGAGCCCGTTCGTAGGCCAGCCTTTGTCCCCTCGAGATTTTGGGGGGTGGACCGAAGTCCTAACCCGAGGTCATTTCTGCCCTCGGGTACTCGAGGGTAGCTGTCGAACCCTCTTTTGAGGGCCAGCTCTCGCTGCCTCAAGATTCCTTACCTCCGAATATAACGCTTCCGGTCGCGCGCCTTTTTAGGCGATGTCCGTTTGGCGCAACAGTGGCAGTTGCAGGGCGGAGTGCGGTGCGGAGCCCGACGATGGGACACAGTGCCTTATCCTGGAGGAATACGAGGAAGGGGAGTACAGGCACATTAAATGCAGAGATTCTCTTGCCTGTTTGCCGGATCCGTCCGTTGGCCTCCCGCGTATAAATAGCGAAGGTGAGGAGTCGGGTGCTTTTTCCACACATTTGCCTTCGCTGCCTCCTTGCCTTCGCCTTCCCTGCCTTCTCCTCCCCGCCATTGCCTTAGGCACTTTGTGAGCCGGAACTCTGCGCACGCGAGAAAGAAAGAGAGGGGAGATCGGGAACGTACCTTCCGCCCCCAAATCTGAGCGCATCGTCTTTCCCGATCCCATGGCCAAGTACAGCCTCGTCGGTCCTGATGACTGGCCCGCGTCCTCGGTGACCGCCTCGCGCCTGGGGGGTCTGGTGGAGAGCGGTCTCCTCTGGTCTGTTACCTCGATGGAGCGACCGGAGTGGTTGCTGCCGTCGCCGGACCATGCCGAGCCCAACCCGCCGGAGGGGTATGTGGTGAGCTTCGAGGTCTTCCATCGGGCGGGACTAGGCGCCCCATCCAGCCGCTTCCTGCGCGCACTCCTTCACCACTACGGCGTGGAGCTCCAACACCTCACCCCCAATGGCGTCTGCCAGGCGGCGGTCTTTGCCGCCGTATGCGAAGGCTACCTCGGGATCGAGCCCCACTGGGAGTTGTGGCTCCATCTCTTTGAGGCGAATATCTTCCACGCATCGGCCGTCAAGGGTATCCGCAAGATGGTCAGGGCCGGGTGCTGCTGCATCTCCGTCAAGCGGTCGGAGTTCTGGATCCCGGGGAAGCTATCGTCGAGCCACTCCGGATGGCACTCCGAGTGGTTTTACCTGAGGAACGACGACAACCTGTTCCCGGCGTACACCGGGAGGACGATCGACGCGCAGCCAGACTGCTGGAGGTACGGCGTCGTGGCGGGCAAGCAGCCCTGCCTCGCCAACCTGCTGGACGCAGTCAAGCGTCTGAAGAAGGAGGGACTCACGGCGGAGATCGCCGCGTCGGCGTTCCACCGGCGGCGGGTCGTGCCGCTGATGGCTCGACCCCTCCGCATTGACGAGATGCGTCCGGGGGTCGACCTCTCGGGGTGTCGCCTCGTCGGGGACGAACTGCCCCCGGATAGGTTGGTCCGCCGCGTCCGCTGCTTCTTTGCGGGCTCGTTCAGCGCCAAGAACATCGCTAGGATCCCCATGAAACCGGACGAGGGGTACTTCGAGCTGGTAAAGTCCTCTTCCCCTGTTAGAGTTCTCGTGTCTGCCTTGTTCGTCCCTTTTGCTCGCGTTCTGACTGCCTCGCGTTCCACAGGGGAACGTCCCTTTCTGGCCCTCGCCCCCGCCGGTGAAGGAGGACCGGGCCGCGACCCAGGCGAGGCGCCTCAAGGCAGAGAAGGACAAGGCGGCCAAGGACAAGGCCAAGAAGGCTAGGGGTAAGAGGGCCCGGGAGAAAGAGGCGAGGGATCAGCGTCGGGCCCGACAGAGGCGGAAAGGCCTCCCCGAGGAGGAATCGCCCTCGGAGGAGAAGGACGAAGAGGAGGAGGAGGAGGACAGCGATGACGACGCCGAGGAGGTGAATTGGAGCGAGGAGGAACAGACGACGCCCGAACAGGGGGTGGCCGTCGGAACCAGAGGAGGAGAGGGGTTGACCTCGAGGTCGGCCCCTACCGTTGAAGCCGAGCCACAGGGGGAGCGCCCCGTGGCTCCTCAAGTTGAAGTGCCGCGGCAGACGCGGGGGCGGTCATCACGATCCCCGTCGGGGGGTCGAGCGGACACACCCTCGGCGCTCGCCGCGTCGAGCGCGCGGGCATCGGGCCCGTCGGCGTAGGGGGGAGTCAGCAAGGGGATGACAGGAGCGTCGTCGGCCCCTGGCCAGGAGATGGTGCCGAAGGCGGGCTCGACCCCTGCCCCACGGCCGATGTGGTTCAGGAGCGCGATCAGCCCGACGGCTGTCGGCCAGAAACGCCTGGCCCCGAGGGGGTAAGTTACCTTTCGGTTGATCGAGGGCGTTGTTTGCATTTCCCTTTTGCGGTTTATCGTAGTGTACGGGTTTCTTTCAGGTCGAAGCGCCCTCAGGGGGACGCGTCCCTCGCCCCTGCCAAGAAGCTGAAGGTGGGGCTGCAGTCGGGGTGGCCGTCGAGGCCGGTCCCGTCGTTCCGCTCCCTTCTTTGCTCACCCCTGAGGCGGCGTGGGCAGCCAAGGCCCGGGAGGCGATGGAGCAAGGGACGACGCAGGGTGCCTCGGCATCTGCTCAGACGGCAGAGGAGACGGGCCTGCCCGCCCCGCCAGCGAGGGTCGCCGAAGCGACGGGCGTCGCCGCGCCTGCGCAGCCGTCGGAAGGGGTCGCACCCGGCGCCTCGGAAAGCGCGGGGCCTACGTCGACGGCGGTTGCGGCAGAGGAGGTGGAGGTGGTCGGGCCCCAGACCACCGCGAACGAGGGGGAGGCTCCGGCTCACCCAACGTCGGGGCGGTGGCCCGAGGGCCTAGCCTCGCTTGAAGCGCGACTGCGGCTCGAGCGTGAGGGCACGACCGCCGCCGCGTCTGAGGGCCCCTCGACGACACCGGAGGTCGAGGAGGGGGGTCGGGTCGAGCGGCCCGAGGCGACACCCGCGCCGGAGATGGGCGGGATGCTGATGGAGCCCACCGCCGAAGAGGTGGACGAGATGGTGGCCGAGCTGGTGGGCTCGGAGGAGACGACCACCGTCGCAGCCCCTCGGGCGGAACTAGAGGCGGCTCGGCCTCCCCTCGAGGCTGGGGGACTGTTTTCTCGAGGTAAGCCGTGATCCGAGTTACTTGAGCCGTAGTGGGTCTGTGATGCCAGGTACTGATTTCTTCGTGTCTTTCCCCATATAGGGCCGTTTCGCTGGCCGGGACTTCCTCTGCTCGGGGGAGATGGGTCGGCGGAGCCGTCGACATCCTCGCGGGGGGTCCAAGAGAGGATCGCCCTCCGTAGCGCGTTCTGGGGGCAGGAGGTCCTAGAGCTGGCCGACCCTCGCGACCCCGGGCAAACTCTCCTCGAGCTCGATGACCAGGCCGAGCTCCACACGTGGGAGTACCTGGAGGAGTATCGGGCCTGGTTCGAGCACTCGGTGTGCCGCACCGCGGAGGTTGCCGCCGTGGACATATGTCGGGGTATAGAGGTGGGTCTCGTCTTCCCTTGGATTTTGCTTGGGTTGCCTGACTGTTCCTTTCTGATGATCTTCATTTTTACCCTTGTCAGGAACTGCAGACGAGGTCGTACGAGAAGTCCCAGTTCATCCTCCGATCGCATGAGCAACTCCCGGCCCTTCGCGCCTCGCTGGAGAAGGCGGAGGCCGAGGCCGTTCGGGTGAGAGCCGAGGGAGCAGTAGCTCGGGAGGATGCCGAGTCGAAGGTCGCCCACGCGAGGGCCGGCTTTGAGGCCGTGCAGAAGGAAGCCTAGGCGGGCTTGGCGACGACGCAGTCGAGGCTCGACGACGCCCTTCAGTCGACCATCAGGGTCGGGCAGGAGCGGGACGCCGCCCTCGACGCCAAGCGCAAGGCCGAGGAGGAGGCGGCCCGGTTGAAGGAGGAGTTGGCCCGGGCGACGGATGGCATCCGAGGGCTCCGGGGAGACCTCGACGCCGTCTCCCGTGAGCGCGACACGCTGGCCGCCTCGGAGGAGAAAGCTCGGACCCGTGCGACCTCCCTGGGCGTGGTGGCGATGAACCAGAAGAGGGCCCTCGACGATGCGGGCAAGACCATCGAGGGCCTCGAGGCTAAGGTCAGTGGTCAGGCCTCCGAGCTTATCAACGTCCACCGCCAGCTCGAGGAGACCACGCGAGGCTACACCACCCTGGAGGCACATGCCCAAGGTAAGTTTCTCGAGGGTGTTGCTGACTCTGCCCGGCCTCGACCCTTTTCTTGGTTTTGACCGGTTGATGTGTTCGTTTTGGCAGAGCTTGCAGCAGACAAGGCTCGCACCCACGAGGACCTGACCAATCTCCAGGGCCTCCTCGGGGCTGAGGCGAACCTCAACGTGAGGCTCTCGGGCGTCATCAACACCTTCTGCGACGACCTCTCGGTCGAACCGGAGCCGGAGGTCGAGGGTGACGCCCGAGGGGACTCCCTGCTGCGCCGCTTCTACTCCATGACGCAGGTGGTGACGGAGCACGTCCGGGCCGCCCTGCATGTGGGCGTGAAGCGGGCCCTCACGGTCGTCAACTCGGCCTACAATTATGACCTCGACGTCGTCGCCAGCGGGTTTGCCACCGACCCGAGGCTGACCGATCAAGAGAATGACGCGAGGTGCCAGAAGTTGATGGATCTTGCGGAGGTGCCCGGAGGCGAGTTGGCGAAGCTCTTCAAGCCCGAGGTGATCCCCTCGGCGGGCGGAGATGGCACCGAGTAACCCTCGGATGGCGTCGATGAGCTTTTGCAGACTCTTCACCTTCCAATGTGGCCAACGCGTGATGCCCAACTTCCTGCATTGCTTCTTGAGGTCGGTGACCCCCTTGGTGAGTAGTCCCGGGCCTGCGAGCCATATCTAGATAGGAAGGTCCATGTAACAGTTAGGCTTTTGTAACGATACAATGCCGAGCCCCCGAGGGCCTCTTATATTTAATGTGTTTTTGATCGAGATGCACATTGTTATTTTCGTTTCTCGAGCTCTCCCTGCTTTTCTTTGCCTGAGTCGACGCTTGTGGACTTAAGTGTTCGACGCACGCTCGTATCCCTGGAAGGGGGGGAGCGAGCGGGGATACCGTAGCCCTGGGGCGTAGGTGAGTCCCTGGCTCGACGACACCCACAACCCTTAGGGAGTTCGAGGCGTCGTTACTTAGTCGCGAAGCGTACTCGAGGGAAAGGTCGAGAGGGAAAGTCGAGTTTCGAAAAAACGTTCGAGTTTTTCGGGGACTTAGGAGGGGGGTGCCCCCCTGTTAGCCCCCGAGGGAGTCTTGACTTTGCCTGGGCAAAGTCGAGGCTACCTTAGCGTTGTAAACGGGTGCGAAACGTTATTTTTACTTCTCGAGCTCTCTCCGTTTTTCTTTGCCTGAGTCGATGCTTGTGAACTAAGTATTCGACGCGGGCTCGTATCCCTGGAAGGGGGGGAGCAAGCGGGATACCGTAGCCCTGGGGCGTAGGTGAGTCCCTGGCTCGACGACACCCACGACCCTTAGGGAGTTCGAGGTGCCTTTACTTAGTTACGAAGCGTACTCGAGAGAAAGATCGAGAGGGAGAGCTAAGTTTTGAAAAAACGTTTGAGTTTTTCGGGGGCTTGGGAGGGGGGCGCCCCTCCTATTAGCCCCTGAGGGAAGCTCGACTTTATCGGGGTAAAGTCGAGGCTACCTTCGAGTTACAAACGAATATGAAATGTGTTTCGAGAACATTTTATTCATTCGAGGATTTGTACATAAATGCGAAAATGTACAAGGCCCTGAGGCCTCAGGGATAGGAGCGACGTAGCTGTTCGATGTTCCACGCGTTGGTGAAGATCTCGCCCTTCTCGTTCTTCAGCTTGTAAGTGCCGGGCTTCAGCACCTCTGCCACGATGAAGGGTCCCTCCCAAGGTGGCGTCAACTTGTGACGCCCCTTGTTGCTTTGCCGGCGGCGCAGCACGAGGTCGTCGACGTCGAGGTCCCTTTTGCGCATGTTTTTGTCGTGGTAGCGCCGTAGCATTTGCTGGTACTTTGCCGACTTGAAGAGGGCCACGTCACGGGCTTCCTCGAGCTGGTCGAGGGAGTCCTCTCGGGCTACTATGTTGGCTTGCTCGCTGTAGGCTTTCAGTCGAGGGATCCGTACTCGAGGTCAGTGGGGAGGACGGCCTCGGACCCATAGACCAAGAAGAACGGAGAGAACCCTGTGGCTCGGCTTGGTGTCGTTCGGAGACTCCATAGCACAACAGGCAGCTCGTCGACCCATCTCCTACCATGTTTGTTCAGCCGATCTAAGATCCTTGGTTTGAGGCCCTGCAAAACCATACCATTGGCACGTTCGACCTGATCGTTAGTTCGAGGGTGGGCGACTGCGGACCAATTCACCCTGATGTGGTGATGGTCACAGAAGTCCAGGAACTTCTGGCCGATGAACTGCGTGCCGTTGTCGGTGATGATGACGTTGGGGACCCCGAAGCAGTGGATGATGTCGGTGAAGAATAGCACGACTTGTCGAGACTGGATGTTGGCGATGGGTCGGGCCTCGATCCACTTCGAGAACTTGTCGATAGCCACGAGGAGGTGACTGTGGCCACCCTTGGTTCTTTTCAGGGGGCCGACCATGTCAAGCCCCCATACTGCGAATGGCCAAGTTATGGGTATCATCTGAAGAGCTTGGGCGGGTAGGTGGGTCTGTCTGGCGTAGAATTGGCATCCCTTGCAAGATCGAACGAGTTTGGTGGCGTCGGTGACGGCCGTCGGCCAGTAGAAACCTTGTCGAAAGGCACTTCCTACCAGCGTTCTCGGCGCCGCGTGGTGGCCACAAGCCCCCGAGTGTAGATCCTTCAGCAATGCCCTCCCCTCCTCGAGGGTGAGGCAGCGTTGAAGTACACCCGACGGGCTACGTCGATATAGCTCGCGGCCGTCCCCGTACAAGACGTAGGTTTTGGCACATCGGGCTACACGACGGGCTTCCGTGCGGTCCTCTGGGAGTTCGCCCCGCGTCAGGTACTCGAGGTAGGGCGCGCGCCAATCCGTCGGAGGGGTTGGCGCAGCGGTAGCCTCGTCGATCTCCATGACCTCTCCCCCGCTCGAGGGGGGGGGGTCGGTCGAGGGGGGTGGATCGACCCCTTGCTTGAGGCGGGAGCCCCCAAGTCTAGGTCGACGGATGGCTTGTGAAGGTCCCTCGAGAAGATGTCGGGAGGGACTGTCCCTCGAGTAGACGCGATTTTGGCCAGCTCGTCGGCAGCTTCGTTGTACCGACGGGCGACGTGGTTGAGCTCGAGGCCGTAGAACTTGTCCTCGAGTTTCCGGACCTCCTTGCAGTAGGCTTCCATCTTGGGGTCGTGGCAGCTCGAATCTTTCATTACTTGGTCAATCAGCAACTGCGAGTCCCCCGCACGTCGAGGCGTCGAACTCCGAGCTCGATGGCGATGCGCAGGCCGCTGACGAGGGCCTCGTACTCGGCGACGTTGTTGGAGGCGGGGAAGTGGAGCCGGATGACGTAGCGCATGTGAACCTCTGAGGGTGATATGAACAGCAACCCAACGCCTGCCCCCGTCTTCATCAACGATCCGTCGAAGTACATGGTCCAGAGCTCGTTCTGAACCTGCGCTGGGGGTAGTTGGGTGTCGGTCCATTCTGCAACGAAATCTGCCAGTACCTGAGACTTGATGGCCTTCCGAGGGGCGTAGGAGAGGGTCTCCCCCATGAGCTCGGCCGACCACTTGGCGATCCTTCCAGACGCCTCCTGGTTCTGGATTATCTCTCCGAGGGGGAAAGATGAAACCACAGTGACCGGGTGGCCCAGGAAATAGTGCTGGAGCTTACGCCGAGTGAGGACGATTGCGTACAACAGCTTCTAGATGTGGGGGTACCTCGTCTTGGTTTCGGAAAGCACCTCGCTCACGAAGTAGACAGGCCTCTGAACCGGCAAGGCGTGTCCTTCTTCCTCCCTCTCGACTACTACGACCGCGCTGACTACCTGGGTAGTTGTTGCGACGTAGAGCAAGAGGGGCTCGCCCGGGCTCGGGGGTACCAATACTGGGGGCGAGGTGAGCAAGGCCTTGAGCTTCGAGAGCGATTCCTCGGCTTCGGCGGTCCACGCGAAGTGTTCTGCCTTCTTCAGGAGGCGGTAAAGGGGTAGGGCCTTCTCTCCGAGCCTCGAGATGAAGCGGCTGAGGGCGGCGAGGCACCCCGTGACCCTTTGCACGCTCTTGAGGTCGCTGATCGAGCCCATCCTCGTGATCGCGGTTACCTTCTCGGGATTGACCTCGATTCCGCGCTGGGAAACTATGTACCCTAAGAACATGCCTCGAGGGACCCCGAAGACAGACTTCACAGGGTTTAGTTTTATGCGATTCACCCGGAGGCACCCAAACGTGATCTCGAGGTCTCCGACCAGGTTTCCGACTGTCTTGGATTTGACCACGATGTCGTCGACGTAGGCCTCGACGGTCGGCCCTATGTGTTTTCCCGAAGACGTGGAGCATGCATCGCTGGTAGGTGGCCCCGGCGTTTCGCAAACCGAAGGGCATGGTGAGGTAGCAAAACATGCCGAAGGGGGTGATGAAGGAAGTCGCGAGCTGATCGGATTCCTTCATCTTTATTTGGTGGTAGCCGAATACGCATCAAGGAAGCAGAGAGTTTCACATCCCGCAGTGGAATCCACTATTTGATCGATACGTGGTAACGGAAAGGGGACTTTTGGACATGCTTTATTTAAACTGGTGTAGTCTACACACATCCTATCCTTCCCGTTCTTTTTCTTTACAAGCACAGGATTTGCTAACCACTCGGGATGATGCACCTCCTTGATGAATCCGGCCTTCAAAAGCTTGTCGACCTCCTCCCCGATGATACTGCGCTTCTCCTCGTCGAAGCGGCGCAGGTGTTGCTTCACCGGTTTGGACCCGGCTCGGATGTCCAAGGAGTGCTCGGCGACCTCCCTCGGAATGCCCGGCATATCCGAGGGACTCCATGCAAACACGTCGGCATTCGCACGGAGAAAGTCGACGAGCACTGCTTCCTATTTGGGCTCGAGGGTGGCGCTGATCGTCAGCACCTTCCTGTCCGCGAGGCCGGGGTCGAGCGGGACGGTCTTGGTGTCTTCCGTCGGCTTGAAGTTGCCGGCGTGTCGCTTGGGGTCGGGATCTCTCCGGACAAGTCGTCGAGGGCCGCGAGGATAGCCGAATCCTCGAGAGCCTCGGCTTTTTCCACGCATTCGACGTCGCAGTCGTACGCGTGCTCGTAGGAGGTGTCGACGGTGATGACCCCCGAGGGTCCTGGCATCTTGAGCTTGAGGTAGGTGTAGTTCGGGACCGCCATGAACTTGGCGTACCCCGGCCTACCGATGATGGCGTGGTAGGTGCCTCGGAACGCCACCACCTCGAAGGTTAACTCTTCCTTTTGGAAGTTCGAGGGGATGCCGAAACAGAAAGGCAGCTTGATGCGGCCGATGGGAAGTGCCTTCTTCCCTTGGACGATCCCATGGAACCCCCCCCCCCCGCACTGGGCAGGAGCATGGTCCTCGGGATTCCCAGGAGGTCGAGGGTGTCGATGTAGATGACGTTGAGGCTGCTCCTCCCATCCATGAGTACCTTTGTGAGGCGGGTGTTGAGGATGATCGGATCGACGACGAGCGGGTAGACCACTGCGTTGGGGATGTGCTCGGGGTGGTTGTCCTGATCGAAGGTGATCGGCGTGTGGGACCAGTCGAGGTACCGAGGAGCCTGAGCTCGAATGGAGAAAACCTCTCGACGCTCCCTCTTGCGCTGGCGCATGGTGAGTCGAATCGAGGGCCCCCCGTAGATCATGTAGCAGTCGTGGACTTCGGGGAAGCCCCTTTCTTGACGTCGCCCCTGACTTGGACGTCACAGGGCGGGTCCTCTTTGCCGTCATCTCTCCTGAAGCCAGGAGGGATGAACTGCTTTCGAAGCATGCGAAAGTCTTCGAGGCGGTGGTTGGCCGGCCCCATATGATAGGGGCAGGGCTCCTTCAACATCTTATCGAAGACGCCCCCGTCGGGAAGGGGCCCTCGAGGCCTCCTCTTGTCTGCCGCAGCGACGAGGTCGTCGGGTTCGTCGTCGTGCTCGACGTCGGGCTCGACGCCGCGTCGGCCCGGTTGGTTCTTCTTCTTCTTCTTCCTGCCGCCGTTGTCGTCGTTGTTCCTTCTGGGCCCATTGTTCTTCTTGGGCTCATTGTTCGAGCCCCCGGGCTCATCCGCCTTGCCCTTCCCCTTCTCTGGAGGTATCTAGAAGAACGCGCCAACGGCTTCTTCGCCAGCTGCGTAGTTGGCGATGATGTCCATGAGCTCGTTGGCGGTCTTGGGGGTATTTTGCCCCAGCTCCCGCACCAACTCCTTGCAGGTCGTTCCGGCGATGAACCCTGTAATGACCTCGTGGTCGGAGATGTGGGTCAGTGTGGTACGCTGCCTTGAGAATCGGCGGGTGAAGGCGCGGAGGGTCTCCCCTGGCCTCTGCTTGCAGCTGCGGAGGTCCCAGGGGTTGCCCGGCCGCTCGTAGGTGCCCTTGAAGTTGCCCTCGAAGATCATGACCAGGTCGGGCCAGTCTTGGATCAGGTCCGGGGAAGCTCCTCGAGCCACCTGCGAGCGGTGTCGGAGAGGAACAGTGGGAGTTGCCGAATGATGACGTGGTCGTTGTCGGCCCCACCCTGCTGACACGCCAGCCTGAAGTCGGCAAGCCAGAGCTCTGGCTTGGTTTCGCCATTGTACTTGACCAGGCTGGTGGGTGGATGGAAACGGACGGGCAGGGGGGTCCGCCGGATGGTTCTGCCGAAGACTCGGGGCCCTGGCGGCTCCAGAGACCGACATCGGTCTTCGTCGCTGTCGTAACGCCCACCTCGGTGAGCGCTGTAGCCTCGAGCCTCGGCGTCGCCGTATCGACGAGGCGTTCCTGAACCGGCCGTCGCTCGACTTGGCCCTGGGTGCCTTGTTCTGGTGGATGGATGCCTCTCGATTTTGTCGAGGGGATACTTCCGGTCGCTCGGAGGCTGCCCCTCGACGCCTCAAGGCGGAGCTCTCCGCCTGCTGCACGACCGCAGTTTAGAGAAGCCCCTGGATTTCGTCCCTGATACGCCGTGTTTGGGGGGTCGATGGCGCCGACATGTCGCGAAGCAGCATTGCGGCCGCTACGACGTTCTGGCTGGCGCGGTTGAAGACTCGGGGCTTGTTCGCCCCTTCCTCGACGATCTTCCGGTGGACTTCCCGGGCCCGCTCGCGAGCTCCTCCACCCTGCGGGCGCCCTCGATCCCGCTCGAGGGCGTGCTCGAGTTGCTGAAGTCGCAGGCGCTCCTCCTCGAGCTTGCTGAGAAGCTCTCAGACTTGCGCGATCTGGACGTCTGGGGGTGGATCGGCTCTGTCAGGACTCGGGGGGTTGGCATCTCGCGCTGGGGTGGCGTTGCCCCCTCGTCCTTCTTCTGTGGCCGCGGTGTCGTCGACATCCTCCTGGGGGTCGGCCTGCTCGTCGAGGTGGAAGCACTCCCGGGTGGAGTCGTAACTCTCGTCGGGAGAGTCCGAGTCGGGGTCGACGTGGTAGAAGTTGGGAAAGGATCCCCTGCGCTCCTCCGCCAGGCGTCGCCGTAACGTGCCCCACGTCCGGGGTAGCCTTGGCTCGTCCGGGGAAGAGGTGGTGACGGGGTTGATCGTCGCACGTGACGGAGTCCCTGGAGACCCGCTACGTGTCTGTATCTGCAATCCTTCGAGGGCAGAACAGAGCCTTGCGCTGTCGTGGAGCCCGTACAAGAACGGGTCGCACGGCGGTGACGGGGTCGAGTGTGTCGGAGAGGCCACGGGAGCCTCCGGGGACAACGATATGGCAGAGCCAAAGTCCCACTCAGAGGGACATCCGCCCTCGGTCTGCGAGCATGGGTCCAACAGACCCCCGAGAGGAGGGGCTGTGTCGCCAGTTGGGGCCGGGGGAACGGCGTCCGGCATCTTGGAGCCCGCACGGTGACGAACGCGTCGGAGTCGTTCGCGCCTCCTCCTGATCGCAGGCCAGAGGCGCAAGCGGAGGGACCGCCGCCTGATCCTTGCTGGCCCCGGCGTACCGGAGCTAATGCTGTCCAGGCCACGAGCGAAAGGAAAAATTATGAAGTCGCCCTGGTCCGTGGATACGAACCCTAGACTATCGAACCAGACGACGACGGTGAATGGAAACGGTGGGATAGTGGAGTCCATCTGAGAGAGTAGTTCGGAGTTGATCGACATGCGATTCCCCCTACCTGGTGCGCCAACTGTCGGTGTTATGACCCGGGGGTCAAGACCACCAACTAGTAAATTTGTATATCGCGTGCTCCCTCTCTCAGACGTGATGCAAGATGGACACAAGGTTTATCCTGGTTCGGGCAAAGAAGGCCCTACGTCCAGCGGGGGAGGATGACTTGTATTATCTCGCACCCAAACGTGCTCGTACAGGGGGGGTACAAGCTGTGTTACACGGGTTTGCTCAGAGCGAGTTGCGGCCTAAGGCTAGCGATGCTGCCCTAGGCTGCGGGTTTGCCACTCGAGGGGTCGATCGAGCAGCGGGGTGTGTGGAGTGTGGAGGTCAGAGCTGAAGTCTGAGGAGTGACCAGAGATCTTCGGATTGTCCGGCCCCCCGGTCCCCTCTACCTCGGCGTACCCTTTTATAGACCAAGGGGAGGTCCGAGGGTACAGGGTCCTAACTGTTGTAATATGGGCGACGTGTCTTCGGCACAGTGTTGGCGAAGGGACGACGCACACTGTGCAGGCATGGCCTTCCCGTCCTTCTGGCACTCCCGGTCGTGATGGTAGTTGGAGTCGCCGCAGCACGTCGCGGCACAGCTCCCGCAGGCGGGTGCGAATCCCATAGCTGAAGCGAGACGGGGCGGATGGGACGGGCCCCATACTGGAGTTGTCGGAGGGAGGGGTCGAGCCCCTCGGTCGAGGGGGGGGGGGTCGAGCCCTGCGTGGCTCTGCCGTATTCCCGAAGTCGTCGTCGAGGGCTGCGCTGTTCACGTTCCGAGGGGTGTTGCTGGAGTCCGTACTCATGTCGTGGCGGCAGTAGCAGCACAGTTGACAGGAATCGGGGACATGACGGAGAGTTGTTGGATTTGACCGCGGGCATGGCCACCCATGGCGTTAGGCAGTTTTACTTTAACCCATGCCGGGAGCAGTTGGGCTGATCGAGCCTCCCGCCAGGGGGTCGTTCATTCGACCCCTGGTCCGTCACTTGGCGTCGAGACACGGTCGAGGCAGAGGCGGGTTCGGAGGGGTCGAAGTAGAGGTCGAGGGGTTGTTCGTTCGACCCCTCGTCCGTCATTCGGCGTCGAGGTGGGAGCCGGGGGGTCGTTCGTTCGACCCTCGGTCCGTCTTTTTTCCGTCGAGGTAGGGACGGAGGGGTCGTTCGCTCGGCTCCCCGTCCGTCTCTTTTCGTCGAGGTGGGCCGGCTCGCGACTTGTTGCCGTAGCCGGTGCAGGGAGCCTTCGAGTGATGGGCCTTTTACTGACTCGAGCAGTGGGCTGGTCCCGTCTTAAAAATGGTTGCTATGTTTAGCGTTAATTTAACGAAGGGTTTAGGGTACCCCTTACCTTCGTACCCGACACTAAGTAATTAGTATCATCGGAAAGATCTTTAAGTCTAGTTTTTTAACAAATTTATTTTGAGATATAAATGTTGCACGTATTTTCTACCAACTTAATCAAAGTTGAGAAAATTTGATCGGCACGCATCCCATAACGACCTCTTTCTGGGACGGAGGGAGTATTTGTATAGCCTGACTCATTTGTTGTCTTCATCACCGGATGACATTTCGAAAAACGAGAGCACGACCAAGGGACCAAGAACTGGAGGCAAAGGAGGTGGCCTGCTAAAGGCAACCAGGGGCTCAACGTTTTCATCTTTCGTGACGATAGAATCACCGGAAGTATTTTCGTTCCCATGCCTCTGAGGAGTAGTAACTGTCATCATTCCTGTATAAAGGTTTTCAGAGAGCAAACAGGAGAAGAAAATGTCATTCATTCGTCAGGAAAAATGACTGAATAGATCGAACTTGAATAAATTCAGAGGAAGGAAGGAGTTGCCATACTTGCTAGTCCACTGACGGGTTTGATTTGCTTGGCCTTGGTTGCACTCTGCACCAGAAACCTCGCTGCACCCCTCATCGGATCGCAACTGTGCAGCCAGTAATCTTCAGATGGAGGAGGAGAAAGTTTAGTTTCTCCAAACTTGTTAAACAGGTAATTTTGCTTGTCAATTTTTTTTACTGTACAGATAAATCCTCATTGTTCATCCTAAGTAAGGTTTGCAATGCAGTTAGACCTAGTGTGTAATTTTTCACAACTTACTCTCTTTCTATTCTATTTGATTAATATTACCGGCTGTTCAATTGCATAACCTGAAAAGTGTTTGGCTCCTCCAACTTGGGATTCTACAAATTGCATATGGCAATGCAACCCATCAAGCCATGAAAAGGATTACTGAATCGAATTTGTTTCTGAACTGAATTGCAAAACCCAGTCCAAGGTTTTGTAGCTAAACAGAAAAGGTGATTTACTTCTCATGTCAAGGACTCAAGGACAGAAAAGCTTCAGTGTGCCAACAGAGCAATCCCTGCATTTCTGCTTCAGTTTGCAAGCTAGACGAGAAACAGAGATCCCGAAGGTCAGCAAGACATACCTTGAATCCCGATCACCGAGCTGTTAATTCGCGCGAACGTTGGACTGATGGTGGCCTCGGAGAGGAAGAGAAGTAGAGAAAAGATGCGCTGCTTGGGTCGGATCGTTCAATTGTCGTCGATGGGAGAGCGCCGAGCGCTCTGGAAACTTCTCGCGTCGAGCACGTAAGTCCAGAAACATCGCCTATTCGCCTCCGGGTGAGAGTACGTGGGCCGTTTCCCAAAAGTAAAATGGGCCTTAGATCCGATTTTAGCTTGCTGGTGGGCCGGCTCGAACCCCGCAAAGATAAGGGGAGATGATAGTGTGAGACTGAAAATGGAACAGATGCGTGAGCTGCATTGGGCATTGGTGTCGGTATTGACTAAGGTAAGTTGTACGTACTATACAAATGTACTCAAACGACCCTATATATCTCTGATTAGCATAGTTCACGCGGACAGCGTAAGTTACATTCTGCATACATTACATGACCATCGGTTGGTGCTCTATAATTAGTGTTCATTAGTTTTTTTATGAATAGCTCATTGTATCCTGGACGTGTACGCAGTGGTCATTTAGGCGTTTTGTGCAGCCCCAAAGAATTATCGGAGTCTCAAAATTCAATGAAACGTGGAGGTGTATAGTAATTAAAACTTAGAATTTAAAAACCTAATCATGGATTCCATTTTTTTTTGCGACAAATCATGGATTCCAGGTTAGGTTGCACAATTTGGAAAAACGCAACTTTTGTGCGCTACGCTAACTTGAAAAAAAAAGGTTGATGGGCCTTATCGTGGACCCTATCAGCCGGAAAAAAATTAGGTGAGCCCTGGGCTCATTGACCCAGCAATGCGCACCTATGTTTGATGTCTGACGCGTGGCAGGGAAAGGAATCAACGCCCACGTACGAGCGCTCGGTATGAAGCGCTGGTGGACGCCTGTCTGGCTCGCTGGCTGCCTGCTCCGCTCTCGGCCCGTACTCCTACTAGTTGGCTTGTTTAGTTGTTCAGATCGGGTAGCATCACGTTTTCCTGATACGAGAGTTCATGACGCCAGGCAGTTGCATGGCCGATACGAGCCGAGTGTAAACAAATGAACAAGGATTATACAATTTATTTTAGGGAAATTTTGGTACTCGACATTTATAATGAACTCCATTTGCTGCTGGTCACTAAAAATAATGAGATTTGCTAAAAAACACTCTAATTTTCATTAAATTTGTCGATGGATATTGTGCCCAATAAATCATTTTGAAAAAAATTAATATAAAATATATAAGTACTTAAAAATTGTACTATAAAATCTTATATGCTCTACATGATGGTAACTATACAGTAAAAATAGTGAGAAGCTTCACTGCCGGTTTGACCATTCGTTTTATTCAAAATATTTTTACAAATTATAAAACAAATAAATTATTATTAAACTATCTCTATGATAAAAATAAGTCATGAAAAAAAAATATTTATACAAAAATTTAAAATAAGACGAATGTTTGAAGAAAATAACACAGATTCTAAAGTGACACTTTCAATACGACGAAGAGAGTACATGGTGTTCAATACTCTTGCCTAAAGTGCGTTCGTTGGGATGCATGGAGTACCTCGTGCCGATGTTGTCCATGGCCTCGCCCTTGCAGGAACCTGGACGCGCCGCCCTTTGGCAGAAAACTTGTGACCTAAACTCTATGTATGTTTTAACTCCGCCGCCACACAAAGCCTCGCATCGTGGACTCAGCTCGTATCGTATCAGGAAGATAGTACGGTGTGGTACTAGGAGCCGTTGATACTCGACGTGGTACTAGGAGCCTAGCTAATGAACAAGCCAACCAAGCCAACTAAAGCCGACAGCGGAGCCACCAAGCCAGGCAGCGGCCGGCGTCCACGAGCGCTCATATGTGGGCGTTGATTCCTTTCCCTGCCACACGTCAGACATCAAACGTAGGGGCGCATTGCTGGGCCAATGAGCCCAGGGCTCATCCAATTTTTTCCCCTATCAGCCTAGGCATGCCCGTGCTGCCGTGCAGTCGCCACGCAGGCGCCTCCGGATTGGCACTCCGGACAACATCGATCAAACAACATGCTGCTGTCCTCGTCACCAAATTGAAAAACTGCCGTCGTAATCATCGCTAAACACCTCCTGCCAGGCTCGTTCCTTCGTCACCGTCCGATCATTTGCTGAGCACAGCGCACGATCTGCTTTCTATCTAGTCGATCGCCGGCCAACTCGCTTCGTCTTGCATTGCATCTGCCAGGAAGTTCATCTTTGCCACGGATCGGAAAGTCAAAAGTGAGCTGTTACACAATTCTGTACGTCTTTCAGTCTTTGATTTCGACTGGGATTAATATGAATTCCTTATCGCACGAGGGATCTTGCGGAATGTGACGCGGCCGTGGATAGTATAGTAGTGTGGTGGGGTGTGGGCAAAGGCGCAAAGCTGAAGCCTCCTATCATTGGCTCCGAATTACTGATGACGCGGCGGACACATGCCGCTTCCACAATCTAGTTGAACCAGCGAGCAGCGCGCGTGCATTAGTATAAGCTTTGGTCCGAGCCAGGTGTCGCCGCGCCGAGCGCCGGCTGCGCATGCGCTTCATGCTCATCAGCTCGCAATTGACGTAGGCAGTGGCGCACGCCTGAGCCGGACAGCCGCTCGGTAAAAAGTACTCACCCCATTTTAATTTATAATTCGTTTGACTTTTTTTACCTCAACTTTGACCACTCGTCTTATTCAAAAAAAATTGTGTAAACATAATTAAATTTAAGTCATTCATATAGACTATTTATTAAATAAGTAAGCCACACTAAAAGAAATGATATTTTGTATAAAAATTTAAATAAGACAAGTGGTCAAACTTAGGATTGAAAAAGTCAAATAAACTATAATTTGGAACGGATTAAGTAGTACATTGTACTACTGTGTCTGTATGTATAAAAATAAAATCTAGTGCGCGAAATGTGGAGAATGTTGGTTATCCGTTATCCCCAAATAAAAGCTGAGTACACTGTAGAGTGTTTGATCCTTCGTACTCCCCCTGTGTGCGCGTAATACGTGCCACGTGCTCATCAAGTTGGATGGCAAAGAACGAGATGGGGAGATCGAGACAGAGTGAGGGCCCGTACCCTTTGACGCAGTTTCTCATGGTCATGCAACAAAACTAGAAGACCAACGAAACTACGTATCCCCCCCCCCCCCCTCCACGGTAGCAAACGGAGCTTTGTTAACTGTTAAGCACCGCCAAATGTCAGCCTAGGCATTCGGTAAATACCGAACCGGTCGGTTCGGTTCTTCGGTACCTAAGCAAATTCAGTTCCTAAAAAACTGGTACCGATCGGTTCCTAAAAAAAATGGGTACCGATGAAATTCGGTATCAATACTTTTGGTTCGATTCTGGTATTTACCGAACAGTACCGAACTTAGCACAGATATATTTAACAACATGTTAGTTAATTTTGACATGATTTCATGGAGAATAATAGTGCAAAATAAATATACATATAAAAGTCCATAAGGCTATAAGAGTGAGTACCAAAAATACATAATATAGTAGTCTATAATAGTACAATTAATAGTATTACAACACTCAAATTTATCACATTTCATCTAAATTCGGTAAATTCGGTTCCCCGAGGTAAAGAACCGGTTCCTGAAAACTTGGAACCGAATATTTCGGTTTCGGTATTTTCGGTTCGGTTCGGTATTCGGTTCTCGGTATTTCGTGCCCAGGTTAAGCCAAATGGAGCCTCAGATGAATCGTAGTGAAATGTTTCTATAGATTATAACCGATAGCATGTTTTTCTCAAGTTCTAAGTCACGGGATCTCCAGTCAAAAAAGTTGGTTTATCACTACGGTAAACTCATATAGTTCTCATACCCATATCCCCTTTTTGCATTTTCTATTTTGTGATAACCCTTTTTAAAAGTGATATGTCAGGTTTTTGTCTTTGAACATACTCTAAGTCACAGATATCATTTCACAATTTCTTGATAGACATTCCTTTTTGTCAACGTGGGCTGGGGTTTTTTATATCATTTCGCAAGTCATAAGTACCATTTGGCTAATTGGCAATTGATTGCCCAGAAAAAAAGAATTAGGGGGTTTTGGGATCCCTGATTTGAGGAATTTGAATATGGATTTACTTAGTTCTTGGATCTTTAGATACCATCTAAATTCGACTTTCATTTGGAGAAAGATTGTGGACTACACATATAGGACTGATAATCCAAATCTGTTAAACTGTCCTGACATTAATTCTTCCTCTTTTTGGAAAGGGGTGCTTTGGGCCATTAAGGCAGCTAAGATGGGAATTAGATGAAAGATTGACAATGGTAAAAGGGTGAGGTTTTGGGAGGATCAATGGTTTGGAAACTCTAATTTAGCTATACAGTTTTGGCCTTTGTATGTTATTAATGAACAACAAGGTAGGACCATAATAGAAGTTTGGGATGGGGATGTCTTAAGACTTTCTTTTAGAAGGAATGTCTCGGAAATTTAATGTCTATGTGGCAGGAGTTAGTTGGTATTGTAGAGGATTTAAATCTGGTAGCAGAAGAAGAAGATCATATTATCTGGTGTTATAGCTCAAAGGGTAATTATTCAGTGCAAGATCTGTATGCAGTGATTAATCACAGGGGTGTGATCCCTACCTTCATTCATGTTGTTTGGAAGTTACATATCCCCCTAGAGTCCAAATTTTTCTTTGGTTGCTTTCTAAAAATAGATTACTAACTAGAGATAATCTTGCAAAACAAAGAGAAGTTCTAGATAATTCTTGTCTTTTTCACTTGTGTTGTTGCCTAGAGGATTTGGCATACCATGCTTAGGATTTTAGACTTATTTGGTGACTGCAGTTTTGAGGTTGTGGCTTCACGGTAGCTTGCTAATAAGCGTCATGACAATGCTAATATTGTTTGTGGAAACTGCGCAATGATCTATGTTTTCAGGGAGTGGGATGAAGAAACGAAAGGGGAACTGTAACATCCCACATGTTAATTTCCAGATTATGGAAATAGATCCTAATTTAAACTTTGTTTAATGACCCAAGTATAAATCTCCCTCTAAGTTTGTCAAGTAATGACTCCAGAAATTAATTTTGTTAAAGCCTTCAACGCTTTCAAAATCTGGATTTTTCTAGTCATCAACTTTGGCATTCCGCGTTCTCAAATTTTATCAAACCTTTTGAAATCTGTCAAACTCCTTTTTACCATGTTGCTCTACTTTTGTTGCTCTGTATGATGGTGCAATCGGCTGATCAAATCGACAAACAGTTTTGATTTTGAGAGAGATCAAAGTCAGTGGCAATCTTGTTAATATATTTAAAATTTTGGTCAACTTTCTTTGGGCTGAGCCGGGCTTGGTCGGCTGGTTGCCACGCATGGCGCTGGGTGTCGCTGAGGGGCTCATCCCCTCGACGCGTGCCCGCTGTTGTGTCTTCACCGAGGGAAATTGGGAACCGGTCTCCTCCTGCAATCCCTCCCTCTCAATCTCTCACTCTCTCATTCCCTTGTTTCCCTCTCCCTCTCTGCCCTCTCGGCTCGGCCTGGGAAGGCCGGCGGCAGAAGGCCGAGGGACGACGCCCAGCTCTGCCTCGGTCCTCCTCCATCGCCCTTCCTCCTCCTTCCTGCTGCTGCTACAATGGACATCAATCCCTCCCTCTGTGTTGATACTACTCCCTCCCTCCTTCCATTGATTCTTTCCACAGAAGAACGCGCTAATCCTTGGTTCCCATGAACAATCTCCGGCAAAATCAAGAACAAGGTTAGTTTGGTGAGGGATGATTTTTATTGGATTTTTATGTATATATTTCATGACTCATAGATTTGCAAATAGGGGCTTGGTTAATTTGTTGAAAAGTTGGGATTCCTGATGCAAAAGTTTAATCCCGTAATTATTTTCCTCGGATTTTTGCTGATGTTTGAAAATTCGTATTAATTCATAGAAAAATCGTATAAATGTGTTTTTGTACTTTTTGGAATCCTCATGATGTTTTATATGCAGCAGATCCATAATATGTGGTGGTTTAGTTCATAGATTTTACTGTAAAAATCATTTTGTGCAAGCATGTCAAATCTGTTAAGATGTTTTTGTTATTTTCGTAGCCACTGTTATACTTGTCAAATAAATCTGAAACATTTATGGGATGTTTACAAGTTTATTATTGATGTCTGGTTAAACTTTTATGATTTTAGGATCTATGGTTGTTGAGTTATAAAAATGACAAAGTTCCTGTCTCTCTGTTTAAGACTGCTGCAGTGATGTTTGTTGAGCATTTTATTTCATAGTCAAGATGATGTTTTCTGTTGAGGAGTTGAATACCAAAGTGATATATAATTTTATGATATATCTTGTGTTAAAATTTCATGATTTTATATCTGATAGTTTATGCGTTATCAATTTTGCAATTTGAATGCAATTGATGTTCACTTTCTGGACAGAGCTGAGAAGAATGAGTTGTTTGAGCATTTTACATATAGATTCATACTTTGGCACTGTGGAAACATTTGAAGTACTTTTCATAAGATTTATAAAAAGTTAAGATTCATATTTTTATATGTTCTAAATCTCAGGTTATAGCTGTTTAAAGTTAAGTGCAGAATTTGTCTTGTTATTTAAATTGATTGCAATGAAACTTTTGTTTATTTCATAGAGGTTTCTATACTTGCTCAAATGACATGAAATTTATACAGTAGACTAATTAAGACATGTGTAAGCCTCTGTAATTTTGGTAGAATTGTTTATGCATGTTTGATATGTGTTCATATTTACACCTAATTATCCAAATAAATTAAGAAAGTGTATGCAAAAAATTTATTTAGCAGTGGGCACTATGTTTTCTAGTGTTCATTAGTCATGTATGACATGTTGGTAAAGTTGGTTTTGTCCAATTATGTGTTTGCAACATAAGTTAACTTTTATTTATTGTAATAGCTAGTTTCTGGACAATTTAGGGGAAATGTAAATTATCCCATGTTAATGATGTTTTCTGAGAATCTTGTGAATACTAAAGTTGTATATAACTCATGTATCTAGTGGCTGTTAAAATTTGGTGGCAATTGGCCAAGTAGTTTATGATTTATGCATGTTTTAAGTTGGGAATCAGAGATGGTTTCTCTCTGTTTTTCAGGAACAAATTCTGTAGCTTTATAATTTCGACTTAGTTAACTTGTGAATCATGCTGTGCTAGTATGGAATGAAATGTATATGATTTCATAAGATTTCCATAATGTCTTGTTGCAAGTCCTTTGGATTTGTAAAACTCTAGATATGATTAAAATGGTGACTGTTGTCTTGCTGTCTAAAAACTGCATGCATAAATTAATTGTTCTATTCTTTCTTGGTTGTTTAATCTAATGATTAACTCTTGGTTAATGAATGTCTATGCTTTGTATAGTCTTGTGATGTCTTGAGTGTTTTAATTTGTCTTTGCTTGACTAAACTTGTTAGTTAATATTGTTTGTTCTATACTTGACATGTTTTGAATAAAGTCTTATGGTGTGTCATGTTTAAAGTGCTTAGCATATCCAACCTTTATGCTTAAATGATATTGCTTAATTAACTAAAAGTGCATAAGTCTTGTATGATCTCTTGTTCAAATTGAATGTTTGTTGTGATGTATCTTTGTGTTATCAATTCCTTGTATTTATACATTTGTATCTTTGCATATCATTAAGGTACGATAGATGCATACGTGATGGTTAATGTCGCACCCGAAGACGGTGATTGGTGGATCTAATCAAAGATGTATTGGTGATGAAATCCAGAAGATGGATAATCTCGGAATTTTTAATGTCGATCAATGGTACTCACCAAGGAGTATCATCTAACAACACTGACTAGTGTTCTTATCCAGGCAAGCTCCGGTGCATTCAAACCCTACCTTGTATTTAAAATTTTTCTTTAAATACACTTATGGTTAATTATTGCATGGTTACTTTTCAAATAAATTCCTACTTGATGCATAGTCTTATCCTTGAGTTATTCAATTCCTGTACCTTGATACCGTTTTAAAAATACGAATGATGTTTTATGCTGCTTAGCAATGCTTAGACTGATAGAGTCAGATGATTTCATGTCATCTGCAAGAATAAGTGGTAACAGGATTGCTTCGGCAATGCTTCTGGTTTTGAGAAGAATAGCGGATTGCTGCGGCAAATGGCTATGTCTTAAAAGAAAATGATGGTTTGTGGAAGTAATAATCGGGACCGGGCGGACACGATGTTTGGGAGCCATCAGATATGGATATCTGGTGAGCGGGTTCTTTCCGCCTGTGTCACTTAAGAATCGTCCAGTGTGGGTGTCCAAGAGCCATGACTTTGGAGTACTTATCATATACCTTTGGGGAAGCTGGACTCTGGCTAATCCAGTCTAAAGGACGGTTAACCCGCACTGGGAGTGGAGAGATGACGAGAGTAGTGTGTACCCTCCAAGTTCGAGGAACTGGATGGAGGCGTACTGTGCTCTCGGGTGGCGGGCCCCGTTCTCGGATGGAGGATCCAGGGAAAAGTAGTCATATGTGTGCTTTAAGCGGTTGTATATGTTGTGTGATAGGGAAGCCCCAGCTGGGTTTAATCGATTCGAATCGTCGTGTTCGTCGGGTATGGAAACACGACTCTGACTATCACATCGTACTATTATACTTAAACTGGATACATGATTGTCGCACCCAATTTTAAGGATAAAATTGAATATGAATAACTCATGTGTGCCCAGAGATCAATCACAAACATAAGCCGACAAATCTTTAAATAGTACCATCACTGAGTGCTTATTACATAACGAATAATATTTAAATAACATAACAGCGGAAATAAAGATAACTCTCGCGACGAAGCTCCACTTCACAGGGAACGTCGACTGGTTGACCACTAGCCTAGTACTCCTCACGGTAGCCTTCATAGCCATCTGAAGGGGTTGAGAAAGCAAGAGTGAGCACTTACGTACTCAGCAAGAGTAACACAGGGTTATGAAGCTCAAAAGGTTGTCACTATCTGTACTGCGGTTGCTTTTAACTTGGTCAAGTTTTACCAACACTTAGCTTCAATTATGCATAACCCAATTATTATCCACATGATAAGATTAATAAACATCATTAACAATTAAACAACATGATCATCTACACTGTGAGTTTTCCAGGCCGCTCGTAACCGTGAGCACGGCTATCATGATAGATTTACACTCTGCAGAGGTTATACACTTTACCCACAAGCCATGTTACCCATATGCCCGGGTTTATAACTCCCATAACACTTCCAAGGTGAGTGGGCAGGGAACACTATGAAGTCTTTCAAAAGTCTTCCTAACATGTTGGTAGACCCTACGGACCCACGGGCAAGGGGTATACAAAGCCTCCACTCGATGATACCTTTCAAAACGGTAACCACCTAGAACATGCCCTGCAACCAGCTCGACAATGGTGCCTTTCACGAACTGCCAACATGCTAGTACGAATCTTTATACTTGACTAAAGCCAGAGCCATTATAGCACTCGTGGTTGTATTAGAAATCCCAGCTTTTGCCCTACAGTGGGGTCCTATTCCATGTTGCTACAAAAGCCAATTTTATCTCATTGTTGCATATATCATTAGTCAAGATTCATCTCAAGATCCATTATTGTAGAGCATAGCAAAGCTACCCATATGCATATAAACCCATGGTGACAAGGTAAAGGATAACAAAGCTATGGTATAGATCTAATAGGAATCAAATTAGACACATGCAATATGACTAGATTGAATTATGGTGAATAGGTATCAAGGATGATCCCATGTTAAACTTGCCTTGATCACAAAGCTCCTGGTGATCCTGATCTGATGCAAAGAACTCTTAGTCAACGAAGATCTCACCGGTTGTACTCGATCAACATCACCACGCAATTATCCGAACAATCATACACGAAGCAAACAAGGCATGATCAGAACATTACACCATAAACAATAAAGAGACTTTGAAAAGGTTATAAAACAGATCTATACTTTACTACGATCACAGAGACACGAGAATCACGCTAATCGGATCTAAAACGGAGAAGTTATAGATTAAACGGGATTTTGAAGAGAGATAGGTTAAAGCTTTAGTAAAGTAATTTTCCTTGATTTTCAAAAGTAGTTAACATAGGTGAAACCTATACTACTGGATAGAGCATGAAAATACGGATCTAACGCAACTCGAACGGGTCGATTTGGATTTGAAATAAAGAAAATATAAGCATTTGAAGTTTAGAGGCAAAAAGGGAATTAGGGTTTTATTTGATTTTCGAATTAAAACCAGAATTAAAAAGGAATACGTTTTCCCGAGGGGAAAGCATATAGATCAAAGGCGCCTTCAGGACTGCGGGTTAAGACATAGAAAAGGTCAGGGGCTCTTTAGAAAGATTGCCACCGAAGGGGTACGGGGCATCCAGAGCCGTAGGATTAGAAGCAGACGGATCAGATTAGATCGGGGAAAAGAGACAGAGAGAGACCGGCGGCGCGGAACGGCGGCGACGGGTGCTCGGTGTGCGGCGGTTAGGGCGCGGATGGTCTAATTCGACCGGGAAAAGGTGCGGGGAGCGAGCGGGGAGCACGGCGAAGCTAGCTAGGGCTTCTGCGGGGCTCGATTGGGACGGAGGAGGGCCGTCGGCGGTACACCGCGGCGGCGGGACCTCGGCAGAACGGCGGCGAGTCGAAACAGAACGCAACAAGGGGGAAAAAGAGGGGTGGGATGTGTTTGACACTCACGCGAACGCGATGCGCAACTCGATGGCAAGCTTCCGGCGTTCCGAGGCGCAGAACGGCGGCGACTCGCTGGCGGATTGCGACGGCGATGGCGGCACTGCGGCTGGCGGTTGCGAGGCGATGCAGGAACTCGAGGACCGATGGGAGAGATACGGCGCGGGCGGCGCTATAAATAGGACCAAGGAGAGAGTCCGGTGCGGGTACGGACGCGGGGAAACCGCGTCGGTGGTTGCGGCCGTCGCGGCGCGGCGCGGCGCGGACAGTGTCTGGGTCGGACACGAGGAGGGGGAAGGAAGAGCTGACCAGTGGGCCAGGGGTGTCGGTGGCAGAGAGAGGGAAGAGGAGGGAGGCAGGCGGCGCCGACAGGTGGGGCCACCGGGACAGCGGCAGAGAGAGGGGGGAGGGCCGTGGCGCGGCTGGGCCGAGGAGCTGGGCAGGCCGGCCCGTTCAGAGGGAAAGAGAGAGGGAGGGGATCAGGCCGCGTGGACTGGGCCACTGGGCCAGATAGAGTGAGGGTGAGGATCTTTCCTTTTTCTTTTTATTTTCAGAATTGAATTTCCAAAATTTGGTTTTCTAAATTTGTTTTGAAATTCTTTTCAAGGTTTTGAAAACCAAGACACCCAATAAAAATGCAGGGGCATGAAATGCACAAACATGTGGAACCTAGCATGAACTTTAATTTTAGTTTTATATATTTAATTCTATGCTTCACAAAAATGATTTAAATTAAATCAAATTAAACCTAATTTCTAATTTCAAATTTTAGGGTGTTACAAATCTACCCCCCTTAAAAGAATCTCGCCCTGAGATTCCCAGATTTTACTTACTTAAAGAGTTGAGGGTAGGTTTTTCTTAGATCTTCCTCTCTTTCCCAAGTGGCCTCTTCTCCTGTATATCGATTCCACTGCACCTTGCACATCTTGATGACTTTACTCCTTGTGACTCTTTCAGCTGTCTCCAAAATCTTAACTGGGTATTCTTCATAGGTCAAATCTTCTTTAACTGTAAGTTCTTCCAACGGTAACTGTTCTTTGGGTACTCGCAAACACTTCTTGAGTTGAGATACGTGAAACACATCGTGAACTCCTGACAAACTTTCTGGTAACTCTAACCGATAAGCAACTTCTCCACGTCTCTCAAGAATCTTGAACGGACCAATATATCTGGGTGCTAACTTTCCTTTCATATTGAACCGTTTCACACTTCTCATAGGTGACACTTTCAAGTAAACATAATCACCGATCTCAAAAGACAAATCTCTTCTTCGGTTATCAGCGTAACTCTTCTATCGAGACTGTGCTATCTTCAAGTTATCTCTGATTACTCGGACTTGTTCTTCTGCATCTCTCAGAACATCTGGTCCAAACACTTGGGTTTCTCCCGTTTGATTCCAGAACAACGAAGTTCTACACTTCCGTCCATACAAAGCTTCAAACGGTGCCATTTCAAGACTTTCCTGATAACTGTTATTATAAGAGAATTCTGCATAGGGTAAACACTTATCCCAACTGGTACCATACTGCAAAGCACACGCTCTCAACATATCTTCTAGCACTTGATTGGTTCTTTCTGTCTGTCCATCTGTCTGAGGGTGATACGCTGAGCTGAAATTCAACACTGTCCCAAGGGAATCATGCACTTTCCTCCAAAAATGCGAAGTAAACTGGGTTCCTCTATCTGACACGATCTTCTTTGGAACTCCATGCTGGCATACTATTCTTTCCATATATAACTCTGCTAACTGTGCTCCCGTATAAGTGGTTCGAACTGGCAAGAAGTGAGCTACCTTAGTCAAACGATCAACTATGACCCAGATTGAGTCATAACCTTTCTGAGTACGCGGTAACCCAACTATGAAATCCATACCAACTTCATCCCACTTCCATTCAGGTATCTTCATTGGTTGCAACAGTCCAACAGGTCTCTGATGTTCTGCTTTAACCCTCTGACATGTATCACATATTGCCACGTATTCTGCCACGTCACGTTTCAATCCAACCCACCAGTACTTCTCCTTGAGATCTAGGTACATCTTAGTGCTTCCAGGATGGATTGAATAAGTTGACTCATGAGCTTCTCGCAGAATCATTTGTCAAATAGACTTGATGTCGGGGACACAAATTCTCTTTCCATACCACAAAGTACCATTCTCATCTAACCGGAAACCTGGTGACTTTCCTTCTTTCAAGTTCTCAACTATCAACTGCAGATTCTTATCTTGCAACTGACCTTCACGAACCTCTTTTTCAAGTGTAGGCTCCACTACCATCTCCATGGCATTAGCAACAATGCTCAAGTTGAGATGCTCCAGTTCAGCACACAACTCTTCAGGCATAGGTATTGTCCGAATCTCATTAGCATAACTTTTCCTGCTAAGAGCATCGGCCACAACATTGGCTTTACCAGGATGATAGTGAACATCAAGGTCATAATCTTTTATCAGCTCCAACCAACGATGTTGACTCAAATTCAGATCTGATTGCGTAAAGATATACTTCAAGCTCTTGTGGTCGGTGTAGATGTCACACTTATGACCAATAAGATAATGTCTCCATATCTTCAATGCATGAACCACAGCTGCTAACTCCAAGTCATGAGTCGGATAATTCAACTCATGCTTCCTCAGTTGCCGCGAAGCATACGCAAACAACTCTTCCTTCTTGCATAACACACAACCCAAACCGCAATAGATAGAAAACTTCTTACTCAAGTCTGGCAAGGTCAACACAGGAGCTGTAGTCAATCTTTTTTTCAGTTCTTCAAAGTTCGTCTGACACTTCTCTGACCAAACAAACTTAGCATCTTTCTCAAGCAACGCGGTCATAGGTTTAGCTAGCTTAGAGAATCCTTCAATGAACCTTCTATAATACCCAGCTAAACCAAGAAAACTGCGAATCTCGCTGACATTGGTTGGGGGTTTCCAATTCAGTACATCTTCCACCTTACCAGGGTCAACTGATATACCACCATTGGACACAACATGGCCAAGAAAAGAAACTTCTTTTAGCCAGAACTCACACTTACTTCTTTTAGCATACAACTGGTGCTCTCTGAGCTTCTGCAGTACCAATCTCAAGTGTTCAGCATGCTCATCATCGTTCTTGGAGTAGATCAGAATATCATCAATAAATACCACCACAAACCTATCCAGGTATTCCATAAAAACCTTGTTCATCAAATACATGAAGTATGCAGGTGCATTGGTAAGACCGAATGACATCACTGTATATTCATACAATCCATACCTCGTAGTGAATGTTGTCTTGGGAACATCCGAAGCACAGATCTTCAACTGATGATAACCAGACCGAAGATCAATCTTGGAGAACACACAGACACCTTTCAACTGATCAAACAAATCATCGATTCTGGGCAAAGGATACTTGTTCTTGATAGTGACCTCATTGAGCGAACGATAACCAACACACATCCTCTGACTGCCATCTTTCTTGTCAACAAAGATAACGGTGCACCCCAAGGTGAAGAACTGGGACGAATAAAACCTTTATTTGACAACTCTTTAATTTGTTTCTTAAGTTCTTCTAATTCTTTTATTCCCATCCTATATGGTCTTTTAGCTATAGGTGCAGTTCCAGGTAATAACTCAATTATAAATTCAATGTCACGATCGGGAGGCATACTTGGCAAGTCTTCTGGGAATACATCTGGAAATCCATCCACAACCCTATCTGCTGGGTTGTCATTCTCCTCAAGCTGATTGACGGCTGCTGTCGGAGGAGGTTCCATAACCACATCAATACTGATCCTGTTCCCTGTAGGTGTAGACAACTCAACTATCTTCTTATCACACTTGATTATTGCGCTATATTTCTTCATCCAATCCAATCCCAAAATGACATCAATTCCAGGGGTCCTCAACACTGTAAGTCTAGCTTTAAAGTCTATTCCCTTTAGAGCAACAGTAACCGATGGACAGTAACAATCGGTTCTCATAACCCCACCCGGTGAATTTACGATTATAGGGTTTTGCATAGCTAACATAGATATACCATGCATTCTAACAAAAGTTTGTGATATGAAAGAATGCGATGCTCCAGAATCAAAAAGAACAGAAGCGGGGATGGAGTTGACTTGGAACGTACCCATCATCACTTCTGGCGCTTCCTGAGCTGCTTTCGCGGAGACATGGTTCACACTCCTTCCATGGGGTGATGGTTGGTTTCTTCCCCTTTGGTTGTTGCTACTTTGGCTAGGGGGGTTCAACTGATTCTGCTTCTTGGGGCAGTTGTAGGAGATGTGTCCGGTTTCACCACAAGCAAAACACTTGGTAGGGGTGTGGGGAACATTAGTCTTTGCTGGAGTATTGCTGGATGAGCCTTGACGAGGGGCTGTGTAACCACCTTGTTGCTGGAATGGCGGTCGTTGTTGGTTCGGGTTACGGTTCCCATAGGTAGATGAGCCTTGGTACCTCTGCTGGTAACCCTGCTGAGGATAATTGGGACGCTGACGAGTGTTACTCCCAGAAGCTTGTCCCCTAAGCTTCCTCTTCTTGTCCATCTCCCTGCGTTCATTGTCCAGGACGATGGCACGGTTCACCAAGGATTGGAAATTCGGGTACGTATTACCCTTCAGCTGCAACCGGAGATCATAGTAGATTCCCTTCAAGAAGAGACGCTGCTTATCAGCATCATCCCTTACTTCATTGGGGGCATAGCGAGCTAACTGCGAGAACTTGTCATGGTACTCGCTGACTGACATCTGTCCCAACCAAAGATTTCTAAATTCTTCTTGCTTCAGCTCTATGATTCCTTCTGGAATGTGGCATGCCTTGAAATCTCGGGAAAACTCTTCCCAAGTGATAGCAGGGGCATTGCCTGGGCGAGCATCTTGATACGTCTCCCACCAGGTCTGAGCTGCACCTTGGAGTTGACCAGAAGCATATAGAACCTTCTCCTGGTCATTGCACTGTGCGATGTTGAGTTGCTTCTCCACCGCACGCAACCAATCATCCGCCTCCAACGGATCACTGGCATGAGAGAAGACGGGAGGGTGCCCTTGCAAGAATTCCCTTCGCTTGTTGACAGGTGGAGCTCCAGCAGGTTGGTGAGGTTGATTCTGCATGAACTGCATCATGGCTTGCATTGTCTGCATCATCTGAGCTTGCATCTGTTCCGGGGTCATAGCAGGTGGTGGAGGTAGAGGGTGCTGGTTGTTGTTGTTGTCGTCACTGGTGTTGGATCCAGAGTTAGTCCTGGTGCGAGGCATCTGTCATATATATCATAAGAACAAATTTAAAACCTGACATGGGACGAGTCTGCAACTTTTCTGGATTTTAGCACAACAGCAGTCTAGAAGAACAGTCATATCTGAAGTTCCCGAACTCATACAGAGGCAAAGCTTACATGGTTGGAAAGATAAAGAAATTATCTACAACTTTCGTGATTCTGACTTTTTCTGATTCTGACATTAACTTAGTCATAAACTGCGATTAAACAGATCTGTCCAGATTACCAAACTGCGCAGAAACATCAACTTGTAGGAATTGTTTCTCTTAGTTCCGAACAGATATGAAGATGATTCTTGAGGCCATGGAAAGATAAGGAAGTCTACTGTTTTAATTTAAATTTTGGTGATTTTAGGACGTTCAGATTTAAAAGAACAAAATTAACAAGACAGAGAGGTCTGAAAAGACAGATTAAAGAAAACTGCAACTTTATTTATAAAGATCTTTCAGATAACCCAACCTAAGCTATGAGTGTTGTGGATAGGCCCACAACCTCAACAATCATTACAAAGAACCAACTCACACATTAGCAAAAGCACAAGCAACTAAACACTTAGAAAAACACTAGCACACACGACTCACGATCTAACGATTAACTACTAAGGGGATTCCTAAATCTAACACTTCTTGATCTTCTTGAAGTTTGGGGGCAACCCAAACTCTTCACAGAGCTCATCTTGCTGTTGATAACTACGCTTGAGCTCCTTGCGCAGCGTCATTGTTTCCACCAGAAGATGTCCATACATACTCATCATTTCTTGGACGCAGTCGGCGAGCTCATTGAGAACGGGACCACCTTCACCGTTAGGGTCGGCGGTGATCCAACCTTGCTCCGCATCGAAGCGAGGGATGAATCGACGTCGGGTGTTGGCAACCCTTTCTCTGAACTTGTTGTGGAGAGCCATGTATGCACAGAACGCGGCATCTTTCATGCTTGCTTTGATGGTTGGATGTGCAACGCAGCTGTGAAAGGTATAGTCCACACGTTCCGCTGCTTGCACTCCAGCACTCCCACAGATGTATATCTTTGCCTTCCAATAGGTATTGGCGAGGGGGTGCTTGTATTCCTTGCAGGTGTACATTGTTGCAACTTCAGGTCCTGGGTGGCATTCTCCCACAAGTTCTACCAGTTGGGAGTGAGCGTAACTACTGTTCACTCCTCCGCGGATATACTTGTGCGGATCCACCCGGGCTCTTCTGGCAGGTTTTCAAAGGCAGCATCAGAAGTAGGGGAAACAACACTTTGGGCATGGGGGCTCTCTTCCCCATGGTACTCTTCGCCACTGGAGATTTCTTAGATTTCCTCCACTGGTTCTTCCTGAGACTCCTCCATTGTAGCTTGTGGTTTAGGAGCCTGCTGCGGAGGTACACGTTCACTGGAACTGAGACGAGCTGATCGGCGAAGAGCAGGCATCTTTAACCAAGACAAGATATAGGTAGATTAGAACAACATTTTCACAATAGAATAAGTCAAGTGTAGCATAAACAGTTTGAGCAAATATATATATGCAAGGATATATGCTTGAAAAGAGAAGGTGAGAAGACCATTCTAACTAGGCTTGCGTCCTACAGTCAACACTTGCTCTGATACCAATTTGTCGCACCCAATTTTAAGGATAAAATTGAATATGAATAACTCATGTGTGCCCAGAGATCAATCACACACATAAGCCGACAAATCTTTAAATAGTATCATCACTGAGTGCTTATTACATAACGAATAATATTTAAATAACATAACAGCAGAAATAAAGATAACTCTCGCGACGAAGCTCCACTTCACAGGGAACGTCGACTGGTTGACCACTAGCCTAGTACTCCTCACGGTATCCTTCATAGCCATCTGAAGGGGTTGAGAAAGCAAGAGTGAGAACTTACGTACTCAGCAAGAGTAACACAGGGTTATGAAGCTCAAAAGGTTGTCACTGTCTGTACTGCGGTTGCTTTTAACTTGGTCAAGTTTTACCAACACTTAGCTTCAATTATGCATAACCCAATTATTATCCACATGATAAGATTAATAAACATCATTAACAATTAAACAACATGATCATCTACACTGTGAGTTTTCCAGGCCGCTCGTAACCGTGAGCACGGCTATCATGATAGATTTACACTCTACAGAGGTTATACACTTTACCCACAAGCCATGTTACCCATATGCCCGGGTTTATAACTCCCATAACACTTCCAAGGTGAGTGGGCAGGGAACACTATGAAGTCTTTCAAAAGTCTTCCTAACATGTTGGTAGACCCTACGGACCCACGGGCAAGGGGTATACAAAGCCTCCACTCGATGGTACCTTTCAAAACGGTAACCACCCTGGAACATGCCCTGCAACCAGCTCGGCAATGGTGCCTTTCACGAACTGCCAACATGCTAGTACGAATCTTTATACTTGACTAAAGCCAGAGCCATTATAGCACTCGTGGTTGTATTAGAAATCCCAGCTTTTGCCCTACAGTGGGGTCCTATTCCATGTTGCTACAAAAGCCAATTTTATCTCATTGTTGCATATATCATTAGTCAAGATTCATCTCAAGATCCATTATTGTAGAGCATAGCAAAGCTACCCATATGCATATAAACCCATGGTGACAAGGTAAAGGATAACAAAGCTATGGTATAGATCTAATAGGAATCAAATTAGACACATGCAATATGACTAGATTGAATTATGGTGAATAGGTATCAAGGATGATCCCATGTTAAACTTGCCTTGATCACAAAGCTCCTGGTGATCCTGATCTGCTGCAAAGAACTCTTGGTCAACGAAGATCTCACCGGTTGTACTCAATCAACATCACCACGCAATTATCCGAACAATCATACACGAAGCAAACAAGGCATGATCAGAACATTACACCATAAACAATAAAGAGACTTTGAAAAGGTTATAAAACAGATCTATACTTTACTACGATCACAGAGACACGAGAATCACGCTAATCGGATCTAAAACGGAGAAGTTATAGATTAATCGGGATTTTGAAGAGAGATAGGTTAAAGCTTTAGTAAAGTAATTTTCCTTGATTTTCAAAAGTAGTTAACATAGGTGAAACCTATACTACTGGATAGAGCATGAAAATACGGATCTAACGCAACTCGAACGGGTCGATTTGGATTTGAAATAAAGAAAATATAAGCATTTGAAGTTTAGAGGCAAAAAGGGAATTAGGGTTTTATTTTATTTTCGAATTAAAACCAGAATTAAAAAGGAATACGTTTTCCCGAGGGGAAAGCGTATAGATCAAAGGCGCCTTCAGGACTGTGGGTTAAGACATAGAAAAGGTCAGGGGCTCTTTAGAAAGATTGCCACCGAAGGGGTACGGGGCATCCAGAGCCGTAGGATTAGAAGCGGACAGATCAGATTAGATCGGGGAAAAGAGAGAGAGAGAGACCGGCGGCGCGGAACGGCGGCGACGGGTGCTCGGTGTGCGGCGGTTAGGGCGCGGATGGTCTAATTCGACCGGGAAAAGGTGCGGGGAGCGAGCGGGGAGCACGGCGAAGCTAGCTAGGGCTTCTGCGGGGCTCGATTGGGACGGAGGAGGGCCGTCGGCGGTACACCGCGGCGGCGGGACCTCGGCAGAACGGCGGCGAGTCGAAACAGAACGCAACAAGGGGGAAAAAGAGGGGCGGGATGTGTTTGACACTCACGCGAACGCGATGCGCAACTCGATGGCAAGCTTGCGGCGTTCCGAGGCGCAGAACGGCGGCGGCTCGCTGGCGGATTGCGACGGCGATGGCGGCACTGCGGCTGGCGGTTGCGAGGCGATGCAGGAACTCGAGGACCGATGGGAGAGATACGGCGCGGGCGGCGCTATAAATAGGACCAAGGAGAGAGTCCGGTGCGGGTACGGACGCGGGGAAACCGCGTCGGCGGTTGCGGCCGTCGCGTCGCGGCGCGGCGCGGACAGTGTCTGGGTCGGACACGAGGAGGGGGAAGGAAGAGCTGACCAGTGGGCCAGGGGTGTCGGTGGCAGAGAGAGGGAAGAGGAGGGAGGCAGGCGGCGCCGACAGGTGGGGCCACCGGGACAGCGGCAGAGAGAGGGGGGAGGGCCGCGGCGCGGCTGGGCCGAGGAGCTGGGCAGGCCGGCCCGTTCAGAGGGAAAGAGAGAGGGAGGGGATCAGGCCGCGTGGACTGGGCCACTGGGCCAGATAGAGTGAGGGTGAGGATCTTTCCTTTTTCTTTTTATTTTCAGAATTGAATTTCCAAAATTTGGTTTTCTAAATTTGTTTTGAAATTCTTTTCAAGGTTTTGAAAACCAAGACACCCAATAAAAATGCAGGGGCATGAAATGCACAAACATGTGGAACCTAGCATGAACTTTAATTTTAGTTTTATATATTTAATTCTATGCTTCACAAAAATGATTTAAATTAAATCAAATTAAACCTAATTTCTAATTTCAAATTTTAGGGTGTTACAATGATGTTTCCTTTGGAGATGGTTGTTGCCTCGTGATCGATCAAAACATTTAGATCGGTACTTGAGTAACTTTTATAAGAACTAAATCAATTTCAATTCTTTTTATAAATGCTCATTTATACAAAACACTTTATTCTTGTAAAACCCCACCTTAATACCTATTACTTGTATATCTTTTGTCCACCAAATATTTTTATTTGTCGGATAAGTCTTGTTGAGTACTCCCGTACTCAAGGTTTGTTAACCCTTGTTGCAGACGAAGTTCCAATGCGGTGTGTACAGCTTCGTGTTGTGTGACCGTAGCTAATGTTGAAGATCAGTTCTGGTATAACTCTTGGGCAGAGTACCTGGTTGGTTGTCTTATAATCTTTACCACCGGCTTGATGTAGTAATGACACATATGTTATATTTCTAAACTAATGGTTTGTAATATGACTTATGTCTTTCGCTACTTTGATGTAAATTAAATTATTATATTACTTCTGCAATGATTATAATGAGGATCCTGCTCGAAAAGAGATGGATGACCCGTTGCAAAATGGCGACACCTGGTAAATTTTTTAAGACTTGGATCATTTGTATTGGATTAAAGTAGGTCCTACAGGAGGTTCTGTCACATAAACGCTACTGTGGTGGCTACCTATGTTCAAGTAGGATACTGGGCGATATATGAAGGCGATTGCGGCAAAGTTGGAAGCTCAAGCTCTGAAGCCTCTGGAAATTGGCTGGGTGGAGACAAGGAGGAGTTCAGATACAATACAACCCATCCTGGGACTGGATTGCGCCGTTGTGAATCAAGCAAGTTCTGAAGTTGACTCTCACCCCCCGTGTGGAGAGCGAGATTTTCCTGTTTTCTGTAATCTGAACGACCATTAGATCTTGTGTTGGCGGGCGCGCCGCTCTGAACTGGATGCTTGAACTGTTCTGTTGGTTCGATTTATGCTCGATAAAATGGCGGAAACCTTTTCGATAAAAAAAAACGTGGGCTGGGCTTAATGGTCGTCTGATGTCCACCGACTTACTGCAAATGTTACTGTTTCTTTCCGGTTTTGCTTCATTGGTGTTCCTACCACACTATCCACTGCCTTAAAAACTCAGTAAAAACCCACTTCAATATTTGGGAAATCATCCAGTATATTAACCTGAGATTGTCCCGCAATTCTTGCAGCAAGGTCCGGGGGATCAAAATTTACCTAGTTTTAGTATAAATTTCAACAAAAATAACCGATGGACTAGTATTATATTATATTTTGTGGAACCTACTACGAAACATATACATCTCCAGTACAGTACGTAGACTATGTGCTATGGGATTTTGGGAATGAAAACCCTCTTCCACCGCCAGCGTTTCTGAATGTGAAAGCAGGGAGCTTCTGAATATTCAGCGCTGTTTCCAACCACCGAATTTTTAGCTTCATTGAGGTGGTTCATAGCATGTCTCTACAAGTTTATACACAGATTCCTAGCCATAAGGACAGCAACACAGGGGACCAGAACGTGCGACGTCTCCACAAAGACGCTAGACGCCGACGTGACAATGGCAGCCAAAAAAAGGAAAAAGAAAAGAAATTCCATGGCACCGGACATCTCCATGTACGAACTGTGCCGGCCTCCGACCCCAGACCACCATATATTGGAAATGCAGGACAACCAATGCAACATCTACGCCCGTGCATCCAATTCGAATCCCCTTCTGGTTTCCCTTCGTCGGTTCCCACAACCATCCCGTACCGACAATGAAATCAACAAAAGCGACCAAAAACAAAAAACCACGGGCGAATCCATCAGATGGTCCGGCCGATTCGCGCGAGCTCCTTTTCCAGCTCGTCCAGGCCACCAACCTCCTCCAGCTCCTGCAACCACAGCCACACAAGCGGCTCAGACGTTAGCGGAAGGCAACAAACAGTCACAGGCAAGGCGAGGACAAAGGAAGGGGCACCACTCGCTGGCTCACCTTTGGTCCCAGGAAGAGCCCATACGGGACGCCCTCGAACTTGTCCATGTGGTGTATCTGCTCGCGACATCGCCGAGGAGCGCAGCCACACGGCACGAGCGCGCAAAAAAGGGCGGTAAAAATATCAGCTCACTGAGGTCGGTATCTACTGTGGCGAGTGAAAAGTACAGTAGAATAGTAGATGGATGCTACAGACGTTTCGAGACGGTTGAGGAGAGTTCTACTTGTACAGTACAAAACAAGTGTTGAGCGAGAGGTCGGTAGCTGGCCTCGTCGCCGTCGTACCTTGTGAGCGGCAGCCACTCGGCGGAAGTAGGGCACGTTGGCGATGGGGCCCACCGGGAAGCGGCGGTGGACCAGGCCGTCGTGGACGAACATGTAGGCCACGCCGAACATCGTAATCCCGAGGCCCTGTGGGAGGAGGACACGTGGAGGGTGAGATCACAGTCGGATCCCACCGTGGCTACCATACCAGGCAGCAGCTCAGAGAGGACAGGGTGGGCCCAACCAACTAACTAACCAGACAGACACAAATCACATCACAGGACGAGAGACTGGCACTGGTGGCTTACCGCGCCGAAGCATAGGCCGGGCACGAGGCCGCGGTGGAAGAAGCCGTAGGCGAGGAGGGAGATGGCCGGCACGGCGTTGACGATGGCGAACACGTCGTTGAGCTCGAAGGGGCCGTCGCGCGGGCGGTGGTGCGACTCGTGCATGTGCCACAGGGAGGCGTGCCACAGCGCCCGGTGCGCCCACCGCGCCCAGAACTCCATCCCGACCTGCACGGCACGCACGCGCAAAAGCGTTGGGAAATCAGCCCAATTTCGCGTCAGGATAATGGTTGGAGTGCGGAGCGCCGCTTACCGCCGCGCCGACGGAGAGCGCAAACGTGCCCAACATCTCGCTCACCGGCACCTCGCCGCCCTGCAGTGCACGGAACGGAGGCGTCAAATTCCAGCATTGCTCTGGCACACTCGCGGCAACGTCCTGTCCACATACTTGTACTCTACTCCTAGCACTAGCAAACACTACACTAGCAACGAGAGAACAACAGGTGAAAAAAAAAACAAGGCCACGTACCTCCATTTGCCAGCTGAAGCGATAGTACACGGCGGCGACGGCCATGGACGTGACCCCGAGGCTGGACATCACGGCGGCCACCAGGTACGTCCGCCGCTCCGACCGCTTCCGCGCCTTCTTCTCCGCGATGCGCCGCGCCGCCGCGGCCCTGGCCTCCTCGTCCAGCGCCGTCTCCGGCACGGGAGCCGCCAGGGCCGGTGACGCCGGGTGCTCCTCCGTGTCCTGCGGCACGAAGCACGTGACGGTACCGAGCCCGCGGCGTCGCGGGGCCCTGGTGGTGGTGGTGGTGAGCGGCGAGAACGGCAGGGCGCGCCTGGCGAGGGGAGGCGCCGCCCTGCGGCGCGCCGCGGCAGCGAGCAGCGGGTTCTTGGCGACGAAGCCGGTCATCGCGGCGCCGGACAGACCGGCGGCCATGGGCCCGTGCTTGCACTTTCCGCGGATGGAAGAATGGAACGCTATAGATGGGCCGAGAGTGAGCGGGAGAGAGCCGGGAGTGTCAAGTGTATGTGACAGGAGACAGGACTCAGGAGGGGAATGCAGAGGAGACCTGAACCAGGTGCACGCTACTTAAGACCTGGAGTCTCCCAGAGGCTCGCTTTGCGACGCGTCACGCGTCCGCGGGCACGAAGAAGTGGAGGGGTTCTCACTGGCTCACAACGGTCCATGTCACTGGTAAATCTGATCTCCGGCCGACTGCCCAGTCGACTGCCGACCGATTTTGATCCAAATTAAAGTCCCGAACGGAGTCGCTTATTTAAGCATCAAAAACTGTTTTACCATTCAAGTACGCAGCGACCTGTGTGACTGGATCTGTCGCACGTCGTCGAATGCCACTTGAGCTAATAGTATAATCCCTTTCTGCGTTACGCACAATACATTCAGTCAGTTTGTTAATTTTGCATGTATATAAGCATGTCGAGATGAAATCATTTAGCAAACTTGGGGAGCCGCCGTGAAATTTATCCAGATAATCAAACGAAAGTAATCCTCTCCCACACGACCGCACGTTGTGTGATGGCTGACTAATCGTCGCATGTCAGTTGCCAGGCACAAGATGTAGCAAGTGCAGATTATATACCAGCGTCCAGCAGGTGCCCAGCACCACACTCCAAACGCACGGTCAGGGCCTGCAGGATCCGGCCAGTTTGTAGTTTTGCGCCGTGCACAGTGGTATCGCCTGTGAGGGTTATGTGTGGCCGAAGGCGGCGACACGCTCTCGCCTCCCCGGCCCTTCCCTCCTCCTCGCCTCCCGTGGACGGTGGACGGCCGGCCGGGCCGGCAACCCACGACCACGACACGAGGGCTCTCGCCGTTGGGTCAGCCCTCAGCCGGATCCTGTCCCCAGCCCTTCGCAGGTTTCCGCCGCCACGAATTGGGTCGGAAAAGGTGCTAGGGCCGACGAAGAAAAGCAGACTGGACGGTGCAGAACGAAGGGCGGTCGCGCTTGTGAATTGCGACGGAGATCCTTCCCTGCTCTTGTGTCGCTGACACGGAGTGCTCTTTTGCTGTATGCGTCAAATAATAACGCGACCGGCAATTCAGAAACAAATTGGGTTGGGATAGTCCTCACCACGACACGGTGGGGATGTGTAGCTGACGAATGGATCATATTACAAACACGGTGAGTATGTGTGTTGTTATAATAACACGTGATCTTACATGTAAACCAAACAATTTCTACCATGTTTCTGTAGAGATGGTCCTCACCTAACTTTTTTCCGACAATTCGGCGTCAGCTGAGATTTGATAATCATAGACTTCAACTATGAGCTGTCCACATCTAAGACACATTCGACAATATACTTGCGAAACAAATGAAGGGAAGCTCTGGCTCCGTTGCAATGAATTTAGTCCAGTGGGCCTAAAATTTATGGCCGTGTGGATGTGGTTGGATCATCCCATTCCCAAGTTTGCACTCAATCACCTTCATTGGACACGGGCTAGGACCAAGACACTGCAGTTTGGCCCAAGAGAGGTCCAGTGTACTTAAAAAAAACATGTAAACCATTCCCCTCCTAGGTTCCTAGCGGCAAACTTGGGCTTGTTCGTAAAATCACCTGTTGGTTTCGCTCAAAAAAAAAAAGATGAGTGAATTCAGTTTATATACTTCCACGTAAATCAATTTCTAAAATCACCTATTTTATTTAACCTTACATAAAAGGTAAGATGTATGACACTAAACAAACATGTTATAAAAATATATGTCATGATATATCTAATAATATTAATTTAGTGTTATAAATATTGGTGCTATTTTCTATAGATTTATTTAAAAATAAAATAGTTTGACTTATGGCAACTCTAAAAATTAATTTAATTTAGACGGTTACTAAAATGTTTTTCCTGTCTTTTAGTCTCATGGAAAAACATTGTCTTACACATTAGACAAAAGAAGATGACTGGTTGTGCATAGTTTCTTATACCTATCAACCGACAACTCAACTAGTGTGGTAGACTTCTCAATCTACCAAAATTGACATGGTAGCGGGTTCTTACCGGAAAATTGAGACTATACCGTCGATGGACCTACCACTAAAAGTCTTGTTTTCATATGACGAATATCATTGTCTTATTCACCTTATTTTGTTGATTTTAGCAAGCGTATTATCGGTTGTGATGTTAGACCGACAAGCCATAAAAAAGAAAACCCTTGGCATCAGAAGGTCATTCCTTGATGTTCATTTTGGAAATGGTGTAAAGGAGAAGGTTATAGAAATTGCAAATATGCTAAAATTTATATGAAAATTCCAACCGGTTCAATTGGTTACACCTTGTCCTTCTCTTCCATTTGCTCATGCTCCGTCTCTTCATTTGAATGACATTGGCGACAAAACAAAAGAGCATTTTACATCTTTGCGATAAGAAGGTTCAGTGCCACATAGAACAATTGGCATGGAACCTATGGTTTGCTAAGTAGTAGTTTATATTTGAGATTATGTAAAATCCTTATGTTCCAAAGAAAACGAAACCCCTCAATAGACAAGTGGGCTACCACCAAATGATCGAAACTTATTTCAATTTCCCCCAGTCTTCTTTTGAGTACACAGTACAACGCAGACACTCAACACGCACGCAAACCCTACCCCAATGAGCACCTTCGAAGGACTGAGCCGGCAAATTTTGAAGTTCACGAAGTCACCACAGGCGCCTCGCTGTCGACGGGGACGTCGCCTACCACTTAATGCGTAGCGCCGGAAAATCCTGGAATAAATCCAGAATAAAGTGTCGCACCCAGGATTTGAAACCTGGGTGGGAGCCCCCCAATCAATGGCCTTTGTGGTTCTTAGTAGTAATTAACAAGATGTTTTCAAAATGACCTTAGATTTTCTGAAATAGAGTACCATTGTATCTAGTTGCATGGATTTAATTTATTTAGCTTTGGAAAAGTTATATTAAACAAATCCCGTTTGGTTTTGTTTGCATTCCTTTTAGCTTCATAGCATATATGTTATTTCATATCATTAACCCAAGAAAAACAAAATATCTCACCAACATATTAGAACCTAGGAGCATATAAAACATAAAAAACGTACGGGAGTATTACTACTTTTGGGAGGGACAAATAATCTACTATATGATCATAGTTTAGATTAATTAACTGCATGTAATTAAAGTATCACTTATCTCCTGTGACTGACCCAAGAGAGTAGTAGCTTTTTTCAATACTCATTCAGTTTTCCACACACACATATATATATATATATATATATATATATATATATATATATATATATATATATATATATATATAGGACTTATACCTGGACAGCAACAAAGTTACATCAAATATTTGTGACCAAAATAAATACGAACATGCATAAATATACACACGAGGCAGAAAGCAGAACACAGACTGTCGAAGCACAAGAAGGCATATATCTACAGTCACTCTCTGTAAATCAGATCGCCTTTCCAGTAACTGTTATGAAACCCAACAGTAGCGGTGCATACACATGCAGCCAAACTCTCTTGTAGATTAGACTGAGGTCGTCTATTACTATTTCTCATGCTCCTCTCCGAAGAGAAACCCAAGCGAGGACGCCCCTCCTGGTGCACAGCGTACCCTCGTCGAAGGTCGGTCCTAAAACACAAGGACATAATACATGCAGCTCATGTTATGCCATATCTGAACTTTGCAATCTAGCTGTGTCATATGTGTTCAATCATCCCAACATGCAGCTGCAGACGTTTTATAAATTTTATAAAAAAATGAATTTGTATTATTACTCACAGTGATAAGAAGCCCAGAGTTGTTGTAGCTTAACTGGCTGGTATGGTAGATGTTGCAAGGAGGTTTGTGAGACGAGAGTATAGGGTTGGAGACTTCTCTCTTGGGAGGAGAATGAACTGCTTTGGTTCCGATCGCCTTGTTGTCATCCTTGACATTGCTGCTGTTGGTATCTGGAGCCTTCTCGGTTTCCTGGTTTGATTTGGCCGTCGTGTGAGCGCGATACAGAATGGTTGTTTCCTCCGGCTCGAAGAGGTAGCTGAGAGAGCTCCGGCCACCCCCGCTGCTCCCTCCTCTGCTCATCTTCTTCCTCTCCTTGTCCTCTTTCCTGTCAGTCTGTGGCTTGCCGTTGCCGGTGGCAGTGGCACTACGCTGAGCTTGTGTTCTGGTCTCTACTCTCTAGTGTGCCAAATTGGGGGTGGGAGTGTCAGCTACTTATTATGGAGCTTGATAGTGAGCGCGGAGCGCACTGGACACATCACACGATCGGCAATATCGATAGGTCAACAACCACATGAGCTGAGGCCTGAGGATGTGTGCAAAAAGGCATAGTTTCTTCTCTTGTTGATGAATTGACGCGCAATCTTCCATGTGTCCTCGAAAAAAGGTAAACTTTATCACAAAAAAGGGGTAAATCAGCTCAAGGGTCGTCGTTTGCTAGCTAGCATGCCCGAAATCATTGTAATCAGAGTGTTATTCATTGTACAAAAGGCCATCAATATTTATGAGACTCTATTTATGATTAGACACATTTTCATAGTGTGTTTATTCGATGTCATAAAAAATAGCGAGGAAGTACTAACAATTGAAATTTGAAATAAAAAGGGTTTGGTAGAAACCCTTGGCTTCCTAGTAAAACGCTCGGTTGGTGCATGGTCTTGCCAACAGAAACTATTTCGGAATAGCGTACTGATGAGTTGATTAGCTGAGCGAACGCTACCAAGACAGAGACTAAACTAAACCATATCATTGAATCACGAATAGTATGCATGTCCAAATCACAAGTATTATGAATCATGACTGGCTAGTGTGACTGGACAGGACAGCAACTCTTCAGAGCCAACTTACCCTAGCTACTGTGATAGGCTATTGATGTTTAAACTCGCTCCTAATTGCCTCATTTTTCACTAATATTTATATTTGAGTAGCAAGCAGGAAGCAGCTGATGCCTTCAAAAACTTATGCTGCAACTAACAACCAGAGCTAGCCTGCATGTGTCATTCAATCCTTGCGAATAAGCTTTAAAAAAAAAACTTGCGATTACAGGCCTGAAAAACCATCATTAGGAGTCCAGATGGTGTAGTTACTTGGTCTTATATCAGTATAGCGATGGGTACTCTTACAGCTCGAGACTGAAGTCTGAAAGTGACAACTGATTTCAGCCGGACAACATAAAGATTGCTTGCCAGAACGGAATGTGCGACGGTTGAGCAATGGTGGTGGTGGTCGTAAGCTTTAGGCCTGTAGCATTTCCGGCCGGCCCACACCTCTCCCATCACAGCCAAATCTAAACCTAACTTTGTTTTGCCACCGCGTCTGTTTATGGGGGTGTTTAGATCCAAAACCAAAATGCAAAATGACACTGTAGCATTTTCGTTTGTATTTGATAATTATTGTCCAATCATAAAGTAACTAGGCTCAAAAGATTCGTCTCTCCAATTCCAGATGAACTGTGTAATTAATTATTAATTTAATCTATATTTAATCATCCATATATGTGTCCAAAGATTCGATGTGATACGGAATCTTGAAATATTTTGGATTTTGGGGTGGAACTAAACACCCCATATATCGATATTTATTTATCTGCAGAAAAATAGAATACAGATTTTATATATACAATTAATATCTGACTTGAAGAGTAATAAAGGTTTTTCCCCCATATGTTTAACACTTTTTCCTATGTTTAGCACGTAAACATACTAGTACAACGGTTTAAAAAGTAAGTTCATCGTGACCTATTCAATCAGTCCTTTTTACAACCCCTCTAAATAAGTTCATTGTGGCCTATTCAATCAGTCCTTTTTACAACCCTCCAAATAAAACAAGTGTGCATTATATAGAGTTAAAGCTAGATCAAATTCAATGGTGGTACACTTATCTTGTCAATGACCCCTCTAAATAAGTTCATTGTGGCCTATTCAATCAGTCCTTTTTACAACCCTCCAAATAAAACAAGTGTGCCTTCTATATAGTTAAAACTAGATCAAATTCGATGGTGGTACACTTATCTTGTCGGTGTATAAATACTTGTCAACGCATAGATATATCTTGAGGATGCATATATGATGAAATTATTTTAATTGAATTCATTGTTTTTATGTTTTTTAATAGTGAATTTGCACCCCCGTCTTCATATACCTTCACCCTTGGATCCCAAGTTTATCCTTAAAATTATAAAAAATATGTTTCATAACGTATCCAATGATGTCAATTTGATGTCATAACTAAGAGCATCTCCAACAACTCCTTAAAACAACTTGTTATCCTTATAAATTTGGCAAAATTACAAAAATCTTTCTCCAACAACTCCTCAAACCAACTTGCTATTTTTCCAAAGTTGTTATTCACGGCATCCGCGCACCTATATTTAACAAGTTGCTATCCAACTTGTTATCCTTATAAATTTGGCAAAATCGTAAAATTCTCTCTCCAACAACTCCTCAAACCAACTTGTTATTAGTCTCCCGACTTTCCTTTTCTTTTTTTTCCAAAAGTTTAGCAAGATGGAATAACAAATTGTTAGAGAGAGGTTTTTTCCACTTGCCAAATAATTTAGCAACTTGTCAAACTATAAGATTTAGCAAGTCAATTTTTCCAAGTTGTTGGAGATGCTCTAAGTTCATCTTTTCTAACATAGAACAATCTTGGATTTGTTGTACATTGATCATAAGCAGGTACATTTTTATTTTGTTTTCCAAATATGCTAGTAATTTAATCTTTCTAATCTAATTTAGATTAAGAACTGTATTTTTTTTTAAATCAAACCATATTTTTATTATTTTTATTGTATTATAGAAACTATAAGACCAATCAAAGGACATTGTCATGTTTAGACAATTTTTTTAAGCCCAATGGAAGGACAGGTAGACAGAATATAGGATGGGCATTAGGGTTTGTCTTCTAAATTCGTAACTTTATAGAAAAATGTACTGTAACATCTATGACTTAAAATGAGCACCATGTGAAAATATGTTTTAGGATAAATTCAATGATATAGTTTAATACAATAATTTTTAATGTTTTTTTAGAAATTTGGTTAAAAGTTCAAAAATAATTGACTTAGGACAAATCTAGAAATTTATTCTTTCAGGGAGTAAATATAGTAAATTGGATGAAAAAAATTTAAATCTAACTTATAATTTCAAATGAAATGAGTAGTTGTCAAACATTTGTACAGTCCATTATCAAATCACTTAGCCTTTGGAGAGAAAAGGCTTTTTACAATTTCCTCAAACCACACCAACAGATTGGACAATATTAAGGGCATGACCTGATTGGCATTGGCAAGGCTTCTGCCTTAACTGCGTTTTTGGCTCCTGTTTTACGGTCAAAAGCGAGCTAGAGCCATTTTTGGTAAAAAAACAGGAGACACAGATTGACTCGTCCAGAAGACTCCAGCTCGAGGTGCCCTGCCCCTAATCAGGTCAAGCACAATCATTACAGCGGTGGCCGCACCAATCACCACGGAGAGATAACCTTGCCTGGCACATAAAGAACCTCTAGATCTGCTAACCTGCTGTCGCATCTCGCATAACTACCGCCTCAGAGCAGAGGTGCTGTTCATTTTTAGAAATTATAATAAAGTCCAAAGCATGTAATTGTCCGTCACCATTACCAAGAAAACAGTTCATATTGTACTGTTTTCATTTTCTGCATTGCTCAGTTGTATGAATCGTCTTCTCATTGATGACAGAAGCATCTCCGAAGTCTGACATGCGAAGTTTATTCATAATTCATCACCGCAATTAGCAATCGAAATGGGGCATACATTTTTGAAGAGAAAAACTTATCAACTAAAGGTAAAAAAAAATCTGCTTGGGATCAGAAGGAAATTATAGATGGTTGTCAGTCACTGAAAAATCAGAAACACGGACCAATCTTTTCTTCATCACATCCATCGCACATTCAGATTCATAAATGAACGAAAACAAAAAGGGAGGAAACGACGACGACAGAAGCGTTATCGCAGATTGAGATTCAAAAACGAAAAAAGAAGAAAATACGACAACAGAAGTATTGACAATGGCAGTAGATAGGTCATCATAGACTTAAAACTAGGAATCAGATCATGGATCATATTGTTGCAGTTATTCTCTAATCATCTGACCATGAACACCATTGCATCGAAGAAAAGCAACCAAAGTACCAAACGAACGGTACAAACTGCGAAGAGAAATAACAATTGCACAAGGAATCGAGCATCGCAGATAAATGGAGAGAGAGAGATTAATTGACACCCCTCAGCAGCATGGAGTGAAACAAAACAGAGGAGGAAGAGAGACAGCCGCCATTGCAGTCCCACGCCTCACCGCTTCATATAGCTTCTGCTTATAAAGACCTCTCGAGAAGAAACCCTAAGAGCTGTGTAACATGGGCCAAGCCCATGAAGAAATATGGCCGAAATTTCCTGAATATGGGCCGTAGTGGGCATGTATGTGATAATCCATTTTTGGTTTAGCAAAATCCGTGTACTATATATATTATATTATATTATATATGAGCTACTGTATTTTCCGAATCTACGTACACGCACAAACATTTGGTTCGGAGCATAAGCAGACTATACTGCTGATGCACCGAAAACAAAGGCCCCTGCAGGTTAGCTCTTCTCCCAGACCCATCGGCTCGGCCTGAAAATCTGCCGAAGGAGCGCCATCTTTGGAACGTTCCAATTTTCGACGTGCCTGGATTCACAAGAGGTGGCTTGTTAGTCCTCGCCACATACGGGTTTAGAACACATCTATCGAGCGGCTAGATACAAATAGTATCGCTGAACAGAACTGTATCAAAGTTTTCAGTACCTGCACACCTTCCCTGATTCAGCATCGAAGTAGTATTCCGTGTACCCGGTTGCTGAAACAACAGGATGACCATGTCAGGGCAGGGGCAAATATAAACAGCGTGAGAACTGAACAACAGCTTGAATGCACCGTTACCAGGGATCAAGCCCTGGTTTAGCTCACTTCAATCAACTAAAGTAAATCAGCAATTTGGACAATGAAATAAACTAGAATCACCTGACAGGATAGGCCTCCACGGGAACGACATGACGCAGCTGAAACGCCAGTGCCCGATTGACTTGTCCTGGAACCGGCCGGATGCAACGAGCAACGACACAGATCAGTGGATTTTGGCGTTAGTTTTTACCACAAAAAATGATCAACATCCGCCACACATTACATTACAAAAAGTTACAAACTTATTAGTTGCTGGAGATGCAGGCATGCAGCTCGTACGTACCTCCAGGTCCTCCCATTTGGTGAGTTTCATGTTCGATTTCTCGAGCAGAGACCCAAAGTTGGTGCAGTTCCGTTTGAATCGCCGCAGGCCTCTGAAGGAGCCCGCCGGATCGGCGAACTCGCAGTCCTGCTCGTAAGCTCTCAGCGTCAGATTCCCTGCGCGGCGAACCAAAACGCACACGCGTGTTCTACTCTCAGATAACTAAGCTCTACCATGCATGCATGCTGCCTGCAGTCAATCGTGTAGCCAGTTCATCGAAGAAGATTCAGACCTGTGACGAAGTAGGACCGGGCGAAGTCCGCCTTGACGGCCTCGGCCACTCCGGCGCGGTCCAGGGCCGCCGCCGAAGCGCCTCCCTCTACATCGCCGCCACCGCCAGCGTCCGCCTCCGGAGACGACGACGGCGCCGGCCGGCGGAACAGCGACGCGGCGATGCCGAGGAGCTCGGAGCCGTACCAGGCGGCCTTGAGGACGGCGTTCTCCGAGCTGGAGGACGACGACGACGTCGCGGTCTTCTCGGCTCCTGCGGCGGGCTTCTGCGCGTGCACTCTCATACGGCTGCTAGAATCCGTCCGTGACCGACGGAGGACAACTGCGGAGCTCCGGCCATGATGGCCCGTGGCTAGTGTGGAGCTAGCTGGACTCGCGTGCTGCAACGCCATGCGATTTTTTCCCCGAGCTCGCTGGTGAGCGAAGCCACTAGTTTCTCCGGACTTTGTCGTTGCCACTTGACCATCAAACATAACATGCGGCTACGATTAATCGGGAGAGTTTGGGGTAAAAATATACGACGTAAAAGTACTGGGCTTCGTTACGAACACTCTTACTCGCAGGCCATGAAAACTCAAGTTGGGCTAGAAGTGTTATTTTTTTAAAAACAATCAAACGATATTGGATTTAAATTTAGTTTTAAAAAAGTTAAAATAGAAAAATTCAGAACGCTATCTTCCTCAAAGAAGCAGGCGTTGCTTCAGTGGCCGCAAGTCAGTGAGAGCTGGACCTAATTCATTGGCAGCAGCAGGTGCAAGCCTGCATAGCGAGTACTTTTTTTTAATTTTAACTATTTTTTTATTTAAATTTAATTATAACTTCGAATGACTTTTTTTATTGCTAACCCTTTTGGCCGCTCCATCATTCATGGAGCGACATTTCTCTTTTGCCGCTCCATGCATGGTGGAGCGGCAAGGTGGTGACTTAGCAACGACCGGTCAAGGCGCATGCAGTGGGCCCGGGGAGCAGCAGCCCTGCCGCTCCGCAGATCATGGCGCGGCAAGGGCGGGACCTATTTAACCGGTGAAGTTCTCTTCCCTCCCCCTCTCGCCCCTGTTTTGTTGTGCTGCTGCTGCTGCTCGGCCTAGGAGCCGTCAAGGGCGACTCCCACGACGCCACCGCCCGCCGGCCGACCATCCAAGCTCCCCAGCTGCACCTCCCTCCCGAGCGGTCCTCCTCCGACGTGGTGTAAAGGTTAGTAGCATAATTTCCTTTACTAACTTACCTTAGTATCATTACTTTAGGGTTTAGTTTACCTTAGTTAGTTAGAAATTTTTGTTAGATATATAGAGTTAGTTGATTAATAAGGTTAGTTACATAGATATTTGTAGTTGAGTTAGTTTGATTAATTAAGTAAACTAGTTAGTAAACTTTATTAAGTTGTACATGATATTTGTAGTTGACTAGTTAGGAAATTTTATTAGTACATGGTATTGTTTTATATAGATATTGTTTTATATGTCATTTTGTTGATACATACGTATGGTTTTTTATTTGATGTTGGTAGATGTAAGACCTGTATCGTACGGAGCATTGGAAAAAGTGTGGTCAACCTAGGGAATTATACATTGAGAGTTCTAGCAAGGATGGCCCCGTTCCTCCTGAACTTCCGGTCCCTAACTGTGACTGTGGTCTTCCGACCGATATCTAACAGTCGAGGTAGCCGGACACCGCGGCTCGTTGCTTCTACACATCCAGTCGCATTTGCGTAAGTAATTGTGTCATCAATTAGTTCATCATTTTAAATTTTTCAGTCACAGTTTCGTTTCATACAATTTTGTTTTGTAGAACCATACTAGGTGTTTTTTCTTTCAGTGGATTGATGGTCCAGAAAAGTGTGATTCTAGGATCTCGCTTTTCTCTACTTGGAACTTTCATAACACCGCGGATCGCTTCAAGCGGTGGGTTCCACCCCCGCCTAACCCTCCTCCAATGACGAATGAAGAGAAGACCTACGCAGCAGCTAGACGTCTGGAGTCGCCTCCTCGGTGCGATTACGGAGAGCGAGTAGTGATCAACCCTAACAACTCGAATGAGTTCATTTGTGCTCTCAAGCATAAGGTAAGTTGTCGTATGGTGATAAACTCTCGTATCAGTTGGCAAATGTCATATCTTTATGTTTTCATGTATTAATACATTTTTACCTATTGTTTTGTAGAATTTGTGTATGCCTAGGTGTAGTTTCAGGGAATGGCTCTATGGTCCTAAGGATCTTTGGCCACAGACAAAGGAAAAGGGAAAGGAAAAGCAAAGGCATGTGGAGAGGCGCAGGAACCCGCTAAACCTGTTGTGACGTGTCAATGTGGTGTGCAATCCAACTACGACTTACTTCTTTCTGAGCTAGGCATTGGCCACTACTGTGGGTATATGATTGACTACGATGAGGTTCGTTTGTTGACTCCTTAAATTGAAGCGTACGTCAATCTGTTTTGGATTAATTTATCTAAGTATTTGAACAGAGTACTCGGAAATGCATGTGGGAAGGTTCAGCTGGCAAGAAAAAATTCCTCGAGAAGATTCAGGGGAGGAAAAGATTTGGACAGGCTAATGGATTTGGTCCTAATTACGTCAAACATTTCATCAATAACCGGAAGAGGGATATGCGTGAGAAAGCTAGAGTCAACGATATTCCGAGCCCTCATAGTGTCGCGTGGAACAAGTGGGTACTTGAGAGTAATGCGAGAATGGAGACGGAAAGAGCTAGGAAGGCCGCATCTCATGAGGAGAGAGTATTAATGAAGTCTGTGAACGACAATATAGCTTCATTATGTGCCAGTAAGTATTTGCAATCTTTGTGCATTACTAGTTTCTAATGTCGAAGTTAAATAGAATTATTTTGCTGACTTGGTACACTTTTGACTTGTAGAGATGGGATGCACCGGAAATTTTGAAGCAGACGCTGCTCGTGCAAGGCACGTGGAGAGAAAGCGTCAAAAGAGACACTGCTGGATGCTCAGGCCAAGGAGGAGGATGACCCTGCTGACCCTGCTCATGCAAGGCTCAGCGAACTCATCGCTCTAGCCGAGGCTGGGTTGAAGGAGGACGAGGCCAACGATGAGGATGACCCCGCTTATGGCAGGCTCAGTGAACTCATCGCTCTAGCCGAGGCTGGGTTGAAGGAGGACGAGGCCGAGGATGACTTTTTCTCTCAAGCTTTAGGTGACATAGATGATGCAGAGGCCGCTTACCATCGGCAGAAAGCTGAGGATGAGTCTAGCAAGAGCAAAGAAGTGGTAGTGGAGGATTGGGCCTCGGACAACTAGTGTTAGGTCTACGCTTTATCTGTTATTGTATTAGTGTGGAGTTGTATGTTGGTACTATTTAAATTGCAACATAACCAGGACCATTTGTCACTATTGTACTATTTATCATCATATGACACTCTTTATTACGATTCATCACCATTTAGTATGGAGTTGTATGTTGGTACTACGCTTTTAGTCGATTCTAGCTGCTTTTAGAACTCTACGCTTTTAGACTAATTTTAGAACGTTTACGGTTTCTGGTCATGCCTGGGCTGTTTTGTGGATTTCTGGCTGCCGCGCCATGGCTGAGGGAGCGGCAAGGCTGCCGCGCCATAGCTGGGGGAGCGGCAAGCCTGTTTGCCATACATTTAAAATAAGTTATTGCAGGTCCAAACATAATATCAACATAATAACAAATTGAAAACATAATTAAACTAATATGTTGGCGAAGTATAAATTCTAGTAAACAACATGTATTATTTAGAGAAAATAATATAAACGGACATGTTGTCTAGATCCCCTATGAAAGTTAGCCTTATGCCCCGGTCGTTTGCAAATCCTGCACAAATTTTGACCCCGTGTCTCATTGAAGTCTCCCCCTCCATACCTATCATCACCGTACCCTCTCATAGCGTCCATGTCTCCCTTTAGACGCTTCTTCTTTCTTCTACCCTTACCTAACTTCTTAAGGTCTGGATTGGGGGCATACTGAGGTCCATGAAATGGGGGTCACTGCGAAGGGTCAAGATATGGCTCAAAACTCTTCTCACATACTCTTATGGTGTTCAACCGGAGGTACAATGGAGACATAAACCTCGAAGACAGGTAGTCAAATCCGCGCATCTTACAGGCTGTCATCATGTGAGAGCAAGGGGCATGCATAATCTGTGGGACGTTACAACTGCACTGAACGGTCTCTAAATCAACGCGGTAGTTGCGTCCACCATAACGCTCTCCGCCCATAGTTGTGCCACCGATCCCTCTGACACTATAGATATAACTGTTATTTTCATACGGCTCACCGGTCTACTGCTTGGAATATTATTTTTCAGTATATCTCTTTGCGCAAGCTGCCATCTCTTCACAAAGTATTCGTTGCACTTCATAAACGAGTACTTAACAGCACCTGATACTGGCAACCCTCGTACTCCACGAAACACATTATTGAAAGACTCAGATGCATTGGTGGTCATGATGACATACCTCCAACCACCCTCGTCAAAAGCTTTTGCCCACTTTTCCTTCTGTTCCATCTGGTCATATAACCATAATCTGCCGGCTTCGTTCATTACTTTGTCTAGCTCTTTCAATGTCTCCTCGAACCGAGACTTTGTACGTACATTACATAGTGCCTTAACCTTCTCACATACCTCCTTGTTCCTTTGTCGCCGCCAATAATTAGCGCCAAAACGACGCATGCACCATCTATGCACTATGGGCGGGAATCCTTCGATATGCTCATTGACAGAATGAAGAATATCCGCATGTCGGTCCGAGATCACACATATGGTGCGAGTCACACCAAGGACCTGTGTACGTACAAGCCTCATGAACCATGACCACAACGAATTGTTCTCTCCCTCTGCCAAAGCAAAGGCAAGAGGAACTATCTGATTCTCATGATCAACAGCAGCAACCATCATCAAAGTGCCCCTGTACTTTTCGGTGAGAAAAGTGCCATCAATAAGTACCACAGGCCTACAAAACTGGAAAGCCCACTCCGACTATGTGAACGACCAAAAAACCCGATCTAGTACAAGCCTCATCGAGTTATGGAGAGGCCTCAGACGGGTCTCATCAGAAAACCATTTCAGACCTGGGTTGTAGAACTGCATTGCACTCAATATTCAGGGTATACGGTTGTATGCCTCCACCCAACTACCCTATTGGATCGCAAGTGCAATCTGCTTAGCACGCCAAGCCTTGCCGTACTTCACATGGTATTTTACAAGGGTAAATATGTTCAACTGTAACATTGACACTGAGACATCGTTGTCCTTGTCAACGATAGTCAGAATACGTCCACCAAGGTAACGTGCAGTGAGCTGTGGATGTGTTTCATTCGCGCTGTTAGACAAGCATTTGTGGGGTTGGACCACCGATTGTATCTTCCATTTCCCATCACGCTTCTTCCTCGCACTAAGCTTCCACATGCATGGATAACCTGCTTTACAGATAATCGTATACCTCAACTCTCTGTCAGAATGAGTGACTTTGTAAGGTCTGTAGTGAAACACAACATAGTCCTGAAGAAAAAGTTTCATTTCTGCCATTGTATTGAAGATCATGCCCTTACTAAGAATTAGGGTCTGAGGGTTATGCACCGACTGCCTTGCCGTCTGTAAACCCGTGTCACAAACTGCCATATGTGTCATGCTGACATCTCTGTAGTTTGGAACACCAGTAAATGACACACCACCCTCACTCAACTGCATTAGTTCATTATGTGTGTAAGGGGGAGGTGGAACATACTGAATCGGTTCGCTAACCCTGCCCCATGGATCATAATAGGGTGCACCACCCTCTGGTAACTCATGGATCAACGCGTCATGAGTCGGCATTGCATGAAGTGCCGACACAGGAACATATGAGGGCGTGACATGAGCTGGTACTGCATTAGGAGGCACATGAGTCCTCTAAACAGGTGTACCCCCTTCATCCTCAGACTCAGACTCACCTTCGTCATGGTCAAACGAGAGGGGGTCGTAGTCGTTGTTTATACGACCTTCTACATGGGTATCAAACTGTTCTTGCGTCAACTGACCGTCCATGTTATCCGGAGTTTCATCTCCTTGTACACCCAACTCTTCATCACCGCCTCCAACACCCTCATCAACATCCTCCAACCTATAGCCATTCTCAACAACCACCTCAGCCATGTGTGTATTACAACTTTGGAGGATCCTATTGTAGCGGGTCCAGTGAGCAGAGGAAGACAAGAACATCAAACCATAATTGTTATATTCTGTCCCATTGTCATATCTGCCCCTAATTGTGAAATCACCACCAAACATTGAACTCAAGCGAGCACACAGGTCAGTGAAGGTCGGTGGATCATCAAACCATTCTAACTCCTCTTCCATATCCTCAAAAACACCATCTTGTTTCCTAACACTTCCACCATAGAAAACCTGAACAGAACAATCCATCTACAAAACCATCCCACCGAAGTTTATCAAATGGTTGATTTTATTGGCCACTATAGTTATTAACTACCTAACAATAAATCATAAATAACTAGAATCTACATAAGTATACTAACTTAATAAACTAGCAATAGTCTATATAAATTGTATAGCTAACTACTATTATCCTAACTAATCTACAAAATGCCACTAAGAATAGTCTAACTAAACTAATTTATAAGCTACTAAACCATATAAATAACCTAACTAAACTAATTTGTAAACTAAATCCCTAACTAACAAAACTAACCTAACTAATAAACTAACCTAAAAATAGTATAAACCAACACAATAAAAAGTACCTTGGCACACTACGAGAAAACCGGTGGGGCGACGACGGTCGTGGCAGAGGCGCTCGCGGAGCAGTTGGCGGGGGCGTGGGGGCCGGGGGGCGGTGCAGGCCGGGGGCGTGGGGCAACGGCCGGCGGGCGGTGGAGGCCGGGTGCGGCCGGCGGCCCGGGGACGGCGGGACCCGGGGCGGCGGGCGGCGCGCCTGGAGCCACTCCTGAGGCCGGCGGACAAGGCGGAGGAGGCAGGCGGGCGCGACGGGCGGCTCAGGCTCGTCAGAGGAGGCGGGCGCAACACCAAATGCGAGAGCGAGAGAGGGAGAGAGAGGGAAACAGCCAAAGTACCGGTTCGATGGTCCCGCCCTTGCCGCTCCATGATCTAGGGAGCGGCAGGGTTTCCGCTCCATCGCTGGGGGAGCGGCAGCCTTGCCGCTCCGCAGATCATGGAGCGACAAGGAGGGCCCACCTCGCGCGCGTTGACCGGTCTCTGCCGCTTGCCGCTCCATCATGCATGGAGCGGCAAAGGACAAATGTCGCTACATGGATGATGGAGCGGCCAAAAGGGTTATTATTAAAAAAATTAGAAGTTAGAATTAAATTTAAATAAAAAAAACAGTTAAAATTAAAAAAAAAATCCAGAGCGAGAACTCAACGGCAAAAACCAGAGCTGGATGTTTGACTTCCTCTGTTTGGTGAAGAGAAGCTCACTCAGTACTCCCTTCCAAACAACAATTTTCTTTTCCTCTTGACCAAACTAATTCCTCCATTCGGGACAAACAATTCTCTAATCCTGGCTGTGTTCGGAGAAATCAAATCATTCTAATAAGATGATGCACTAAATTTGGTGAAATGACTTCATTCCTTGGTGAGTTTATGAGGAATGAGGTAATGGCACTCCAATCAATTTCATTCCTCAAACCAAACAAAATAGGAAAAAATAGACTAACCTATTCCTCAAAGCGAACACCCTAAAGATCTTTCCTCTGAACTCGATCCATCCACTTTGCCTCTGGACGTGTAGTCACATGTAACGTGACAGGTAGAGTAAAAAAAGCAAACGTCGAGACAATTCAACAAAGCGAGTGATTGGAGCACCGTTTTAACGTCACATGTTATACAACCCAGACTCTTTGAGTTGCAGACTGGCTAATTGGAGGCGAAATTGTGAACCAACAAACAAAAATCCAGCAGCCTCTATTGCTCTTGCATGGTAAATAAAAATGACTGGGAACTGCATCCCGAAATGGAACATCCCGAAAAATAAACATGACCTCACATTAAGTTGAGTTTGCTGCTCTCTTCTACGATTATATAAAGAAAAACCTCACGGTATCCTCATCTCAGATTTTGTCTTCCTGAGGAAGTAATTCTTTTTCATCAGTCAAAAATTTGCATGGTATTATTTCCAGATAAGCTCAAAACAGTCTGGCAGGGGAGCACTGGTGCGTGAATTTATATGTCAAGCAGCAACCTCCTGGGGTCCTCGACCACATCCTTGATGCGCCGCAGGAAGAAGACAGCCTCTCTGCCGTCGATCAGCCTGTGGTCATATGTCAGTGCGAGGTACATCATTGGCCTCACGAGGATGTCACCATTCACAACCACGGGGCGTTGCACAATGGAATGCATCCCCAGGATTGCGGACTGCAATTCACATAGATCACATTTCAGATCAATAAACATCTGCATGTTACACAATGCGTCACTACTGATAAATGTGCAGCAGTTACCTGTGGAGGGTTGATGATAGGGGTGCTGATGAGGCTTCCATAGACACCACCATTGGAGATGGTAAATGTTCCTCCTGCCATGTCATCAATTGAGAGCGCCCCCTCAGTTGCCTTCTTTGCAAGGTTGTTTATCCCTTTCTCAATGTCAGCAAAGTTCATGGTATCAGCATCCCGGATAACAGGAACCACAAGGCCCTGAAAAATATTCCAATTAATTATATACATAGTAAATACTCCCTCCATCCCAAAGTATAGGCCATTTTGGCATATTTTGGTTCAAGAAAGAAGATGAGACATCAGTCACCAGAGTAGCAAGCAAGCAATATGGTACCTTAGATGTGCCAACAGCAACACTGACGTCTACATAGTCTCTGTATATGATGTCATCACCATCAATGACAGCATTGACAATTGGTTGATTTTGAAGTGCGGAAACAGCAGCCTGCCAAATTAAATAGAATTAGCCAGCCATATAAATGTTCGGTGCAAAAACTTTGCAACAGACTGGCAAGTACCTTGACAAAGCAAGACATTAGGCCCAATTTGACACCATGCTTTTTGACAAATTCATCTTTATAATCAGAACGAAGCTTCATCAAATTGGTCCTGCATCATAAAATCATATAACATATAAAAAAAACACCAATACAAACTTCAAGGAATCATAACGGCATGCCAAAATATAATTATTGAAGTCCACATATAAAAGAACATAAATAAGTTGCCACATAACGACACACCAGATATTTGCCCAATAAATGACAGGATTTTTTTTGTCAGTGTTACTGAATAAAAAAAACTAAGTTCTATAAGCATTCATACATATAGAGGATAATCTTATATATTTTCATCTAACATAGGTTAGCACATACTTGTTAATTCAGGGTGATAGGTAGGGATAAGTGATCAATATATTGCCATGTATCTCAACGGATTAAATTCTTTATTGCCTGAATACAGGCCACATCTTTGAACAGCTTAAAATATGGTAAGACAGAAACAGGTGTCACCATTTTATACAGTTGCAATGATGACAGGAGCACAAATATAAACTGATCAAACAGAGATCTACTGTAGCAATCTACTGGAAGTAATACGTGAGAACACTTACATGTCAACTTCATTAAATGTAGTCAGCAGTGCAAAGGTATTCTGAGAATCCTTAAGCCGGTTTGCAATACGCTTTCTGAGCCTTGGCATCGGCACCTGCAATATCATGGTAAAATATGTGCATGTCCTTCAACAACTTCTATCTGAACTCTGTAATTGGATAATATTGGCCTTACCCTCCGCTCTCGTTCTTTTGGAGGGAGCTGTGGTTCTGAAGGGGACGTTTTTGATGGTGCAGTTGGCTTTGGTGCTTGCATCTTGGGAGGTTCAACTTTTGGGGCTTTTTCCTCTACCTTTGGTTTCTCTTCAACTTTAGGCGGTGATGATTCTTTTGGAGTTGCATCCTCAGATGGAGCAACGTGTGTTTCAGCAGGTTGAGCAGACTTGGATATGATTGCAACTTTAGTGCCGGGAGTGACTGTGTCGCCTTCACTAGCAATGAGCTGTAAAACAACAGTCAGAAATAGAACACTTAGTATGTGAATAGCTGTTGATCCTGTTAACGAGCAGATAAGCATGGTATATGAGTGTGTATTCCTGACATCTGCAGAGTCAAGGTAAAGCATTGCCATGAAAGTAGACTGGAAAATGGGAAGGAGTAAAACAATTCACCTTTTCAATAACACCAGCCTCAGGACTTGAAACATCTATCGTGACCTGGAACAAAAGGAAAAGTCATGCAGTTATGGGCACTAGCAAATATGAAGTTCCACTAATGTTCAAACAGAAGCCTCCAAAACCTTATCAGTTTCAATCTGAGCTATGGGTTCATCGGCCTCGACTCTGTCTCCAGGTTCTGTATATAAGAAAAAGAAAATGTTATCACAGGGAAGGAGATAGATAGGGAAAGAAAAAGGGGGGGGGGGGGGGGGGGGGGCATACTCTTTAAGAAGTTAGCAAGAGTTCCATCAGTTACAGATTCACCCATGAAGGGCACAACAGCCTCAAATTTGTCTCCTATATAGAACGAAAAACAGAACTTTATAAACGCATAACAAGGAACACATTTGTCAAACACTATCCGCCTCAAAAGGCTATGGTGGCTTACCGTTGTCTGAAGCAAATGACCTACTCCAGACTTGGTACATAGAGGGATTAGGTAAGTAACAGCGTTTTCTACACAATTCAATTACAATATTACAATAATGTAATACACACATGTATTAAAAGGGAGACAGACGTAAAAATATTTGGCATGAGGTTAGTAATGACATCTATATTCATCAACTAGAGCATGCTATCTGATATTTACCTTGTCAGATTTGAGCATTGGGAAGTAGCTGGAATCAAAGCTGGAGAAAAACGCATGTATTATAGTCAATAGTTGAGATCAAATACTTAAAATAGGACTAGTCAGAGTAATAACCAGAAAGATGACTGCTGTAGCTTCTGACATGTCTAGAACTCCTTATGAGGCCAGTGTCTGCAAGCAAATCCGAACAGTGAGGAAGAAAATTGAAGTAGAGGACTACTGAAATTATATTATACTATTATAAACGCTTATAGCATTGCTACAAACATGAAATGGAAATGGTGAAGAAATTCCGAGATTTCACATAACCAAGAAGACTTAGTGCACTACAAATGAACTGTAAATCAGTAATAGCAATTTAGGCTGGTTGGTCCTCATCCACACTATGGGCCCGATTAGTTTTCAGCCACAACTTGGCATAGTCTGCCGCATCTAAGGTTAGGTCAGTTTATACGCGGCTGTTTGGTTTTCAGCCACATTGTGGAAAGATTCGCCTTCTAGCAAGCTCGGTTTCAGGAGCCAACCCTTCATAAAAATATGGCAAGATTCCCGTAGGCTTACCAAGGTGTGGAAAAGATTTTAAGCACCCATGTTTTTGAGGCGTTGCGGCGACGCGCGGCGCCTGACCCCTTCACAACGTCTAGGCGTTTATGGCGGACGCCTAGGCGACGCCATATGATCATCTTAATATATAATGCTACTAAAATTCAGAAGCAAATCATACCTTAATATTGCCAAGTTTTAGCATGTAATACCATAATAAATAATGCTACAGAGTGCTAGTGCACAACATAAAGTAGCAAAATAGCAAATCTGAAATCTCTTCTCACTCAATAGCAACAAATTAGTCTCTAATAACATAATATAATTTAATAACTAGTGCCGTTAGGGAAAAACAAATATTTAGTAGCATAAGTGCAGATCTGAAATCTCTAGTCAGTATCATCTAGGGAGATGGACTTGCCATTGTGCTATCAGCTGTAAAAAACAAAAAATTTAAACAGTTCCCGTCACCTCTTCTATATAACAAAGCATGAGACAGGGAAAGAAACAGAGGAAGAGAGGAAGCAGAGGGAAAGAAGCAGAGGAAGAGAGGAAACGGAGGGAAAGAAGCAGAGGAAGAGGAGGGAAGCAGACTGCAGAGGAGGTAGGGAGCATACGAGACTCGATCAGCCAAGCGGAGAGGCAGGGGTGGACTCGCGGGAGGTGCGTGTGGCCTCCGCCTTTGCCTCCGCCGCCTCCGGCTCTTTTCCTCTCCTCTCTTCCGGAAGCTGCAGCCGCCCGCACCAGAGCAGGAAATTTGCTGCGCCGCGCGCAACCCTATATATGCAATTGATTCCCGCCCTTTTCCTTCTACCGCGGACGCGCGGTCGATTTCCCGCCCCAACTTTCATCGCGCACGGTCGATTCCCGCCAGTTTTCATCGCGTCCGCTCGATTCCCCGCCTGATTCCGCCTTCCTCCCGATTTGCTGCTCCGGCGTCCGCCACAGGCCTCTAGGCGCTCTCCCAACGCCTTTCCACGCCTAATCGACGCCTAATCTCATATGGCGGACGCCATATGCACGCAGGTTGTGGCGCCCCCGACGCCCAGTGCCTCTTCCACGCCTTGTCGCCTAGGCGACGAGTAGGCGACGACTAGGCGACGCCTCAAAAACATGGTTAAGCACCTAACGGCCTAACCTTCATCAAGTTTGGCAAAACTTTGTGGCAAGCAATAGCGAAGTCTTTTTTTTTAGCAAAGCAGTAGCAAAGTTCATAGCCACACCCCATGCCAAAATTTTCCTATAGGTTAACAATTTGCAAGACACATCTTAGGGGATGGCTACAGGTTGAGTGTATGACAGATGGGGCCTGGAGCTGAAAAAACTATGGCACGCCAGAACAGCGGCATGAACCAAACAGCTATTAAAAAAGGTGTGTTAAAGTTTGCCAAATTAAGGCAGCAAACCAAACATACACAATGTTATTGGTACAACTAAGCAATGTTCTAAATAATCGACACCACTGCTGCCATATTTTGTGTCAGTTGGAATTGTTGCTGACTGCTCGATTTCTTATATTTACAAAATATGGTCTGCAAAGCAGAAGATTATAAATTCCTCTCCCATAACAGGCTTGCAAAGCACTCCCCTTTCTATTTCACAGTCTCCCACTCCTCCCTCTCACCCTCTGAACCAGCCAGCATGCACGAAATATCATTCCCACTCCTCCCTCTCCATCAACCACTGCACTAACTGTTTCTTACGATTGAATTGGATGAAATACAAGTCTCTTAATTTTATTGATAGAAAACATTCGAATTTCAACAGTTCAATAGCAACACAGAATATAAAATTGGCTAACTAAATAATCTGCAATAGTATTCATATTAGAAAAGGTAGCAGGCAAATCCTAATTAGTTCCCTAGACTCCTTTAAATGTCTGATAACATACTTTACTTGACATCCATCCCGAGTTCCTACCTCATAATCCTTGGTGAGTAAATAAGAGCCAAGCTATACTGAACTACAATAAAGGTTTACATGGAATGGGCAGAACTAGCAAAGGAGGAGCTAATACAACCCTAATATGTGCAACTGTGCAAGGCATACCAAATAATTATCCTCAAGTAACGGAATTCTCCAAATCGGAGGAGGCGATGTGCGTGCACGAAGCACCAGCATACGTCCTCTCAAGTATCAACGCCCTGGTTGCATACCCTGGAACCCCCAACCAACACTACAGTAGCAGATTATCTCTAGACGCAACCACAGACCCCGTCCGCGACGCAACTCCTCCGAGCGGAGGATCACACCCATCAGGTAGAGCGACCGCGTCGCACCACCTCGCGAACCCTAAATCTGCTGGCTACCCAGAACAAACAAGGGGGCACAAAAGCAATAACCGCAAACAGACATGCATCGGAGAGAGAGAAAAGAGAGAGAAGGGCATTACGGCGCCGGCGCGGCGGCGGAGGAGGCCCAAGGCGACGCGGGACGCCATTCGCCGGAGTCCTCAAGGCGGCGGCGGCGGAGGAGTAGGAGGGGGAGGAGCACCGCGATTCGATTTGGTCCCTTTTCTGTGGTTTCCTCTGTGCAAATCTCCCTCTGACTTGGGGGGGAGGAATGGAACGGGGGCGGGCGGGCCGCGGGCCACGGGCGCCCTCTGGTCGCTTCGCGCCGGTCCGGTCCTGACCCCACCCACCAGTTGGCCACTACTTCGTTCGTTTTCGTTTCTCTGGTCGCTTCGCTTTCCTGAATTCCTTCCATCCCCGTCGTCCCCGTCGATGCCGTTGGCAATTGTACGCTTCATTTTCTTTCTTTATTTCCTTTTTTCTTTCTTTTGTAGCCGCCGCCGCCATGGTCCATGGTCCTCTTTGACCCGTCTGACAGTTCTGGCCCAACACCCAAGTGATCTTTCCTGACTCCTGAGTTACCTTTATCAGATACAAAACTGTTGGAAGGCTTTTTCTTTTCTTTTTCTCCAACCGCTCAATTCAGGGGCTGTTTGGATTCCCTTGACAAATTGATAAAAGAGCAAATTTATCATTTGACACTCCAAATAACAATTTTTTGTTCTTTTATCATTTTTTGTCTTACATGTTTGGATCCATTTATCAAAAAGTAGCAATTCTTTTACTCTTTTGCCAATTTATCAATTTGTCAAGGGGATCCAAACACCCACTCAGTTGTATGGTCCGATGCTTTCTTTACTTTTTTGTAAGAACTGCTTTTAACATTCAACGTTAAAACACATTACATCAGTGGGGAAAATAAATATTACAGATACATACAAATAAATTTTGTTGTTGATCTGTTTTAGTATACATAGGCAATGTTTTCATGGGCACATGGCCTATCAGGCCCACAGGGTCCAGTGTCTCGTGGCCACGGTAGAAACCTCGATAGTCCTCGCTCTCGTACTTTGATAGCACAGTTGACGCTCCCCTCAATTATATGATCGGTCTCTGTCTTCGAGATTAGTAGAGGGGATGGAGGCTTTGTTGGGCTCACGAAAATGTATTCGCAGCCCTCAATGTCAAATATGAGGATTTTCTTTAACTGATGTTGGCATCAACCCAAACATCAATAGTTGTTTCACCATTTCCATATCTGCAGAAAATAAAAAAAAAAGATTAACAGAGAAAATAGACTTGTCGGATTTTGCTGGACTCATAGGGCTCCATGTGAAAATATGTCGATCATAGAGAAGTTGAAGATATTTTTCGTGATATATTTTTTGTTGTTTAAAAACTTTATTAGGGAATTATTTTTAAACTAAAAAGACAAAATCATCTTTGAAAACCACCTATAACCATATCATATAGGGTTTTAGAATTCGGGAGGAAAACTAGATTTTGGAGATAGTTTAGGGAGGTAAAACCGACTGTTTTTCCTATATACCTAGCTGCATCTATAGTTGTCAACATTTGTACCGCTCATTTTCAAATATCTTAGCTTGTGACGACCGACGAGAAAATGCTTTTTACAATCCGCCCAAACCCCATTAACTAATTGGACGATACTATAACCTGTGCAGGTCAGGCGCAAATCGTTACAACGGTGCCCGCACCAATAAGTACGGAGAGATTGATAACCGCCCCTGGCACATGAGAACTCCAATCTTGTTGCCGCATACCCGCCGCCGCAGCTGTTTAGAGCTCTTAAGACAGGTACATTGGTGTTGTCTAATAGGTAGTCTCATGAATTGTCACGTAATCTTAAGACGGCTTAATAGACAACTTATACAATGGTGTGTGTTTTAAGTTGTATGGTAGTAACAAATAATTCCTAAAATTATGCATGGATCAAGTAAACGATAGGATCATATACAATCATAATTATGTAGCATTATTTGCGTCATTAAGTTGTGTAGACATTAGCATACAATATAAAATATGCTATTCATGTGAAATCTGATATAATAAGCGTGCAAACTATGCAATAGATAATTAAATGGGACGATATTTATTGCAAAACATTTGGTACACATTTAAAAGATTACATATAAATCAAAGTTTAACTATTGTGCCTATTTTGAAGACGACGATGCCATATATGCTCAACTAAATCATTCCTAAGTTGGGTATGTATCTCTCGATCACGGATTGCGGCATTTTTTTGTAGTACTCTAGAGAAGCACATGTTGTTCCCTACACGGACTACTGGTGGTAGAGCATATGATAATCCTGGAGTTGAGTTTAAATCAAAGACATTGCACCTAGTTGTCTTTGGTCTTCAATAATCATATTATAGAGAATAATACAAGCTTGCATGATTTGACCAACATCTACCCTTTTCAACTTACGTGTTGGACGATCTACAATGTTAAATCGAGATTGCAACACCCCAAATGCACGCTCGATATCTTTCCTTGCATTTTCTTGCGCTTGTGCATAAGTAGTGTCCTTGTCACTTTGGGGGGGGCCGCTATCGACTTCACAAAGGCAGCCCACTGTGGATATATTCCATCAGCAAGATAGTAGCCATTATTATATTGTTTTCCATTAACAAAAAATTTCACTTCAGGTGCTTCACCTTTCAATGCTTGTGTAACAAAGGTGAGTGGTTCAATACATTGATGTCATTGTTAGCACCAGCAACACCAAAGTAACTATGCCATATCCGAAGATCATGTGTAGCAACAACCTCAAGAATCATAGTTGGAGCATGCTTGTGACCGCTGGTGTATTGTCCTCTCCATGCCACCGGACAATTTTTCCACTCCCAATGCATACAATCAATGCTTCCTAGCATACCAGGGAAGCCACGAGCCTCATTGAATTGTAATATGCGCTCTGTTTCCTCAACTGTGGGGGGCGTAGAAACTCTGGTCCAAAAGTTGCAATCACTCCTCGAGCAAACATTCCTAAGCACTCCAGTGTCGTACTTTTTCCAATCTTCAAGTTCTCATCAAGTGAATCTGCAGGGGTGTCGTATGCTAACATATGCATTGTTGTTGTACACTTGATCAGTGGTGAGAGTCCTTCTCGGTTAGTGGCATCTGCCCTTTGAGTGAAATATGGAGACCCTGCACCTAGGGCAGTCACGATATGTAGAAAGAGTGACTTCCTCATCCGAAATCTTGTGCGAAACATTAAGTCCATGTACACAAGGAACTCTGAGAAGTATTGGGACACAAGCTCCTCATGAGCATGTTCATGATCCCTGAGTATGTACAACTTGGGTTTGCTTCGACGACGAGATGAATCTGCTTCATGTTGCTACTTCGACTTTGCCACGATACCTGCAGTGACAGAATCAAAGGCTTCTTGCTCGGCCTTAAAATATTCGTACTCCTTCTCGAGGTCTGATGATTGCAATGACTCATCTGAATCATCGAATTCATCTGAGGCAGATGAATCTGCTTGACGTGACATATTTTTATGGCTATATCTTGGGACTTTTTCTCTTGTCCGTGGCACACGATTATATATAATTAAGATTTGACACCCGTCATGATTTTTAGGGCGTGATCACAACAGAAAGATATTTTAGTTCCTACATATATACGCCAAAGTCCAAAGTCCTACAGATATACGCCAAAGTCCAAATCTAACTATATTTTTATGATATATTAAACAAAATATCTATATTTATTTGACTGACACATGATGACTACATGAGGCTCCTCCAAGGTACTAGCAATGCGATCTTTCTTGGGATGTCAATCTTGAATAACCTGAAAATAATGGCACTTTTGTATGTTATAATCTTTAATAAACTGAAAATAGCTAGGTATCTAACAATAAAAATCTGAAACGCATACCTCCTACTGTCCAGAAGCATGGCGGGTAAAAATCATCTCCCTCATACCCTTAAGAGCTAGCATATGCTCAGTTCTCATGTCCTCATGCATCTGACTTGTGTCAATCATCAAAAGGGCTTTATATGTCTCCAGCAATTTGGATTCCTTATCATGCATTTTTCCTTCCTTTTCAAGTAATTTTGCCTCCTTTTTCTCTTGGGCTGCAAGGTGGGTCAGCCTTGCTGATTCCTTCTTGTCAGCGGCAATTTATTGGTGTTTGTCTAGTATCTCGATGCGATCTTCCTTAGATTTCTGTTGACCTTCTCTTAGTTTGTCAATCTCATCCATAATTGATGAAGAAGCCTTCCCCTTTCCCTTCCCGTTGAGTTCCTCCTTAGCTTTCTTACACCCAATTGGACGTGGTAGATCAGTGACCACATCAGCAGAGGCTGTCAGGTTCACAGCTTCTGCCTCAGAATACTTTCTTTTGTTAGACCCATTAAGGTCCTCATTGTATGCATGCCACTTTGGTTGATCTCGAAGAACCTTCCAACAAGCTTCAAGTTTAAACTCACCTTCCTCAGACTCAACCTCATAGAAAGCCATGTCATTGTCCATTACCTGCTCATCAGACTCCCCACTGCCACGAAGTCGCTCTGCTTTCATCCAACAACCTTGAAAGGCATTCACACTTTTGTTCACACGATGTCATTGTTCCTTGAGTTGCTTAATTTCTCTGGTTCTATCATCTGGAGTTGTGTTGTTGAACATGGCAGTTACTGATCCCCAATATTGATCATTTCTCTTCCAGTTTCCTTTAATTGTATCGTTTGAGTTTTTCAACCAAGCACTAACCTACAGGTGAACACAGATGGTTATAAGATGCACAAAACTTTTGGAAAAGATGGGTACACATGTACAGAGTATACAGGGACTTTACCAGTCTCATGGTTTCATTAGATGTCCATATCATCCTCTTTGCAGGTCTACTTCCTCTCATGGATTTTTTTTAATGTGCTTGAACTGCCTTCATTATCATCAATGTTATCAATGTCCACTATTGGAGCAGCCTTGGTACCAAGTGCTGAATGTGGTATGTTTTGTTCAGGCAATGACTGAGATGACTTTGCTTTAGCCATTTGTGGTTGTTGTGCCTCAAATGAAGCATACTGAGCACGGCTACTTGCGTTAACAAAATTACCCAACATGGGTGTCTGGTTATGGTTCTCTTGGACTAAGTAGTTTAAAGAACGTTGCATCAAATTTAGAAAACCACCAGGTGGGTAAGAACCTATATCACTGGAGAAAATAATAAATATGTTATGCATTTACACTTAAAAAAATTAAAGTGCAAGTAGTCATAGCAAATATCTTAAAACTGATTGTCAGTTACATGTAGCAAGAAAAGACACAGGACTACCATGTATTCAGTATCAGTCGACACCAAAATCTTGCAATTTGATATCCGTATAAGTTATTAAGCAAACTGAAAAAGCAAGCAACTATAATAATGGTCCTAAATAAGCAGACTATTCTAATAATCCTAAATAAGCAATCTGAACCCTCACAAAAAAAATATTCATTCTTTCTCTCAAAATGCATCCAAATTACTTCCTCCATTTCAATTAGTACTGATGCCAAAGGTTAATCGCAACCAATAGATGGTTTGCGTACGACAAGCATAAGTGTTACTGATTCATGTAATTTTCTAGGGGAACATTGATTGCGTACCTTTCCTCTTGCATCGAACAGCTGGAGCCACTCATATCTAAGTTTTGGACCATGGGGGAAGAATAGTTGGACACAAACGCAGGAGGCATGGATAGCCATGTCGAGGAAGTGTTGACTGAACCGGGAGGGGCTTGCACTGATGTTGTCGGCGGCGCCGGCGCCGCTGCCACTGCCTGTGACGGAAGTTCAAGAGGCATGCCTGTAGCCTGGACCGACGGGGCGAGACGCGGCAGGTTCGGACGTCGGGGACGAACACCGTTTTTGACAGCGCGAAGGGGCGCCATATGCTCTACTGCGTGCGGTCGCCGGGGGCAAGGTCGTCGGAGAGGGATGGATGTGTTTTGGGAGCAGAAAAATTAGGAAGACGAGGTTGCAATCTGGATATGAACAGACACGACGAAAAGAAAAATGGTCTGCATTGACGCCATGGACGAAGAATTTGGCGCACACAGTCAGATTTCGCACGACGGATCCAAGAAAAAGGAAAATACGGGCCAGAACAACGACTATGGCGTACAATGGAGATCAAACTGTCTCATCAAGCGAAAAATACGTAAATGAGCTCGTTGTTTCACGAGACAACGGCTTGACTCTCCCTCTCTTTTCTCTCTCATCCACATCATCAAAAATTTTACGTGACACTGTATGAGACAGTCTATGAGACCGCTTACATGTAGCAATGTACCTGCCCTTAGCTTGAAGAGCCAGCAACTAGTGCTCATCGAATTCCATCAGATAAAGCATGCTCGTTTAACTGATTGCATACTCTTAAAAAAATAAATCTAAAAATTTGATTGACATCCTTTTTGTTTAATGCTAGCTACAAATATTCAAATTCAGTGCGAATACATATATTTCTTACAACAAAGTTCAAAACAGTTCAGATTGTACTGCTTTTCGTTTTTTTGCGAGGAAGGCTCAGTGTATGAATGATCTTGTCATGGATGCCAGAGGCATCTCCGAAGTCTGACATGCGAAGTTTATTCATAATTCATCACCCCAGTTATATGAGGTAAGACATTCCAAACAACCGTGAGCCGTTTATTTATTTCGACCGGACAGTCACGATCACCGTAATAGATGAAATATATATTTAATTAATTTTTATTTTATAAAATAGGATAAATGAGGAAAATTTTGTATATGAAAATCACTTTTTTATATTTGATTGATTCATGTGTGATCTCGATTAATCTTTTTTTATTCTATAGCTTTGTACTAATATATTCTTATATTACTATATGCGACAACTTTATACTAGTACTTGGAGGGTGTACGTATTTTGCAAGTGTGCATGCATGTGTACGTGATTAGCTTATATACGTTATCAACGTGTGTGGGTGTACATGTATGGTGCGTGCGTACGATGATTAACTTATATATGTGATCAACGTGTGTGGGTGTATGTGTGTGGTTAGCATTATATAGTTTATTAGAAATTTACTCGACTATGCGGTATAGTTTTATTTGAGTTTGTATTTTATAACATATTTTTTTAATTGCTAAAGTTCATGGATCAAATAATGTATATGTTGATTACTGATTTATTTAGTACATATATTTTATTTTATAACTGAATATTTAATGTATTTTTCGTGCAAAGAGCAAAGGAAACGGATGCTCACGTAAAAGGGGCCGGTGCCCTTGCTCGTTTGCTCGTTTCCGGGTTCCGGCAATGAGGACAATATTTCCTTTTTTATTTTTTTAGATTAATTAATTTATTAATTTAAAAAATATAGAAATTCAATGACTATGATTCGTTTGAGATATTACCTCCTAGGAAGTAAAATTTATACCGTAGCATTGCCCATGAGGTAAACATTGGAAGAGAAAAACTTGTCAACTGAAGGCAAGTACTTCTGCTTGGGATAAGGAGGAAAATAGAGATGATTGTCAGTCACTGAAAAGTCAGAAACACGGACCGATCTTTTCTTCATCACATCCAGTGCAGATTCAGATTCACAAACGAAAACAAAAAGGGGAATGAACAACGACAGAAGCATTAACGAGATTCAGATTCAATTTTCGACGTGCCTGGTTTCACAAGAGGGGTTGTCAATCTTCGCACATACGCGGATAGAACATCTATCGAGTGGCTAGCTACAAATATGCTTGTATGGTCCTGATCGTGGCATTGGATCGCTGAACAGAACTGTGTCGAAGTTTTCAGTACATGCACACCTTCTCTGATTCAGCATCGAAATAGTATTGCGTGTACCCGGTTGCTGAAACGGCAGGATGACAGTAAACACAATGTCAGGGCAGGAGCAAATATAAACAGCCGGAGAACTGACCAACAGCTTGAGTGGACCACCAGAGATCAAGCCCTGGTTTAGCTCACTTCAGCAAGTCATTGCAACGTACAAATCGGATATGAAATAATCTGGAATCACCTGACAGGATAGGCCTCCACGGGAACGACATAACGCAGCTGAAACGCCAGTGCCCGAATGACTTGTCCTGCAACCCGGATGCAACGAGCAACAGCACAGATCAGTGGATTTTGGCGTTTTTTATCACAAAAAATGATTAACATCGCCGCACATTACGTACCTGATAAGTTACAAACTTAATAGTTTGCTGGAGACGCAGGCACGTAGACCGTACGTACCTCCAGGTCCAGGTCCTCAATAGCTCACTGAATAGCTGCCTAGCTGGAGTGACTCTGTACAGGAAGTGTGTCCATCAAACATGCTGCTACGATTAATTGGGAGTCTGGGGACAAAAATAAAAGACGTGCTACTGGGCCTCCATAGGAACACTTTTACTCGTCAGGCCCACGAAGCTCAAGTTGGGTCATTTCCTTTGTGCGATCGAGTCATAGACTCGTGGGCTCAACTGGTGCGATCACGTGGAACGCAAGTTGGGCTACTTGCTTGCTTGGAGACCAGAGGGGTCTCCACAGACATTCCATATTTACAGTCCAACTGAACCGCGACCAAGTGGAACGCAAACAAGAGAACTGATTCCAAGTTGTAATAATTTAGTATTTCGAGAACGGTGTTGGTGTTCAAAGATTCAGACCAAAGTTTCACGAATGCACATGCGCACGTATATGTTCGGTTCTGGAGCGAGAGAGATCGATAAAGCTTGGCATTGTATTTCCTAGTCTCGTCAATATTCTCTGTAGAACCATTATCAATCGCACCCTTTTTCCATAAACGCATGTGCATGGTTCCAAACACATGCAGAAACACTGCCGCTGCCGGTCGATGGAACTATGGTGGAAACATGATAGACACCAAACGGAGAGATGCTAGTACTTGACACACTGCCGAGCCCCGGCCGGAAGGAGAATGCAATCTAACTTACTCCGCCCGTCCGCCGTGCATGCAGTAACACGCGCACGGTAATACTAGCATGCAATTAGGCTATGTTTGGTTCCATAAGTTCTCTGACCTCTAAGTTATGTTTGTTTGGTTTCCAATGACTTATAAGTCATGTAGCAAATGGATTGGAGTGTGGTCCCCAAACAAAAAAGACATGGTGTCATGAAGAAAATTGGTTGGAGTGTGGTTCCCAAACAAAAAAGTTATGGTCCTATGTAAAAAGAAGGTGACTTATAAGTCCATAAGTTAGGGTGGAGCAACTTATGGACTTATAAGACCCTGTTTGGTTTTCATAAGTCAGGTGACTTATAAATCCAAAAGTGAAAAAGTGACTTTTTTTGTCAACACCTCAACTTATAAGTCCATAAGTTGCCACCCCAACTTATGGACTTATAAGTCACCTCTTTTTCACATAGAACCACACCTTTTTTGTTTGGGGACCACACTCCAACTCATTTCCTGCATGACTTATAAGTCATTGGAAACCAAACAAACATGACTTATAAGTCAGGTGACTTATAAGTCAGGGGACTTATGGGAACCAAACAGGGTCTAAGTTAGGATGACTTATAAGTTGGAGTGTTTGACAAAATAAGTCATTTTTTTCTACTTTTAGACCTTATAAGTCACCTGACTTATGAAAACCAAACAGGGCCTTAGCATGTGCTGAGTTTTTTTTTCTGAGTCCACGAAGAGCTCTACAATCAATACACTTCTTGTTGACAGTTGACACTCGTCATATGCATGCATATGGGTTCGAACCGTAGCAACAAATAAACGCTGTTGCCTTCGGCCTGCATGCGCAATAAGAATGTCGTGAAACTGTCAAGGACTGGTTAATTAAAACATGTTCCAAACATGAATATATCGAGCGAGCGGGTGGCGTCCGTCCGTGACGGCATGTGTGCGCAACGACCAATGACACGACCGCATGCATGGGCAACACCGACGTTGACCGAGACGTCGCTTCCACCGGCGAACCGCGATCTTTCAGGTCACCTCGCGCAGTCGCTGTCGGCGTCCGCGTCCGCTGTGTTTAGACGATGGAAATATGGTGAAAAAAATTATAGTATTTATTGTGTTACACTGTAGTAATTTTGTTTTTATTTAGTAATAATTATCTAAACATTGATTAATTAGGCTTAAAATATTCGTCTTGTAAAGTACAAATAAACTGTACAATTAGTTTTTTTATTTCATCTATATTTAGTATTCCATATACGTACCTGTATTTTAATGTGACGAGGAATAGAAATTCAATGCGATGAGAAATCTTGTAAAGTTTTAGAATTTTAGGTAGATTCCTGGGTAACTTAAACACAACCGTCGTATGAAACGCCACCGGCCAGGCCAGAGCAGGCTGCAGGCCGGCAAGCGGACAAAGCTGCAGAATGATCATCTCAACGATACAGATGGAGTAGTTCAGCGCCACTTCAACAGGAACTGGAAAGGCGCGCGGGTCCGCGCTGTCAATGCCAATTGCCAAGGCGAATACAAATTCGTACCCCACCAGTCCAACACGCACGTTCTCATGCATGCATGCATGCGTGAGGTTTTTGGATATGCAGTGATATGCTTTGCCGGGGTTGGTCTAGACCGGCGCGCGTGCGCGCGCTGGACATTGGATGTGGATTTGAACGCGGCATCTAGACACCACTTTATTTTACCACTGTTTCTCACTTTGCCCTCTCGGCTGTCCTAAAAAATAACTGCGAGCGCATTTTTTTTTGGACCAGAACGGGTTGGTTCGTTGAATTGAATCTACGTACGCCATGTTTTTTTTTCTCTCTCGTTTCACATATGCAGTGATGCATGCATGACACCAGCATCATGGCGTTCATGCCATGCGCTTGATTTCTGTCTGCCAGTCCCAGTGCCGCGTTGCCTTGTCAAAGCAGGCCACTGCTAAAGGATTCTTGAACACCAAGCTGCTGACTGAGACTCTACTACTGATTTGTGCCCCGTTCGTCTTTGTTCCTGTCTGTGCTAGTATGTGTCGCTAGTCGCTACTACTGCTGATCGAGCCCAAGATTTCAAAGCCGGAGCACGTTTGCATTGGTCAGAGAAGGGATGGTTCAGCAGCGAGCTCTGACGGCACGTGATAAATTTGACCACATAGTAAGGGGGCTGCGTCAAGGAGACCCCCTTTCACCCTTATTGTTTGTGCTGGTCATGGAGGCAGTGAACCGTATCATGGGCTGGTTAGACGCAGAGGGATTCTTGTCTGACATTGGTCTTTCGGTGGCTCAGAGAATAAGTCTGTTCGCCGATGATATGATGCTTCTTATAGCGCCAGAGGAGAGAGACCTAAGAGTCATCAAAGCGGCCCTGCATACCTTTGCTCAAACCTCGGGGCTGTTTGCTAACATGAGCAAGAGCTCGGCGACACCTCTGAACTGCACCGCCATACAGACTGAAAGGGTACAGAACTTTCTAGCCTGCAAGATTGATCGAGGCCTTCCCGAGTAGATACGTGGGAATATCGCTCTCAATCTTCAAGCTGAAAAAAGGTGATGAACAACCTCTGATCGACGCCATAGCAGCCCGGATTCCGCGGTGGAAAGGGAACATGCTGAATGTCGCAGGCCGAACAGCGCCAATCCTGTCGGCAATTCCGGTCCATCTGGCCACTACACTTGTTCTTTCACAATGGGCCATAGGACGCATCGACAAGCTGCGCAGGGCCTTTATCTGGAGCAGTGGAGAGGCAACAGTTCCCCAATTTTTTACAATTTGACCCTTTTTTCAACTATTTTCACATTTAAACCCTTGGAGGAACTATTTCCGATTTTGGACCCAGGGGGTCGGCGCCGTGGCCCATGCGCCGAGGTAACACATCTCGGCGCCATGCCCCAAGGCGCCGAGCGTTGAGCCCGCATCCAGCTGGGCATCCGACGTGGCAGGTGGCTCGGCGCCACGGATCACGGCGCCGAACTCGGCTGCATAAGTTTCGTCTCCGCTCTGTCCCGCGCCATCTCCGTCTTCTCCGCCGAGCCGCGCCGAGCCCGCCGCCGAGCCCGCCCCCGGCCGCCACCGCGCCCGCCCCCGGCCGCCACCGCGCCCGCCCCCGGCCGCCACCGCGCCCGCGACCGCCACCGAGTCCGACCTTCCTTTTCCACCGTCCTCCTACAGGCCATAAGCTCCGTGTGATAGGTAAATTCTTGTTCTTTACAAGTATAGTTATTAACTTTAGTTAGCAAATTTAGTTAGTAAATATTAGCAAATTTAGACAGCCATTTTAGTTAGCAACTGTAGTTAGTAAATTTAGTTAGCAAATATAGTTTAGTTTACAAAAGTAGATAGCAAATTTTAGCTATAAAGTTAGATAATAGATCCACAAATAGATAGTTAGCTTATTAATTATTTAGTTTAGTAAAGACATAGATAGTAGATAGTTAGTTTGCTAATTATTTAGTTTATTGAAAGTTTAGTTTACCCATAGTAATAACTTTCGTGTTGTGTATATGAACTAGATGGATAACTTAGTCACCCTGTATCATGGAGGAACTGTGGAGGAAGAGGGAGATGGTTTTGGTAATATCAGTTTAGTTGGAATGCAAAGGGTGTCTCTGATGTTCGATGAGCGACCGTTGTTTTCGGAGTTGTTTGATAGGGCTCGTGATGAGCTTCAGTGCAATTCCATTAAAAATGTCATCTCAGTTGAGGGGGTAGCTCACTATGGTAAATCAGGCAAAATGTTTAGGCGGTTGTTCCCAATCTCATCCAAGGCTCAGTGGGAGACATATGTCAAAACTGTGATGAAGAGTGAATTTCAATGTTTGGATTTGGTTGTGCGGAAGCTCTCCAATGATCCCACACCTCTTGGTCATTCATCTCCTATTGGGCATTCATCCCCTCACAGCTTCTCACCACCAGAATACGATCCTTTACCATTTGACCCTCCGTTACCCAATCGAGAGGTGCATGTGGAAGATGTGGTTGTGGTGTCCGATGCGCAATCCGCTCCAAATAAGGTTGGAATCTGCCCTAATGGCCTTAATGTTGGTGTAGCTAATGTTGCTACGGCCCCTCAGGAGATCCTTTTGACCCAAAATCATCCAAGTAAGTGTTGTAGTAACACTTTACCTTTTCTTATCCACTGTTGCTTGTAATCTTTTGTTCCAATGATGATATCCTCATTTATGGTTCTAATGTAGGAGACATTCCTGATAATGTTGCGTGTCCTCGTGTGCCTTCATTAGCCACCGTGGTGCATACAGGCTTCACATCTAACAGTGTTGATGTTTAGATTGATGATGGAGAGAAGCCTTATGGGACCGCAAGAGCTGTTCGTTCCGATGATGAACGTCCTGTGGCTGCATTGAGTAAACAAGAGATTGAGCTCATGAGGCAGTGTTGTCCCGATATTGATCCACTAGTGCATGAATTTAGCGATCTCAGACGCTCTCATGGTGCTTATGCAGTAGCAAGAGAAGAAGAGTTGCTAGAGGCCCCTGATGATGGGGAAAACATAGAAATTTTCAACGGCAGGATCTTCAAGGACTTGCCAACATTGAGAAGGTGGTTACAAGAGTATTCTGTGAAACGTAAAAGGCTGTTCAAGGTGCAACATTCTTATGTGGAGCGCCGTTACACAGTGGTATGTCAGAAAAATGATTGCAATTGGAGGGTATGCGCGAGGAAACAAAAGGACAGTGAAAAGTTCAAGATCACCAAAATTGTAGGTCCACATACTTGTGCAACGACGGATCTAAAAGAGAAGCATCGACAGTTGACCTCTACCCTTATTGCTAGAAAATTTTACACAACACTGCAGAAACAACCTAATTTGAGAGTGATGACGCTCATGGACCTAGCTGAGAAGCATTTTCATTATGAGGTGAGCTATGGCAAAGCATGGAGGGCAAAGCAACGTGCCTGGAAGATGATATATGGTGATTGGGAGGAGGGGTACGAGAAGCTGCCTGCATTGTTCAATGCAATCAAGGTAGCTAATCCGGTCATGCATTACGAGTACATCCCAAAACCAAATGAATGGAAGGACGACAGAGAGATATTCTTCCGTGCATTCTGGTGCTTTCCTCAGTGTGTCCAAGCCTTTAGGCATTGTCGTCCTGTGTTGTCCATTGATGGTGCTTTTCTTCTTGGCAAGTACATGGGCACAATGTTGATAGCCATTGGTTGTGACGCGGACAATGCATTGGTTCCATTAGCATTCGCTTTGGTAGAAAGGGAGAACAAAGACAGTTGGGGTTGGTTCTTGCGGCTTGTTCGGATACATGTTGTAGGCCCTGGGAGAGAGGTTGGTGTCATATCTGACAGACACCAGGGCATACTTAGTGCCGTACAGGAGCAGATTCCGGGGTATGCACCATTGCATCACCGTTGGTGCACTCGCCACCTTGCAGAGAATTTACTCCAGAAGGACAGTTCAAAGGACAACTTCCACATGTTCGAGGAGGTTGCTCGCATGCTTGAGATTTGCTACTTCGAAGAGAAGTTAGAGCTTCTAAAGACAGCAACAAATGCATAAGGTAGACAGTGGCTACTGTTAGGAATATGCCCTAGAGCTAATCATGAAGATGATTATATTTCGATTGTATCCATGATTAATAAAGTGTTCTTTGAATATACATTATAGACAACGAGTATTGATTGAAGATTATGTGAATTGTTTGTGGAACTCAATTACTTGAGTGGTTATTCTAAAAGTTGTCCCTGGTCGGCATTCTTGTAAGAGCACACTTGAATATTAGACGAGCACATGTATTAGTTGATGGCTATGTTTCACAAGTCATAGACATGGAGATGTCAAACTAATAATGTGGGCACATGTGAGACATGTAGGCTGGACTGACCCAACAAGAGAAAGTCTCTATTCATGTCATGTACGTTATGTCCTTAGACCTGAGATTGTGGTATGTACTCAAGATGTGAAACGATCTACTTAGGGACTATCAAACGCTACTCCGTTATTGGGTAGTTATAAAGGTGGTCATTGGGTGGTCGGGAAATATGCTATGAGACATAGACAATCAAGATGGAATTTGCCCCTCTTCGTGAGAGAGATATCACTGGATCACTCATGTGATTGGATCAACAAATGCATGGCCATGCTTGGGTTAAGTGTTAACCCACGAGTTGAACCATATATCGAGTGGCAAAGGGAATAACTTGTACATGGTCATAGTGGTTCGTCTGATATGATCATAGCGTATGCATAGGAGTTGACACGCCTTGCTAGAGGCCGCTATCAACTATTGGTCGAGTAAGAGTACTTGGGCCATGTCTATGTATGCGTGAGCCCATAGGGTCGCACGCTTAAAGGGCTGGAAGCCTGGACCCGAATTAGACTAGGTTTAGGGTTACTAATGGGCCTCCATCGTGGGAGCTCGTCAGGACGCCTATATAAGCAAGGGGTGGGCGCGGGGCGATATCTATCCACGCCTTTTGGCAGCCGCCGTCGCCTCCCTACGCTCGCGCCTTTTGCTCCTAGCGGACCTAGCAGTCCAGAGGCGCAACGCTTCCTCCCTGCACGTGTGGGATTCCTCGGAGGTGCTGCATCTGGAGCACAAGGACGAACCGCGCGAAGGGGACGTTGAGACGGACGACCACGCAACTGCACTGCCTGCTGCGACGCGCACGACTACATCAAGTCGTCTTCCGCTGCACCTGCGCGTCTAGTGGTAATCCCGTAACCTGTAATTAGCAGTAGATCCTGGTTTATGAGGTCGAAAAGTTTTGTTTTCCGGCTAGAGTAGCAACCTCGTATTCCCTCAGCTACATGGTTTGATGAGTCAAAAAGACAAATGGTCAAGGGCCTATGATGATGGCGGGTGGAGGTATGAATTTCAAACTAGCAACATGGCCGAGTCATTTAATAGTGTGCTCAAGGGTATACGGGCCATGCCTGTCAATTCCATTGTGTCCTTTACTTTCTTTAGGTGTGTTGCATGGTTCAATGACCGGCATGCATCAACAATGACACTACAGAGCAAGAATCAGATATGGGCACCTAAACCAAAACACCATCTTGATAGGGCAAAGGAGAAGGCTAGAACACATGAAGTTCATTGCTTTGACCATAGCACGGGAAAGTATGAGGTCATAGAAGGAGGTTGGACAACCTCCGATGGTAAGGTTTGGCCTTCAAGGGCTTATATTGTGGTTCTTAGTAATTTCTCATGCATGTGTGGGAAACCAAGACAGTACCACTTTCCATGTTCTCATTATATTGCAGCGGCTCAACATCGCAACTATGAATATGTGAGTAGGATGCCACGGGAACTAAGTGTTGACAGCCTTGTACTTACTTGGACTCCCCGTTTCGAGCCTTACCTAGAGGAGGAGCAGTGGCCACCATACCATGGCCCGAGATACATTGCGGACCCAGGTGCTCGTTGGGACAAACGTGGAACTAGAAAGAGGACGAGATACAAGATGGTCATGGATCAGGTTTCAGGAAGAACAAGGAGGGGTAGAGCAACACCCTTTCTTACTGATCCCGAGCAAAACCAATGTAGCAAATGTGGCAGACTTGGGCACAATGCACGTACATGCACTTGGGCGCCTAGCCAGGTGACAATAGTTATATATATATATGTTACACTATTTATAAATGTTTACTCTTTGTTTGCTTTCTAATATTTATGCATGTAATTTAATTTCTTACTAAGAATTTTCTTTTCCTCCAACAGGATGGCGACTTTCGACCTCCTCGATCAGTACTACGAGGCGAACCACCGAGGACGACGCATTTTCGAGGGGGAGGTAATAACTACAGTTTATCTTACTTAAGCATATGAGGTACTTACATTAAAACATGTGTAATGGTTGCAGGTGCTGGCTCCTCTTCGTCCTCGAACCCATGACAAGTTCTATGAGATGCGGTACGACGAAAGGTACACGCCCTTACTAGAGAGGGATGGACTAGACGTTGTATCGTATCAGGTTCGTCGTGGGTTGCCTGTCATCAACCCCGCGGCGATCATAACTTTGGTCGATAGGTATAACCATGTCCAATACTAATTCATTACTACACACTGTTTCTTTGAAATGTAACTAACATCTTTACTTATCTACCTTCTGTAGGTGGAGGCCGGAAACTCATAGTTTCTATCTACCTTGTGGAGAGATGACTATCAGTCTTGAGGACATGCAGAAGTGGCTCGGTCTCTCCATTAGAGGTATTCCTGTCATTAGGCACTGCAGGTCTGAAGGTTGGAGGGAGAGAATGGAGGCCTTCCTTGGGAGACCACTACCTCCAGAGGCGACGCATTCTCGCGGCACAGGTGTTTCCATTCCTTGGCTCAGGGCTGCCTTTGGTGCGTGTCCGGATGACGCAGACGATGCCACAGTTGGATACTACTGCAGAGCTTGGGTGTTGCACTTGTTCGGGTGTGTTCTCTTCCCTGACGCGACAGGAGACACAGCGTCATGGATGTACCTCCCTTGCTTGGGTAATTGGGACACTGCAGACACATACAGCTGGGGTTCTACAGTATTGGCGTTCCTGTATCGTCACCTTTGCGAGGCTTGTCGACGAGGTGCGAAGACCGCTTCCATTGGGGGTTGTGGTACCTTCTTTAGCTGTGGATGTGGTCTCGTATACTGGTTGGCCGGCCCACACTTCATACTCCTCGGCCTTGGTTCGTGGTAAACAACCCTCGCCGTCTTCCTACATATGCACATCTATACGACCAGGTAACGGCCCCCTACTCGAGGACAGAACGTGCGTACCTTCAGTACGCCAACGAGCTGGATGTTCTTACAGCTTCGATAGTGAGTTCATTGCATATTGTTACTTATTCATTCTTATACCTTATGATTGTTGCAACTTATGCCCTTCAATTGCTCTTTTTTAGGTCACTTGGGAGCCGTACAAGGAACTAAGTATGGAACAGTTTGGCTTGAGCAACATGTGTGACACGGACGAGGACCTGTACATGATGATATGTCCGCTCATATGCTTCTATGCTGTTGAATACCACCTTCCTCAGAGAGTGGCACGACAGTTTGGCAAGGCTCAGGAGTGGCCAGTCCCGCCGTATTCGACTTCCGTAGAGTTGCACAAGTAAGTACCACCGTCCTCAGAGAGTGACATAGTTGATCATTTAGTTGACATAGTCCATGTAGTTGTTCTAGTTGACATAGTGCCTGTAGTTGATTTAGTTATTCTAGTTGACATAGTTATACCTATCGACCATTTAGTTGATTTAGTTGATGTAGTGTATCTAGTCCATTTAGTTGATTTAGTTGATGTAGTTGATGTAGTTTCCATAGTGTATTTGATGTAGTTGATGTAGTTGACATAGTGCACATGTTTCAGGATTGACCGTCAAAAACAGAAAAAGACGGTGGAGTTTGAAACGCTACACCGTGTGCACATGGATGCTTGGGACGATCAATATGACAATGTGTATCAAAACGAGACGCCACACAACGACTACAACTTTCGTCAATACCTAACTTGGTACCGAACAGTGACACGAACAAAGTTGAAGACTCAATGGACAATATACGGACTACGCAGACATTGATTCTTCAGATGACGAAGACACGTCCTATGATCTTGAAGCAAGACAAGGGACGATTGTCGAGGCTGCACCTGTCTTGGACCTAGTGGTAAGTGATCTTAAAAAAGTTATGTAATTTTTTCATGGCAATGCGTTGTATATGACTACCATTATGACTATAATTTGTCTCTTTTTGCAGGGCAACGCGCTAAAACAGTCTGTAGTGGAAATTGAACGGTTTCCAAGGACAAACGTGGACGAGGCTACGCTCAACAACTTTCTAGGAGTAAGTACTCATGAACACAAAGACTATCTCATCGACAATGCATATATTACAATGCTTAATTTGCTCATGTTGTTATCACAGAGGCTAGCACGTAGATTGCGTCGAGCTGCGGCTCGTTGTGGTTGCGGGACTAGTGCGACGATGGAGTATGTAGCGAGTCTACACAGAACACAGAGGGAGAGAACTATAGGACTCGGTACTTCTTCTCACGGAGGTAAACTTTCATTACATGTCGTCTAGTTAAGTGTCTTTCTTTCATACACACAAATGTACTTATATGCACATTTAATTGATACGTGACATTGTAGGTTACGGTGGATAGAGCTCCTCTCGTGGTACTCGAGATACTTTCCAAGATGACGCCACAGAGGACGACGAGGACGACGGCGGATATCAGGAACTTGGACCGTCCCAGCTAGATGATGCTCCTTTGACTCAGCCTTCGCAGCCTATAGGAACTAGGAGACGACGTCCGCCAGTTCACTACACTCCAGGCACCGACGGTTTTGGTAAGGGTAAGGATAAGTCTAGGAGGCAGTGACGATGTGGAGTTGTGTGATGATGGTGAACTATATGGTTGTCTTGTGCTATTTGGATGAATATATGTTGGATCATATGATGTTGTCTCTATTTGTCATTGTGGATGCTCCATATACAAGCAAAATTCTGGCGAATTTTTTCTGCGAAATTCTGACGAATATAGTTGATAACCTAATTCTCTAAACTTAAAGTGCGGTATATGATAACACAACTAAAAGTTTAACAATACATGTCGTTATTCATGGATAAAACATAGAACTACTGAGTGCAATGAGACCACTTTTCCTTCCTCATCGCATCGGGATTCTCCTCCATCGCTGCCTTCGCATGGCGGGCGCGCTCAACCTTCTTGTCCCTCTCCTCCCTGTAGGCTGCACCTCTTCTCTCTTCCTCCTCTTTCTTGTGCTCCTTCTCAGTTGCCTCCTCTTTCAGTATCTTCTCATAGGCCACTCGACGCTCCGCGTCCTAGTCCTTCATACCTTGCAGAAGACGTTTGTCGGACTCCTTGATCTCAGTGTCGATCCACTGCTCAAAGTCACAGAGCGGTGGAGGGGTCTGTAAATCATGCAGAAGTTAGGCACACAAAATAAAATCATTATTTAATATGATATAAATCGATTTCCGTATAGATTCTCACCATTAAGTTAGTACGACGCTAGCAAGTGTAGGCTGAAAAGCATAATTTGAACACATCCAATACCTCTGCCTATAGGTTTCATGATCCTCAGAAATCTCTACCTTGCAAGGATCACCGCAAAAGCACATTGGAACCGGAACACCACTGGGCAGAGGCTTTGGATCGAATGCGATGCCGGTCAACGGGCCCTTCCTACAAATGAAAAAAAATTCGTTCTAGTAACCGAAACAATTAGAACAAAAAATAAACCTAGCAGAGAATACCTTGCTTTACTAGTTTTCCCACGCCTTGGCATCCTATGGTTGCAAAATACAAATAACAAATCAATAATCGTCCCAAACCCTAAGTCAAAATATAACTAGGGTTTCAAAATACACCTAATATAGATCGAATCGATGCATAAAAAATGAGGGGAAGAAGGATACCTTGGTCTCGAAGATCGGTGGATCAAATCCAAGTTTCCAAGGTCCAAAATGTCGATTCAAAGAGGTTAGGTGGGTGGAGGAGAGAAAAAACCCGAGCGCAAGGAAGAACAAATGGATGAAGCCTCGGGCCGTAATTTTCACAATTTAGCCCTTTTTTTGAATTATTTTCACATTTGGACCCCTGGAGAAACTATTCCCAGAAATGGACCCTGGGGGTCGGCGCCATGCCCCACGGCGCCGAGGTAAGACAGCTCGGCGCGATGTCCCACGGCGCCGAGCTTTGCGACCAGAACCAACGTGGCAGCCGACGTGGCAGGGAGGTCGGCGCCGTGGAGCACGGCGCCAAGCTCGACGCCATATAGCACGGCGCCGAGCTATGTAATACACAAACACATGTGCAGTTCAGTTGGTGGAGGCTTAAGGTGTTGAGCCTTTGGTTGTGAGTTCGAACCTAGATCTATATGTTTTGCTATGTTTTTAAGCAATATTTTTTATAGAATACATTTTGTTTATAATTATGAATTAATTTTAATTATAAGTAAGTATAATATTTTTATATGATGTATTTATTTAATTATAATTATGGAGTAACTATTTATTTATTTATTTATTCAGTTGGTCGCGTGCGTGCCCGTTGCTAGCTGTAAGCTGTAGCCAACGCCCCGGCCGGACCCCCTCCTGCGTGCTACGGCCGCTCGCGTCGCGTTGGGAAGGAGCGATCGGAACAGTGGTACGAGTTGACGGGAGGGCGATCTGCCGGAGACACCGCTGTCGGGTCGATTCACCAACATCCATGCCTAGCCCTACTGCTTCGGTCTCGGTGTAGTACTGTACATACGGAGTACAATACTGTATTATACTCCTACTACTAGAGTAGGGTGGGTATTTTCAACCGCGCAATCATCATGCTCTGTGCCACCTTGCTGATGCTGCTGCAGCGTGTGCGACGTGATTGACCTGTGTTGTGTGTGTGACTTGTGATCGACGAGACAGTGTCAGCGGCTGAAATCGATTCAAATTTTTTGAAAAAAAAGACGGATCAGAAGCGAAGTACATCGGATCGTTTTGTTTGGAAGCTAGTTAAATTATAATTATAATTAAATAAATACATCATATAAAAATATTATACTTACTTATAATTAAAATTAATTCATAATTATAAACAAAATATATTCTATAAAAAATATTGCTTAAAAACATAACAAAACATATAGATCTAGGTTCAAACCCACGACCAAAGGCTCAACATCTCAAGTCTCAACCAACTAAACTGCACATGTGTTTGTGTATTACATAGCTCGGCGCCGTGCTATATGGCGTCGAGCTCGGCGCCATGCTCCACGGCGCCGACCTCCCTGCCACGTCGGCTGCCACGTTGGTTCTGGTCGCAAAGCTCGGCGTCGTGGGACATGGCGCCGAGCTGTCTTACCTCGGCGCCGTGGGGCATGGCGCCGACCCCAGGATTCATTTCTGGGAATAGTTCCTCCAGGGGTCCAAACGTGAAAATAATTCAAAAAAGGGTCAAATTGTAAAAATTTGGGAGCCTCGGGTGGGTGGGAAAACTGGTTGGAATATAAGGAATCGAGCTCGGCGCCGTGCCGTGTGGCGCTGAGCCACCTGCCACATCGGATGCCCAGCTAGATGCGGGCTCAACGCTCGGCGCCGTGGGGCATGGCGCCGAGATGTGTTACCTCGGCGCCGACCCCCTGGGTTCAAAACCGGAAATAGTTCCTCAAAGAGTCTAAATGTGAAAATAGTTAAAAAAGGGCCAAATTGTAAAAATTTGGGCAACAGTTTCTGGAGGAAAATGCAAAGTGGCCTGTGAACTTGTGTGCAGACCAAAGAGCTTAGGAGGGCTGGGGGTGGCTGACCTCAGGAAGGTAGGTCTGGCTCTGCGCCTGCGATGGCCTTGGCTGCGGCGATCCGGTGCTGATCGGCCGTGGCGCGGACTGCTAGACAAGGACGAAAGGATGGTGGCCGACTTCTTCAGGGCGGCCACGAGGTCGAAAGTGAATGATGGCCAGTCCACACTCTTCTGGGTGGATAGTTGGATCCAAGGGAAGTGCATCCAACAACTTGCTCCCACGGTGTTTGCTGCCATTCCGGCGAGGAAGAAGACCATTTCGGTGGCAGAAGCACTGCATGATGGGGTCTGGATTCGTCATATTACAGGTGCACGCTCGTGGCGTCTCATTGTGGAGTTCGTAGAACTGTCAGAGGTTCTTCAACGGGTGCAACTGACGCCAGGGATACCAGACTCCTTCGAGTGGAGCCTGACGGCCGATCGGCTGTACTTGGCGTCTTCAGCCTATGGAGCCATGTTCCTTGGGTGCTCCAGACCGCTTGGGGCTAAGGAACTTTGGAAGACCTCAGCCCCCCCTCGGGTCAAGATGTTTATCTGGCAAGCGATGCATGGAAGGTGTTGGACTGCGCATAGGCGACGGCGTCATGGTTTGCAAGACGCGGGAACCTGCATCCTCTGTGATCAAGAAGATGAAACAATTGACCACATCATTGTGGGCTGTGTCTTCTCAAAGGAGGTTTGGGCACGCATCCTTCTGCGTTTCCGGCTTCAGCTTGACCTGCAGGTTTCCGAAGCTGGTTTCATGCAATGGTGGATTGGCGCGAGAAGTGGTCTGCCGAAGACCCTGAGAAGAGCGTTCGACTCCCTCTTCTTCCTCATCGGTTGGCGGCTATGGAAAGAGAGAAATTCCAGGACCTTTGACGGCGCAGCCAGGAATGCTTCTGACCTGGCGGAGTCCATCCTAGATGAGCTTGCACTCTGGGTTGCTGCAGGTTACGGACGGCTTGCGGTGCTGGAGGCGCGGCGCTGAGAGCGGCTGCTGGCCTCTGTGTTTTCTCTCTCGGTGCAAAGTGGTCTATTTGTAATCACAAGCGCGTGCCTTCGAGAGACTGGGTGTGGGTAATCTTGGATTACCTTGTTCTTGTAACAAGCTCTATTTCTTCTTAATGAAACACATGTCTAGGCTAAAAAAAGTTACCAATTAGCGAGCAGCATTACCAACCGAACATACTAGGAGTACGTAGACGCTGCTTGTCCGATGCCCGTCCTCGTGCTGAGCGCGAGTTTCTTGGAGACCATGGATATGTCAGCATGTGCGGCGCTGCGGATCGGGATCGGATCAACAACACGTACGACGTCGTGATCCTCCTGCGCGCTGTAGTCATCAAGTCTGTAGTAGATCGATCGGACTGCTCACCTGCTCATTCGTCCACCACACGGTTTTAGTACACTGGATCGCCCTACATGCGGAAAAGGTTGCGGGGAGACAGCGGTCAGTCAGCAGCACCCTTCGATTATGCAGTACCGTACTGTAGATCGAGAAGGAAGAAACAAACACCGGCAGTCCGGCACACCGCGAAGTCGCGAACTATGGGGCCCCGCGCTAGGTGGAAAGCTGACACGGCGACACGCAAACCGGTTGATCCCCCTGCACATTCGTGCGACCACCGACCGTCCCTGCACCGCGGTGTACGGACGAATGGTACGGTCTCGCCCGGCCTGTTCATAGGAGTATTTCACAGTATGCGTGCCTACTGGGCACGGCACGCAGCGGACACCGGAGGAGAAGACCCGACTTCGTCGCCGTCGTCGTGTATGTCTGGATGGATCGTACGGTCGTAGGTTTTACCGACACGCGATTGCGCGAAGCTGAACGCCTGAACGGCACTATTATATAATGAAACTCAGATGTATACTTATACGGTTATACTATACCTTAATCATGACTTTCTCTTGGCACGTGCGGATGTTATTATATAGTATGAAACTCAAATGTACAATCTATATCTATATACCTTAATCTCGACAGTCACTGGGCACGTGCGGATGGTGTGACCGCACAGGCGGCCGGGCTCCCAGCAAATTTCAGGTCTTCAAATTAAGTATACTCTATGTATATTAATAATATAATTGTGCTTCCCTTTTCTTGTTATTTAAGTCTAATTTTAGGCCCCTCCCGATCAACAAAACGAAGAGATTTAATTTTGATCGCGCTTCATTTCGGCGCATTACTGCACCGAGCAGCCAGCGGCATCGTCGGACCATCTGCGATGCGAACTATGATCTGCAAATCACTCATCAGGCCAGGCCACCTAATTGCTCTTCTTGATAGGTTCTCGTAATCGGGTTCGTCTAAGCCAATGGTTGGACAAGTAGTACTTTATTTGGTAGCCACGAGGTTCTTTCATATTTTTCTACTTTGTAAGTAATGAATTGAGAAATATATTTCAATCATAAATGATAATCGTATTAGACAAGAAAAAAAATCAAACTTTATAAATTTTGACCCTTGATTAGTTAAAATATACAAATATTTAGAGCATAGAACTTTACGACACTAAATTTGTGTTAAAAATACTTTTAAGATAATATGGATGTTTTATTACCAACTATATATTATAAGAGAAATTAATGGTTAAATTTTATTTTATATAATTTTTCCTTTGGTCCAATACTTTTTATTTTTGAACGGTGGTATTGTAAAGGGTATTTTAGTAACTGAGGTTGTTCCTTTTGAAACTTGACATGACCCTGCGGGCAGCCCAAGTTTGATAGGGCAATTCCGACCCTCCCGCCGGCGGTGCCGCTCACTTGCGCTTCTCCATCGATCCCACACTGACTCATGACATAACCTCGGGCATATCCAGTGTTTGGGCCGCCGCCGCCGTACGACGAGTAAAGGAGGTCGCTCCCGCTGACTCTGGGCTCAATGACGGCCTCGCCGTTGCTGGTCCAGCGCTCGCAGACCAGTCGGCCACGGCCTTCATGTACAAGGCCAGCTCCGATCCTGTTCCTTCGGCGTGGTGTGCGCGCGGTGGGCTGGAGGCGACAGTGACGGCAACAGCCAACATAATGAACACGCAAGCGGCGGTGCTACTGATGCACTGACCACCGTGATTTTCACTATTTTTCTTTTCATTACTCCTCTCAAAAAGATAATGTGCAGACTATGAGCGACCAACGTTCAAGGTGCTTGTCGCCACTATCACTGCACCTGTGACGGTTACTGACTACTATGGCGCAGCTGAGGATAGCCTGGCGCCCTGGCCCGACGGGCGACGCCACAGCTGCTGCCAGGCCAAGCGCACGGCGGCCAGCGGCCTGCTCGCCCGACGGCGCAGCTTCTGCTGCCGGTCGCATAGGGAAGAGGAGCAAGGACGACATCGGCTTGGGAGTAGCACGTAATCGACCGGGAAGGTGCAGCTACTAGTTGACATGGCCATATCCAGCGAGAGATAGCATGCGCGTTACCCTTTACCAGTGGTAGAGGCAGGAAAAAATTTTAGGTGTGGCGAAGCTTCTTAAAATCAAACATATGTAATATAACTATATAAAGGTCACTAAGAAATTATATAAACATATATACTTTCTCCGTTTTAAAATGAACCTATAGGTTGTTAGATAGATTAACATTGAGTTTGCTACGTATGTCTATCATCATCAGGCCTACAAGACCAATCATCACAACTTGTATTCACATATATACATACAATATATACTTGTTTCATTTTTTTTTGCCAAGTTTAGGTGTGGCAGCCGCCCCACCTTGCCATATTGGTGGCTCCGCCACTGCCCTTTACATGGTCGGAGCTTCGACGAGTAAGAGAAGAAGAGACGGAGGAGAAAGAAAAGGACTGAAATGACGGTTTTATCCTTATTCGAAAATAAAATATACAATGACAAATATATTCTGTTCCACATATTTTGGTACTGGGTCTACATATTTTGGTACTATTCCCACCTATTAAGTACTTTTAGTTAGAGCATCTCTAACAACTTGGTAAAATTCACTTGCCAAATCATGGGGTTTGGTAAATTGCTATTTTTTTTGGCAAGTAAAAAAATATTTTCTCTCCAACAATTTGCTATTTGAACTTGGTATAATTGAAAAAAGTAGGCCCACCTCTATATTGCCCTTATTCTTTTTCTCTTTTCTTTTTTTTTCTTTCCCTACCTTATCCTTGCACGCATCTTCAGCCTCGGGAGGCCAAGCTCCCATCCGCCGCCCGCACATGGGTGCGCGCCTAGCCACGAGGCCGGCGGTGCCGCTCCCTCCTTCCGCCACCTCGCGCAAAGCTCCGGCGACCGTGCGTCCACGCGGCGACATCGGCCTCGCGCGACGAGCCACCGGCGACAGCAGTCTCGCGCGCCTAGCCACGAGCCACCGGCGGCGCCGCTCCCTCCTCACGCTAGCTCCCTCCTCTGCGCGCCCTTTGTCCCGGTCCTGCCCCTCCCCGCGCAGAGCTCTGGCGACCTTGCGTCCACGCGGCGGCAGCGGCCTCGTGCGCCCGCACGGCCACGACGCACGATGGGACGGCGGGAAGACCAACAGCAGGCACACGGAGCGGGATGAGGCCGACCACAGATGCCACGCGGGCGCGGGAGGGAGCCGACGAAAAAAACGGGATACAAAGTTGCTAACGAGTGCGGAGATTTACAAGTCTGGGGCGATATTTACCAAGTTGGTAAATATACCAAGTAGATTTAAGGAGTTGTTGGAGAGGTGTTTTCGTGTTTTTTTCCAAAAAAATAAGAATACCAAGTGGATTTGAGGAGTTGTTGGAGATGCTCTTAGGTACCTCTATTTTCCTAGCGCCCGACGTCCGACCTCACTTGATAGATGACCCATTGAAAGATCTCTATTGTTTTGGGTAATTGATGAAACCTAAGTACTAACCTAGCTCTAAGTGGATGAATAGGTTAAGTACACAATGTGAAGAGAGAAGGTGACAAGTGATGGAGCAAAGGAAGCTAAGGAGAGAGCTAGCAAAGGTTCCACACTTGGAGAAGAAAGAGAAGGAGGAAACCCTAAGCTATTCAAGGCAAAGGTATACTAGGGATTTTCTATTTTGGTGATCAAGACACCTAGTGGGTGTGATTACATTTAGGATAGGTAACCGTACTATGAAGAGGGGAAAATAGTTAGTGGTTACACCTATCAAGTGCCATTAGGAGTTCATTGCATTACATTGCATCTAATCCTAATGAAACATCCCTTGTAAACTTGTTAAAATATGCTAACACACATGCACAAGTCAGTGAAACACTTGGTGGTGGCACATGAGATCGAGGGAAGAAAAGAGAAGAAGATTCTGATCAAGACAGAAGCTCCGGACCAGTCAGTATGTGAACACCAGACTATTGGAAGTGGTCCGGTGGTTCAGACTCAGGCAAAGCTCCGACAGAAGGGCGTCAGACTAGTGGTCCGGTGGTGCATCGGACCATCAGTCGGCCAGTTTTCAAAGTTCGGTGGCTCAGCAGGAGCTCAAGGCAAGCTACGGACCAGGCGTAATGGTCCGGTGGTCAGCTCCGGACTGGTGGTCCGGAGCACTGACACTCACTGTATGAAATCGTCAAAGGACTGGAGAAGCTCCGGACCAGAGGATATGGTCCGGTGGTGAGCTCCGGACCAGGAGTCCGGAGCCTGGGTGCTTACTGGACTCAGACGTTTGGCTGAGGCCAAAGCGTCGGACCAGGGGCGTCGGACTATTACGAGTGGTCCGACGGTGACTTTCAGCGCGCCAACGGTCAGATTTTTTAATAGCACCGGACCACCTGCTATAGTCCGGTGGTGTGACCAAAAGTGGTCCGGTGGTCACGGTTTGTAGCTCCAAAAAGAGAAAAACGGCTAGTTTCTTTGATGAAGCTATATAAGGGTATGTGACTGGTTCTTGGAACGACTCTTGCATATTTGGCTGATTACATACCTTTTTGAGCAAACCACACACACTCCCACTCATCTCTTAGTTGATTTTGATCATCCATTTGAGATTTGAGTGTTCAAGTGCATTGCATGAGTGATTCATCTTAGTGGCACTTGAGAGTTGATACCGCTGCTAGTTTCTTGTTACTCTTGGTGATTGCCTTCACCTAGACGGTTTGGAGTAAGCGGTGTGGATTCGAGAATCTTGGTGATTGTGCTTCGTCGACCACAAGTGAAGATTGTGAGGGGTTCTTGTGCCTTCCCCGCGGGAGATCGCAAAGGTAACTCTAGTGGATTGTGCGTGTCTTGGAGAGCCCTTATCTTGTGTTGGTTGTGAGGCACCCGATGACGGGTTTGGCGTGTGATGCCAATTAGCTCTTGAACCTCCAAGTAAGTGAGCCGACACAACAAGGACGTAGCTAGTGGGCAAACTAGTGAACCTTGGTGAAAAATCAAGTGTCATCCTTGTGTGATTGATTGGTGATCTTGATGATCTCATTGTGATTGGTTCAATCCTCTACTCGGTGGTAAAATCACTTCTTCCATCTTTGCATTACCTTTCTCTTTCTTGCTTAGTATATTAGGTTGTGCCTAGAGGGCTTCTAGACTTGAGTAGGAATTGTTTGATCCTAGAGCTATTAGGATAGCATTTGTGATAGGAGGCTTCACATCTTTTAGTTTGCTATAGCTAGTCAAAGCTTCGCCACCTTATTGTCTAACTTGTTATTGAGTTTTATTTTAGAATTTCAGATTAGGCTATTCACCCCCCTCTAGCCTTGGATTAGGACCTTTCACCCATGTTTTTTTTTCAGCCATCATATAATTTATCCCCTATTTGATTATGCTTTTTTTCCTCCAATCAATAATTATATATTTCTTTCAATGAGTGTACAAATATATTACTTTTATCCTGCATCCTTTTGTAGATTTCTATCAACTCATCTTCTGAGTATTCACAAGACATGTCTTCTGCTCCCTCTATTTCAATTTATAATTTGTTTGACTTTTTTGACAGCGAGTTTGACCACTCATCTTATTCAAAAAAAAATACAAACATAGTCAAATTTAAGTCATTTATGTAGACTATTTATTAAATAAGCGAGCTACATCAAAAGAAATGATATTTTGCACAAAATTTTGAATAATATGAGTGGTCAAACTTGGGTTGAAAAAGTCAAACGAACTATAATTTGAAATGGGGGGAGTAAAAAATAGGTTACAACATATTGCGTTCATTTCAAGTTATAAGTCATTTTAGGCTGGTCTGAAATGATACATTTTTATAGAAAATATATTCATATCTATGATATCAAATAGCTACGATATATTTAATGGTCTATATAGAGACAAGCGTGAGGAGGTTGACCCAAAACTCCTATTTGACAGTGATGATCATGACCCTGATGACCGTGGAAAGATCAATATGATTCCCCGCCTAAACGATGGGCAGCCCATGGTGGAGATGGATCTCCTAGGGGCGTGTGGTGTGGAAGCCAGCAATGGCTAGGGTTAGGTTCTAAACTTAGACTGGCGGGACCATGTGAAAGGAATTGAATAAAATTCGATGATTTATATCAAACCTCTTGGGTATAGTTTATACATGATATCATATCGGATCAAGATCTCAACCAACTTTATCATAATCATGGTAGACTTATACTTAATTAAAACTAATTCCAACTATATCCAACTAAAATAGCTAGCTGCACAAGATGGTATAGAAGGTTTCCCAATAAGTTGTACGCCATGTTGTAATTCATGGTCATGTTTTCTAATCTATGTGTAAAATTAAAAGGAGAAATTATCCCTCGTTGACTTTAGTCCAGTCATCCCTCACTTCCACATCTCTTGTTTCTTCTCTCTTTATCCATCCATCAGTCCTATATCTTTATTTACATCCCTTTCAAACCCCTCTTTTTGAGGTGCAAAATCTTCGTGTGTCGTACCTCTCATGTGGTGTCCTAACCGGTCGAGCTCGTGCATATCGTGGCTCCACAGCTTGACAGGGGGAGATGGCTCACCTTTCATCTTTTTTAACCTCACAAAATGAGACAATCTCTGAACAATTTTCATATTGGATTAACCATTTGTTGCACCTATCATTTGTTTATAGGTCTTATAATTTTTTTGATTTAATGGAAATCCAACAAAGCAAGCTAACTCAAATAATTGGGTGCGATATATCCAAGTGACCTCACAATAAGTTATAGGTATGTTGCAACACACGACATGTTTGCTAATATATATTAAAAAAATAATAGGTCTCCTTTGACTTTATCCCACTCTTTTCCTCCACTTAGTCCGTCACTCTCTTCCCCATCCATCTATTTCTCCCGCCACCTATCTTTTTTCATCCCTCGGTTCATTGTCTTTTACTCACACTCTTCTCGCTTTCATAGGTGGCAGTTATAAACCTATGATACAAACCTAAAATCCATGTAGCAAACATAGACCCATGGCTTTAATCTAAGATCCAATAAATTATATCCTCCTCGAAACGATGTTGGTAAACTAGTTTCTCCCCGCTCTCTCTGTCATGGTTGAGCATTTGGCGCAACAGAATTGTGTTGTTGTGCCATCGCGGTAAAGGAGGCTAGTTAAAAAGACTTTTTCTGATAGATTATTTTTTAATAACAATAAAAAAGTCTATATTTTTTTAAGAAAGATATATTAGCTCCTATATATTGGATCATTTTGTAACTGCTTCCTGATACTTCATGCCGGTGTCTTACCTTCTCTATCCTTTTTCCTCCGCTTAGTCGATGAATAGTAGTAGTTTTTAATAAGAAACTTTCAAAACCATTGACATTAATTAGTAAAGAAGTATTTGATCACAAACTTCCTTAGAAAGAACCAGCAGAGATTGGACGATACATACTAACATTGGACCAGCTGGGTGAAAGGTTATAATCAAGTATAGAACTCCGTTTCAAAATTTGATTGTGAAGGGACCTTTTGCATCTAGTTACATCGACTTCAAACAGTATCCACATCAGCGCCGATATGTGCACTGCTACCACGTAGTGCAATTCTTTTTTTTTTAAACTGGGCCTTTTCATTACTCAACCAGATAGATCATCAGTAACGATTACAAGAACATTTTCAGGGACAGAACTTGTAATGAGTTCCTCCCCTTCCATGCAACCATGACCCATAGCAGCTAAAGCATGTGCTGCCATGTTACCAACTCTACTAAGAAACTTACAATCAAACTCAATAAAATTGACCTTAGCTAAAAACTTGAGCTCTTCCACCAGTGCCCCCCTCAGGCATTGTATCAAAACTATTTGACTCCATTGCTTGCTGGACCATCAGCGCATCTGTTTCCATTATTAGTCGGCCAACACCCATATTTGTCGCTGCCTGAATACCTTGCAAGCATGCTATCAATTCAGCTTGGAAAGCACTCAGAACATGGTTCAGTTTCCCTCTTCCTGTCAGTATGACATCTCCATCAAGGTCTCGGATTAGAAAGCCCCAGCCACCTGACATTGTTGCCTCCTTGAAAGAGGCATCACAATTCAGTTTTAACACCCCTTCTGGTGGTTTGGACCATTTGGCAATATGAAGTGGTTTCTGAAGATTCACTGAAACCTGCGATTGAGCCAATTCATAGCAGTAGGATTTTATGCCCCTAGCTATATCTTCAGCACTCCTCCTTCTTCTTTCTTCTCGGACCACATTTCTATTAGTCCAGAGAAACCAGAGGGTCGTGATTGCTGTGTTCTTTGTCGCCTCCCTTTCTTGCAAGATGATCATCATCGCATCTCTAGCTGTTGTCTGGGCGGTTAGCTTGTGTCGAAGCTCCTCCAGCAAGAGCAGTTTCCATATTCTCTTGGCCAAGCTGCACTTGAAGAATAAATGCCCCCCATCTTCCCCTTGTGTACCACAGACCGGACACCTTGCATCAATCTTCATACCCCGCCGTTCCAAGTTACATCGTAAAGGGTGGCTGTTATGAGTAAAGCGCCACAAGAAGTGTTTGATTTTATTTGGGCATTTAAGTGCCCAAATCAGTTTCCAACAAGGTTCTGAGTGTGTCTGCTTCCACCTTGGTTTGACCCGCTGCTTCTACGTCTAAGATTATCCTCCCAGCTGACTCTATAAGCACTTTTAACACTGAAATTACCATGCTTATCGTAGTGCCATGCCAGGTAATTTTCCCGACCTTCAGACACCGGCAACGCTAGTATCAGCTTCTGATCCTCCTCCCAGAACACATCCTTCACTAGGTCCTCATCCCAAGTACCCGTAATTGGACTGATAAGCTCATCAACATCCGTGATTAGTGTACTGCCTCTCGGTGTAATTGGCCTTCTGGTGTGGCTTCTTGGGAGCCAAGGATCATGCCAAATTTTGAGACCCCTACCATCTCCAACTCGCCACACCATTCCCTTCTTCATCAAATCTAGTCCTCTCATCACACTCCTCCATGTATAGGACATGCCACTTCTTGGTTGTGCCTCTAAGATCGTGGTGGATCGATAGTATTTGGCTTTAAGAATTCGGGCACAAAGAGAGTCCGGGTATTGCCACAATCTCCAAGCCTGCTTTGCCAACATGACAAGGTTAAAAGAGTGGATATCACGAAACCCCAACCCTCCTTCTGCCTTCGGTTTTTGCAAATTGTCTCGATGTAGCCAGTGAAATTTATGTTTGCCTTCTTGTTGGTTCCACAAATACCTACCCACCATGGCACTCACTTGATCATAAAATGACTTGTTAGATCAAAACAACCCATGGCATATGTCGGAATTGCTTGCGCAACAGCTTTGATTAGGATTTCTTTCCCTGCCCACGAGAGGAATTTCTCCTTCCAGCCTTGTATACGCTGCCATATTCTATCCTTAATATATGCAAAGGTTTCGCCCTTTGATCTGCCCACTTGGACAGGGAGTCCCAGGTACTTCTCATTCATTGTCTCCCTTGTGATCTGCAGCCTAGTACACACCACATTTCTCCTTTGGGCAACTGTATTTCTACTAAACAGGACTGCCGACTTCATCTTATTTATCATTTGTCCAGAACAGCATTCATAGAGATCAAGAACATTCTGCAGCTCCTCAGTGTTCCCCTCCGTTGCACGAATCAAGGTTAACGAATCATCGGCAAACAAGAGGTGTGACACACTAGGTGCTTGTTGACAGACCTTCACTCCTGCTATCCTCCCTTCTTGTTCCGCTTTCTGGAGGAGAGCTGAGAACCCCTCCGCGCAAAGAAGGAACAAGTAGGGTGACAATAGATCTCCCTGACGTAGCCCCCGTTCAGGTACAAATGTCTCAGTTAAGTCCCCATTCACCTTAATTTTATGAGACTGTAGTAACACATTCCATGATCTCAAAAAATGCCAATCTTTCCATCATATCTCTCAAAAAATGCCACTCGACTCTGTCATAGGCCTTGCTCATATCTAATTTGATGGCAGCATAGCCAGCCTCCCCTTCTCTCTTATTCATCAAATAGTGAGTGAGCTCATAAGCGACGAGGATATTATCTGATATCAGTCGTCCAGGAATGAAGGCACTCTGGAAAGGAGTGATAATGTCAGGTAACACCTCACGGAGCCGCTTAGCTAACACCTTCGACACAACCTTGTAGATGACATTAAAGAGGCTGATCGGACGCAGTTCAGTAACTTTCTCCACTTTTTCTACCTTCGGAATCAATGCGATGACAGTCTCATTCCAGCCATCTGGTATCTCGGCATCGCTTAGAGCCGACATGACTTCACTTGTCAGTTTGGTACCAAACAGGTCCCAAAATTTCTTGTAAAAAACAGACGACATACCGTCAGGGCCAGGAGCCTTCAAGTCACCAATAGAATCTAGCGCCATCTTGATTTCCTCCTCTGAAAAATCAGCAGTGAGATGATCATTCATCGTCGCAGTAACTCGGGGTTCAACAACATCAAGAGTCTGCTGTTTTTGCACTTCTACATCAGCATCTCCCGCCGTGAACAACTGCATAAAATGGTTAGCAATAAAACTTTTTCTTCTTCTTCCACCACCCAACTCCCATCTTCCTTCTTCAAATTTCCTATCCTATTTCTTCTTGTCGGGTACAAAGGTAAGGGGTACCCTAACCTGTGATAATCTAATGCCTAAACATCCAGGCGAAATCCGACAGTCGACCAAGCAATGGAGGAAGGCCCGTCAGGCGAAGGCCTACCCCACCGACAGAAAGGGCAGGCCATGGGCCAGCCCATTACCAGAGGGATGGTAGGTGGAGTGACCTTCGACCTCGATCCCCCGAATGACGGAGAAGGGATCGAACGAACGGCCCTATGCCGCGACCCCTCGACCGACTGAAAGGGGGATCGAACGAGCGTCCCCCAACCTCGACCCCTCAGATGACGGAGAGAGGTCGATCGAATCCCCCTCGACTCCAACCCCCCGAAGTGACGGACAGGGGTCGAACGAATGACCCCCGAACAGGAGGCTCGATCAGCTCACCTGCTCCCGGTATGGGATAAAGGGAATTCTATGCTGGGGTCAGTCCCCGCCTAACGCCATGGGCGCTCACTACCTCAGTCAAATCCGTCAAATCATCACTCATACCCGGATTACCCGTCGACCGTACAACTACTGCAGCCACGCCTCGAGTACGGAGCACCCCCTCGAATTTTGGGCGAGGCAGCCCTCGACCGTGTTCTCAGGAATGTGTCAGGGTCACGCAGGCCTCGATACCCCTCGACCCGGGGGCTCGACCCTCATCCCCAACTGTTACGGCATGGGCCCGTCCGATCCGTCCCGCTTCAACTGTGGAGTTCGCAGGTTCCACGCCATGCCGTCTGGCGACGACCGGTCCGCCATCACCATGCCTCGGAACACCAGAAGTACAGGAGGAGCATGCCGCTACAGCGATCGACGTCTCGTCACAGACATGGCGCACGGACATGCCTCCCATACCGATACGTACTAGGCCCCTGTACTCCTAAGCCTCCCCTTGGCCTATAAAAGGGGACGCTGGGATAGTAGGGGGGAGGGAACACGAAGAACATGAAGAACACGAGGACGAAGAGGTCAATCATCGACCCCACTCACATTCCTATACGAACTCTCACCAGAATCAAACACAACACCAACCACTCACTTGCCTGATCAACATCTCAAGCAATCAACCAATTCACCTAGAGTAGCCCTGCTAGTTTCAGGCCTCGGCTCGCTCTGAGCACCCCCGTGTAAACCAGCTTGTACTGCCCCCCTGTACGAGCACTTCGGTGCAAGATAATACAGTACCCCCTCCTCTTGCTGGACGTAGGGCCTTCTTTGCCCGAACCAGGATAAACTTTATGTTCTTCTTGCATCACATCTAGGAGAGGGAGCACGCAATATACAAATTTACTAGTTGGTGATCGACCCCCTGGGTCGAAACACCGACACTCCTCTTCCTCTCTGAACACACATTGTGAAAATAGTGTGTATTCCTATCTCCAAACTGCAACCAGTTGGCGTGGGCACGTTGCTTCCGGTACATGTCAATCTGATCCTCCAGACGATCGACCTTGAAACTCCACACCGCCTCTCGGCCCACTGTTTCATCACTAATAGGAGCCCTTCTCCACCGCTCCAATTCTCTTTTCGCCTGCTTTACTCTTTTCTCTAAGTCTCCTAAGACATTTATACTCCAATCTTTCAAACTACTCGCCACCCCTCTTAGTCTAGAGTTCAGACTCGCCTCTCCCACTGCTCCTTGACTCCAGGCTGACTCCACCACATCTCTACAGCCATCCTCCTTCAGCCAATTTGCTTCAAAACGAAAACCACCAGGCCTGCTGAAAGTCCCCGCCCTCCGCTCCTTCTCCGTTAGAATGATAACCGGTCAGTGTTCCGAACGGTAAGGGTCTCCATTTTTAACTAGGACTGTTGGAAATTTTCCCCTCCACTCAGCATTCGCAACAGCCCTATCAAGTCGTTCCCTTACATGTGTATCACCTTTCATTTGTTTATTACGCAAAGTAAACACATCACCTGTGAAGCCAAGATCATCGAGCTCACACCTCTCTAGAGCCATCTTGAACCGATCCAGACAAGTTTGTGCTCTTGGCACGCCTCCCTCTTTCTCACGGTGAAAGAGAATCTCATTGAAATCTCCAGCACAAAGCCATGGAATGCTAGCTATATGATGTAGTCGTAGCTCCTCCAATACCTCCCAAGTTTTATATTTGAGTTCTGTCCGGGCTTCACCATAAACTCTAGTAAACCTCCACCATCCCCCTCCAGTCTCTCGGACCTCCATATCAACATGGTTCTTTGATTTACTGCGCAGAACCATATTAATCCCTCTCCGCCAAAACACTACAATTCCCCCCCCCCTCTTTACCAACACAGTCCACCACCTCCATGTTCGCCAAACCCAACAACACTCTAAATCTCTCCAAGCGCCTCACATCAAGCTTCATTTCTGACAGGAAGAGGACATCCGCCTCCTCGGACTTCTGACATTTCAGAAGTCCCCGAACTGCCGGGGCGTTTCCCAACCCCCGACAGTTCCAAGCTATAATCTTCATTGGCTCCCGCAGGACCGGTTCGCCGGCCCTGCTTTCTTTTTTCCTTCATCGCCTTCAACATAGGCAAATTTTCCAACCTTCATAATCCGGTCATGGCCATCAACATCCATATTAGTATCCTCCTGATCCCGGTCTCTTTTCTTTTCCAGTACCAAGTCCCCCTTACTCTGAGACCCCTTACCTGGGGACCGTTGCACACGCTTGAAGCGACACTGGCAGTCCTTGGTTTTTTGTATCTCAGGGTTCTCATTCGCCACGTTCTGCATGGTACTATTCACGTGCACAATCTCCTTCTCCTTCCCCGTCTCCTGCTCTCCTCACCCTTCTCCGAATTATTTTCCAGAAATAAAGCCTTTTTCGGCCCCCCTTGCCCTAGGCTAGCGATCGCAGTCTTCATGGGACTAGTAACCTCCTTCTCCTCCACTGATTTCTTCAGCTTTTCTTCACTCGAGTTTGTTCCTTCCTCCAGGTAGGCCCATCATTATTCGTGCGGCTACCGCTCCCCCAGCTCCTAGGACCTCCGCCCCGGCCCCATAAACCCTTTCTGGGGGCTGCGAGCGGTTGAAAGGTCCTTGTGTGATTTTGGTAATTGAGTGACAACTTAGGTGGAATAATATGTGTTTAATGTGAGACACACCGGTGATTTAGTCCTAAGGTACACAAGTGTGAGCAACCAATAAAGTCATGGTGGAGAGATGGCTTGTGCATATTGTTGACAACCGTTTTTCGGCATGTGTCAAATGAGCTAAGACTTGCATTAATCGGTAGCCGTTTTCCATCGGCATCGGAAAGTCATCGGTCAATGTTACTGATGAGGGTGAATCCTGTAAAAAAGATAAGTTTGTTGCCGATGGAAGCTGGACGATTCTTGCCGATAGGAGTTAATTTGGGAAAAACAAGTTACCAGTGGAGGTGAAGAGTTGCCGATTGGAAGGTATTACCGATAAGGAGATGATGCCGATGGGCACAGGGTGACGTGGCGATTGACGTCAACAGGGGTTGCCGATGGCAATAAAAGGGAGTTGCGGATTGAAGAGTCTGCCGATGGAAAGTTTCATCAAAGAGAAGACATAAGTAAACTGATGATCTCATACCAGTATTATTATGACAGTTTGAGTCCGACTCTTGCACGAGTCGTTTGTTTCCTTAAAAATAGAAGTGTCTGTTTAGGACAATAGTATTGTTATTTGGGTCCGACTCCTGCGCGAGTCAGTTATTTCCTTTAAAACAGAGGTTTTGTTTTGTTTAGGAAAGGTGCGAGTCGTGTCTGTCTACAACTCCTATTGCTGGAGTATAAATATGTACCTGGGGGTTGTGAGAAAAAAAATCATACATCAAACAAATCAATTACTCTTATTTACTTTTACTGCAATTTACCCTTTTATTGCATTAGCTTTAGTTTTATCTACGAGTTCTTCAAGCTTCGATGGGCTGCATCTCCTTGACCTCCGTCATATCCTTGCAAGTTCCGCGTGGGAGTAA